>OY754332.1:85301935-85819438 GCA_963573305.1 Pyrrhosoma nymphula | reverse complement strand
TCTCAACAATGCACCTCGTTGTCCTCTAAATATTTACATCCCTGGTTGTCACCATGGCCAGTTCATGGCATAAATCTAAATATACAACAGACACCTATTTTGAATGTAGGCTGCAGTGTTCAGGGCCCCAGCCCTGAATCTTGCACCATGGATTCACCTGGTGATCAGTGCTCCATGTTAAATAAAGTCAAATTAATTCGTTCAGCCTTCTGAATTTGCTCTGGTATTCCTAGTACAGTTATCAAGGTGGTTGTGAAAATGGCTCGGAATGTCCTCATCACCATTGCCACTCTGAATTTATTTTACCTAGATCTCTTTATGTGATCTGTCTTATCTAGACCTGTTTTTGATGAGAAACCATCTAGCTGACTCATTCTCTTTTGAGCAGCATTTAGAAATTATACATAGTTAATAGATAACCTGGCTCTATGGCACTCCATCAGTTCCTATTTTCCATAAATGCTCTCATTTGCACTGGACATGCATAATGTTTGTTGACTGGCAGTTTTGATGAATGTGGATTCTTCCCTTAGTTGCCCCATTTCCTCTCCTTAACTTTGTCCTTTCTTAGCCCACAAAATATCAGTATTGTATTGTAAATTCTATATGAATGGAATAAAAGATATATTATTATTATATTATTAAATAAAAACACACAACCCAAATTCACATTCATCCAGTGCCACATCCTGGGCCCGTAACCTGTCGATAATGCCAAAGTTTAAGGGAAAATAAGCAGCCTTAATTACAATTTGTTTTTGCATAACAATGGCAAAATCACACTAGGGTAGTACACGGTAATGCATGCCTGAGAACTGATGTTCAAAATAAATGCTCCCAACTAAAGGAACAGATGAGCAAATATGCTGATCTGTAAGTACATAATAACAATATTTTTTGTGATTAACTCACTGTTGAATTGGGAGAAATATTTTTTGTTGCTTATGCACGTCCTTATGCTTTACGTGCATTTAAGGAAACATCTTTAATTACTCCTGTAGCACTGTTATGATAACACAGAAAAAAGGCATTTTATGCATTTTAGTGGATAATTTATCATGTAGGAGACATTTTCTTCACTCTCAAGATTGCTATGAGACGATAATGCTCGGAATATGCCCGTATGTCAAGTGTTAGGGCCAGGTTCTGAGGAAGGTGGGCAGACCTAATTGATGGCTATGCATAGTTTTAAAGATTTGCCTTCATTTATCACTAGGCCTTCATATAAAAATGTGATTCTTCACTTCTTATTGAGTGCAACTGAATGCTCTTGGTCTAGCAGTCAGTATTGCATTTAAAATTATTTTTAAATTATGAATTGATGCTATGATAACTTTTCAAAGCTAGAGATAAGGTTGTTCACAAAAAGTTGCGTTTGTATGCATCCAAGATCAGTTGCTGATAGAGCATGTGTCACAAAACTCTTGCAAGGGAAAGAATCATTGTAAATACTCTTTTAGTGAAATTACAAATATCTCCTATACAATGCTCGTGAAAATTTTGTTTGACCAGTCGTGGAACTATTATTATTTGTGGGGTGGGAATTTCCAAATTATCATTATGGGTGGTGTCATTCGCACACGTAGCTGCCAATTAGTTCCTTTAAATGTAAATGAAACTTGTTTTCCTTTTTAGGAGGTTGACATCGATTTGGACAAACTGCCCAGCAATTTAGCCTATCATCGGACTGGAGCCCAGCTCAATCCAAAGTTAGAGAAGCTGGAATACCCCCGCAATGACATCGTGTACATCCGTGACTTGGGTCAAGGAGCATTTGGAAGGGTTTTTCAGGTACTTTTTCTTCTTCCATTTGTTAGTTTTTTTCTAATGAGATATTTTTAAATGTAGTCACTTTTCACATTAAAAAGAGTAAAGGCAACTGTTACTGACTTATAATGAGAAGGTCGCCATAGCGAGTGATTATTTGGCCATCGTTGGTCACTGAGTGAAAGGTAGATAGAGTTCTGCTGGTTATTACAAGTGTAAATTTCTAACTTATCCAGTGGTGAATTTCAGTGTTTGGAAGCCCCGGCCAGTAGAACTTAAAATGACCTTATATGTACTACGACGTTAATTACATAACTTTTTAATGTTGATAAATTTACTAGTATGTACCACTCATTAGATCGATAACAAGAAATGCTCTTGCGTAATGAATATATTTTTATGTGTATTTTTTAAATTAAACTCTGCATTTAATGAGAAATGATAGCAATACATGATAAAAATGAAGATTTTATATTCTGATGATTTGTTTGATCACATGCCAAAATTACTTGTATAAAAATAAATATCACATGGTATAATGACATATTATTACAGCGATTCTGCGTGCAAAATGAGCGCAGGAGGTAGGGTTGCCAATTTTTTTTTTTAATATGGGAGATTAGGGACTCAACAAAATTTCACTTGAAAACACTACTTTTTGAGGAATAGATCATTCTGCATGCACCTAGCAAAGCCATACAAAATGCATACCTTACCAAAGTTTAAATTGATAGCATGAAATGTGCTTACGTTACTGATGCAAGCCAATATTGACACGGCCAAATGCGGGAGCTCCCGGGAAATACGGGAGGGTTGGCAGCCCTAGCAGGAGACTCGATAATAATTAAAACCCAAGATCCAATTTAAAATAATTTTGCTAACAATATTTTAATTTCTTGACTTTGGCATGAAGTGGGCCCCTCCGAGTTCATGGGCGCCATGCAGCCACCCAGTCCACCTTCCCTCCGTTCAATTCCATCGCCATTACAAGTCCATAGTTTCAGTTCAGTTTCTTTTGATGGATGTTTGGGTTGCATAACTTGGTATAAATAACGTGGTATAAATAAAAATCAATTTAAAATAAACCTTTATTTTAATGTTGTTATATATATGTGTATCGTAGTGCAGAACTCACGACAAAGCCAATGGTGTTACGGAAATCTCTCTGCATGCCGTGAGAACGGAGATAAAATTTCTCCGGAAAACCACCTACAAAATTTAAACAAATAAAGATATAGCTTTCAAATTTGACAAAAGGACTTATAGAAGTTTGAGCAATAAAGTGTTTAAGTTTGACTGCCATCAAATGAACGGTATAGGCGTAGTTATCCCCGAAAGTTGGACATTGCCTGTCGCGGGCCAAAAATGGGCTCTTTTTTCCTTTTCTCTCAAGAAAAAAACTTTTATTATAATTTTTAAAAACATTTCTTGTAATCACCTAACGTATATTGAAACAAGCTAAATATTGATGCCAATTTCATTAAAATCGGCCAAGCCGTTTTAGAGATATGAAGTCTCAAACTCAGGGTCGCATACTTTCTGCGCCGACAGTAGGTCTGTCTTTTTAAGTCAAAGAGCTCAAAAATAAGTGATGAAATTTCAGATGTGGGCCCATACTCGCCAAAAATCCCAGAGGAATTGCTGTCAATGCATGGGAAAGGGCTTATAATTTGCCACTGATCAATGCCATGCTATCCGTGGTGGAATGGGTGAGACTGCTTTGGGAAGTGGACACAGCGAAATATTACATATGCCGGCATATTCACGTATGACACATGGACATGTGACCGACTCAGCCACCCCGGAATCTTTTCGACTCACTATGTTAATTTAAATGCGTTTTGATGCATTTATGAATTAATTTCCCCTCAGCTCATCCCACCCCACCTCAGCCCACTCTTGGCGTTAGATTCCATCAAAGATAATAGCGCAGGTGAAATGCACTGATTTGACTCAGAAATAAATGAAAAGTAAATAATTTTTTCACTATCATGTTAGTTAAACCACCGTCACGGATGCTTGGTTCTAGTGATTGTCTTCCCCATGCGACATTGGGCGTGCTCACTGATTGGCTGCATTTCTGTCAACTGCACTATTGAAGTGTAAACTTCTATAGGCACACCACGCACAGAAAATTCTGCAGGCGGTAAATCGGATTCTGGGCATCACGCTCTTTTTCTCACGTCACGCTTAGCATGCTGAATGTAAACTCAAGAAAACGCTATCTCTGTAACAGAGTAAGATGGCATAATGGTTAGAGTTGTCGTACCACATACCGAAGGTCCCAGGATCGATTCCTAGTGGTGGGAGTTTTTTTTATATATTATATTTATCAGAATATCGCCATAGAAGTTTACACTTCTCCCGTGTGGTCTTAAGCACACCAATTCTTTTATCTTGGATGAACTATAGGATTCATGGCATTAGCAATGAAAAAATAATGTGTTAGCCATAACGATGATGTCTGGCAATGAGCTTCTTTATTACATTTTTCTGATCTTGCTATACTGGTCTTCTATTGTAATTAAAAACTCAAAACACATCATGTGGCCTGTTATATCGTCTCTTTATGCAATACTTATTGTTTTCATTTCCCTGGGTGCTTTTTTATCTTGCTCTGCGTTATTTATTGCCCATCTTATCCATATCCCATTTCCATTCCAGATTATATTTCATTGGCTCATCTCTTTGCCATAATGTTCCTTCCACTGTCTCAAGATTGTTTCAAGTCGCTGTGGCTTTCCTCCCTTGCCCCCTCCACTCCTTTTACTGCCTCTCGATGCTCCTTATTCCTCTCCCTTGCTTGGTATCGACATTCATACACTTCCTTTTCTCCTCCATGTTCCTAATCTTCTCCTCTTCTATCCAAAGCTTCCCCATCCTCATGTTTGCCATTCCTATCGTCCCTTCAGCCGCTCCTCTCATCACTGCCCTCCACTCATTCCATTCCCACTCCCTCAACATGTTATCAACTTGTTCATGGCATTACTTGATTTTGGTTCCATCTATAACCTTAATGTTCCATGATTTTTATAAAATCCACTGAAATAATCATTCCCATGGACTGAGATTTTTTCATGTTGTGAATTTTAGACATTCACGTTATCTCCTCAGTGGGTACTGCCACGAAAGTTGTACAGCTATGAATTCCTCAATGTTCCAGTTGTTGCTCTCTGCTCTTGGGAAATATTGAAAACCTATTTAATTAGCTCTGTAACTAAATATTTTTGGGTTTCTCTGTCCTTATTTGCTGAAAGAAGATAAATTTTCCTTTTTCCAAAATGCATGAAGTCAACACACTATGCCTCAACTTACACTTTGAAATGTAATGATGTTGTGTTAATTAAATTCATATTTCATTGCACCCATATAAGTCTTTTAAGGAGCCATCATTGGCCAATCAGGTAGCTATGAATAAGAAATTTTTCTTGTGGAGAGGTCCATTTATAAGAAAGCTGGAAACTGATACAGTAACCCCTCTTTTTCTTTAGTGGGAAACGAGAAAAAAGTGTAAATAACGGGGAAAATGTGAATTGTGAGAGCATAATTTCCCTATAGTAATCACTGAAACTGAATCAATGCCTATTTATTTTGCCTGGCAAATGTGTTCTCTTAATTGAATAACAATTTTACAAAATTGAACAAAGACAACAAAAATTCTTTATTCAAATGTCATTGAGGTAAAACACATAATCTAGGTGACAAAGTCTTCACTAAAAAGTATTTTAGGTGAGTAGCAGCTGTCAAAAACTGTAATATTGAATGAAGTCAGATACTCAGTGTCTTAAAATAGATATAAGTCCTTCTCAAAGTCAAAATAAACAAATCCTTGGTTGAACTCAGTAATAACAAAAGATATGCACTTCGTCAAAACAGTTACAAACAGAACTCTAATGACCAAGCTCTTATGCACAAAACTAAAGACTGAAGTAGACCTAAAGACTCACAAAAAAATTCTTCTCAAAGTTTAAATAGACAAATCCTTGGCTGAATATTGAAAGAAAATGAATTCCCCAAGGCTGTACTCTTTGATGGGCGAATAATGGGGAGGGAAAGGAGGGATGAATAGGGTGTTGAAAGGTTAGTTAACCAGACCGGACAAATTGTGTGAGTGGGTCACTGGCGTAAGTTAATACTTCGCAAACCTGATTGTGTGTGTGATTGAGCCCTCGCGGTATTTTGTTTCTTCAGCAAACCCGTGAGTAGAGTGCGTGAGTGAGTGCTTGTCTTATTTTATTTTTGTTATCTTTGCCTTTTTGTCCGGTCTGGTTAACTAACCTTTCAACACCCTATTCATCCCTCCTTTCCCTCCCCGTTATTCGCCCATCAAAGAGTACGGCCTTGGGGAATTCATTTTCTTTCAATATTTTAACGGCCGTAGAACGTTCAATTGTTTATTTACCTTGGCTGAACTCGGCAATAACAAAAAATGTCACATCAACAAAACAGCTTCAGCAGACCTCAACACTCATTGAAAACTGAGAAGCCTTTCAGAACAAATAGAATTTATAAATTACATCATAGTTTAACCAACAAGAAATAAACTTCATATTTTTTTTCCATATCACATATATACTGAAGAAGTCAAGTACGTTGCGTACCATAAACATGACGCTCATAAAAAATGTTGAGCTATGTATTTACTCGCATGACCTGATTAAGAGAGGTGAAGATCATCAAAATTTCGTTTCACGCACTTAGTGCCAACTCCTATAGTTATATGCACCGCTAAATTCTAATCGTAACATAAAACAAGGCATTACGGGGAGTCAGTATAATTTAATACACTTTGACCTGATTTCACGCATAAAATACCATACGAATGAAAATGGTTTTCATACAGATGTACGTGACACATTTGAATTTCACGTCCGCACTCAATCATACTCTTGTTTACTACTGTGTCATCCTGTTCTGAATATGCCACCCACCATGCTCCTTTCCTCGGCCTGACACAAATGACGAACCATTTTAAATTATGTAAGCGTAAATAAAGGGAAGTCATTACGGTGTAGAGGCATAGAAATTGCTGGGACTTGAAGGAAAAGTAGTGAACAGTGGGAAAACGTAAATTGCGGTTGTGTAAAAGTGACGTTTTACTTTACTTGCTTTAAATGTGTAAATTGGCAATCTACCTTAGACTTATATACATTTTAAAACTAAATGCCTCATCTGATTCCAAGACATGCAACATTGATCCTCATCCAAAATTATTTCAGCGAGGAGTATGAGGTTACTAAGTGATTAATAATAACTGGTTTTCCTCATTTTTAAGGTATTACATCATCAATTACCATTTTACAATTATAAATTTCACTCTTTGTTGAGTGAAACTGTTTGGCTGTTATAATTCTCATTTGTTCTCCATAGCTTAACTAAATAGATCAACTCTCATTGTCCATTTGAATATTTTTCTAGAATGTGGTTGTTATCTGAAGATTATTGTTGATGTTATGCCATCAATGTAATGGAAATTCTAAATATATAATTATCATTACTATTCAGTGCACTAAATTTCTTGAAATCTGGAAAATTAGAATGGTTGTGTTTAACAGCATATGCTTTGAATGCCTCAGCTTCCCTTTCCTGGATGTTTGAAAATGTAAGATTCTCTTTGTAGGCCAAGGCACCAGGTTTAGTGAAAGGGGAGGAGTTCACTTTGGTTGCTGTGAAAATGCTGAAGGATGAGGCCACCGAAGACATGCAGGTGGATTTTGAGAGGGAGGCATGCCTCCTTTCAGAATTTGACCATCCGCACATCATTCGGCTCTTGGGTGTGTGCGCCGTGGGCCGTCCAATGTGTCTGCTCTTTGAGTACATGGGGAGAGGGGATCTGAATGAGTTTCTTCGCTCCTGCTCACCTTCCAATTACATCGTCCGCAGCCGCAGCTCATCAGAGGGAGGCCGAGAAGTATTTCGTGATGTTCAGTTAACGGGAGTGGAGTTGACCAATATTGCCAAGCAGGTGGCTGCAGGCATGGTGTATTTGTCAGATCGTATGTTTGTACACCGGGACCTTGCCACTCGCAACTGCCTTGTGGACGATGACATGGTGGTGAAGATAGCTGATTTTGGTCTCTCCCAAAAGATTTACCACCAGGATTACTACAAAGGTGAGGAGCATGATGCCATACCAATCAGGTGGATGCCTTTGGAAAGTATCCTCTATAATAAATATACAGTGGAGTCGGATGTGTGGGCATATGGTGTTTGCTTGTGGGAGATATTTTCATTTGCTCTTCAACCATACTACGGTATGACTCATGAAGAGGTAGTGAAATACATTAAGGAAGGGCATATACTTCAATGCCCTGAAAATACACCCAAGTCAATATACGATGTAATGAAAATATGCTGGAACAAGAAGCCATCTAATCGTCCCAGTTTTCGTACCATTTACAGGACATTGGAAGTGATTCAGGTGGAGGTGGAAAAGGCTGTTGGCCGTGGGGGGGGAGTGTATCCACAGCAAGTGCACGTGTGACATTTCTTTTGAATGTTTATGCATTTTATACCCTTGTGTGATCTGTTGAATGCCATGTTTATCTTTGCTGGCAGATCTGAAATATCCCAGTGTTAGCATGGAGGGAAATTTTTTTATCTCTCTGCTTTCGGAGGTTACTTGAACAAAATGTCTTTCAGTTTATTAGTCAGGCCAAGTAAATGATAAGTTAATGAGAATATTTTCATGTCATTTCATGTAATTAGGTTAGCCACAGGGTGATTCCTCTGTATTTTTACGAGCAGCTATCATTTTGGTTCTATCCTGATATTGATTTCATTTTGGACGACTCATCTGTTTCCAGTGGGATATTTTTTGGATTCTCTTTTTAAAAGCCAAGTCTTCCTTGTGCCATGTTATCTGTGTCATAATGTTTAGTCTTATTGCTTGTTGGCATGCAGCTAAATTCATATTGCACATAATTTCTTGTCTCTCTGGGGGGCAGTATTGCACAAAATCAGTCCCTGCATTTTGTGCTCCTTCGGAAGGTGAAACCATTTTTATGCCATGTTTCTCCATAGGATATTTTTACCTAACCATAGTGTTCAAGCATCATACAACTAATTTGGTGTGGTAACTATCGTTTTTCATTATGAAATTGTTGGAATCACACCTCCTTGAAATCTCATCTGCACCCTCTCTTCTGTATGTTCTTCGGCACCCACATTTACACTCGGCCGAAATACTTTCCCTCCCCATCCCCCCTCTCCTCAACCACGAACCCTCCCCCATGGACTCCTACCTAGACTGTAGATGGGTGGGCGTGGGCCTCCTGGAGCCCTCCTGGCGCTCAAGACCCCTTTGGGTCCATTGTGCCTTCCCACGTTTAACCTGCCTGCGCTTGCAGACAGGGTACAAGAGCGCTGCGGTAGAAGCATGGGGGAGGGCCACCCCTCCAACCCCTGTCCGAGCCCAACGTTGCTTAACTTAGGTGACCTGACGGGAACCAGTGTTTCAACATGGCCAAGCCCTTGCCCTACTCCTAACCAACTAACTTCTCTGAGGCACATGACTCTGCCGCGGTGTGGCAAAACACACATCATGCCAGTAAAATAAAAGTTTGTGGATGCTGCAAAATTTGTTCTTTCAATATGGACCATTTTTCTTGCATCTGGGGAAAAAACATAAAAATTAAAAAAATTATTGACAAGCAAGCCCTAGAAGTATTTTGTTGCCATATCCGTATTAATTCATCAGGTAAATGAGCACCAGACCAAAATATGCAGTCTTTTGTGGATCTAACAGTTTTCCCTCTGTATTTTTATACTGGACTCTTGATAGTTACAAATATGTGAGATTTGATGAACAATTGTTTTTTATCCATTCCATTCATTGTTTACTAAAGAAGTTGTAAAATATTTAAAATTGTTATTTCAAAAGATGAAGATTTTTCTATTTCCCTTACCAATAGTTTAAGGTTTCTATGGTATTTGTGATTGTAATTTCTGAAGTTTTTGAGTTCGACTTTGTATGTAGCCTGTGATACTGTATTTATGTGAATGATGTCAACATTGTTATTTATATTTAACAAAACACTGAGTGGTAGTGTACATGGATCATGGTTGAGTGAGGTCTTTTGTCCTTATTTTATGAAGGATACTATGGTGTGAATTGTATCAGTCGGAACGCATTTCTGCAAATATCATAAATGTCAGTGTCTGCCGTGTAGAATTACATACTACTTCATTGGTGGCAAGGTTATCTACTTGCCATGTATTTTCTTATATTTATAAGTAGGAAATGAGTCAATCTTTTTCGTAGTAATGCCAGGTTAGGGATAGTTCTTTGACTTACATGTGAGTGAATACCTCAGTATGGTTATCACTCGAGCATTATTAACATTCACGGTGCAGTATGAAACATTTGTTCCACTGTCAAGATTTTGTGATCCAATTATTTGTTCTATTATAATAATTGTATGTTTGTATATACAACATCTTTCATTCCGTTCTAATAACTTATTGCGTAACATTCTAATTCTTTTTAAAGCCCTGGTACAGGCAATTTTCTTTGTGATAGTTTTTGGGGAAGATCATGTTGAATTTTTATGGTGTAATTAATGAACATCTGGCCCTAGGCAAAATGTTTGTACTCTATGCTGTTTATATTTGAGCTATTTGAAGATACAAAAACTTGCGTTTAAACTGTATTGACTTAACAGCTGTTGATTTTGTGATATTTTTGTTAAGTAACAGGTAATATGAAGTGCTTTTTCCAGGCAAACTTTTCTATTGACTTCATATTTTTACATTGTTGTTAGTTGCTTAGTCAAAAAATTTTGTTATGGCTGTTTTGCAACTGTTTTGTTCATATTGCGGTGTAAGGTCTGCTAGGTAGACTCCTGCACTTTCAGCATTATTCTTCTTTCAAATTCTTGTTCCTATGCGAAGACTGGAAGCGTATAACTGGAAGTGCCCTGTATTTGTTACTTTTCATTTAGTATTAGTTTGAAAATTACGTCATCCATTTTCTTTTTACCTTGCACTGGGTTTTTAAACATTTGGAAAATCATGTTAACCTTGATGCGGTCAATCTTTACATAGATTATCTCCAATCTCCTTGTAACTGCAGCCTAAAGGAAATGGAAATGTGCCTTTTAGGTTTTGGATTTTATAATGTAAGTTAAAACACTAAAGAGGTGTGCATTCCCTTATAAAAACTTGAAATTCTAACATTTTAATGTTTCTCCTGCTACTGAAATATGTGGTCAATTTATACATATTGTTTTTTTGTTGAATTTAAATAGCAGTATAGGATTTGTGATGGATAATTTAGCCACAGAATTTGCTTTACAGTTTTCTATAACAGCAATAACAATGGCCATAAATCCCAAATTACTTTGCTGCAGCTGGTGGGTCGTTGTTTTTTCCAGGAATTACAGGGGGAGCCCCCTCACACAGGCCCCTTCACCCACCCCTGGGTGCAGCTCTGCACGCCATTCTTCTCATTGTTAACCAATTCATTCTCTCGCATGTCTTCATATGTAATATGTCCCCCATACACCTCATGTATTCCACACTTGTTCCATCTCCATAATTCTTCTCGTTCTTTTCTCCTCTCATTATATTTTCCAAGATGCGCTCACCACTAAATGTGCCCCTTACATTTGTATCTTCTACTTTGCTAAGTTTTTTTATTGCCACTCAAACACCCGACCCCTTTTCACATTTCTTCACTGGTCATGCTAGCCGTTCACCCACCTGTTTTCCACGGGCACCTCACCCTTCCCGTTGGCCCTCAGATCTGCTCATCCAAGCCTCCTTGCCATATCGATACCATTCTCCACTCACCTGTTTCTATCAAGGGCTTCCTTGCTTCCAAGTGGGCTTGTGAGTGAATTCTTCTTTGGAGAGAGTGCCTTCTTTGATTTGGCTCAACTGCTTGCCACATCCCTCACCTCTCACATCACTAGCCACTACTTCCCAGGCATTCCTCCTTTTGGCCCCAGGTTTTTCTCTCAGAGTCCCGTGGTGACTTTCTCTTCTTGACTTCTTCCACCAGCCATTGTTTTCTCTTTCTTCAAGTTGTATTTCTTCATAGTTTTGTTCTGTTGTGTTCATAATTCTGACTAGAACTCTTTTCTTCTCTGGCAGAATTTCTGTGACGGCAGCAAAGCATAATATGTTGGTTGCTAATCCATGCACATAATTTCCTGTTTTTCATTTTTATTTCATTTCATTGTTGCTTTTTTGTGTAAATATTCAGTTTTGATAATATTTGTGGATATCTGTGTTGTTAAGTGTAGCTCATATTGAGTGATTTTATGGCCTTCATTTTTAATCTTCTTTGTCGTATCTTCCTGCTAAAAATCCTGGGCATTGATTATGTGTGATATTCTCTTTTTTTCAACTTGTATGACTATTAAAAGGTACAGGCTTAAATAGGCCATATTGTATTGTGTGTCTTGTCGACATATTAGAAGTTAATCTATCAAAGTTGACTCTAATGTATGTGTATGTTAGCTGTGATGAACACAAATTGTGTTGCTTTTGAATTCAAGTAGACTAGAGAGAATAAATTAATTTCTGCTTAATAGAAAACTTTTGTTTTAGCTGATTCCAAAGCCATTTTTAACTTTGCAGTTATATTTCATTTTCTTTAATTTAATATCACAAGTAATGCTAAATTTGCCTGCATAATCAACTTAGTTTTTAACATCAATAAATGAAATGATTCCTGGGAGTGAAAACATATAGTTGTGCATTGTGTAGGAGGCAAGCATTAAAAATCACCAAGTTTACAAGAATGCGATTTGAGACTGGATTGCTTCAATTGTTGAAGCCATGGAACAATGAATTGATCATATTTGGAAGTGAAATTGGTAAAATGTATTTAAGACATTAAATTGAATATACCTATGAATTTGAAGTGTTCTTTTTGTTATAATTTGCAATCATTCTCTTTTCACATAAGCATGCACTTTTTGGAAAATTCACTTGTGCTACCAACTTGTGCTACCTCTGCTGATTTCACGTGTAACGGCAAGGAAAACATTGTGCTTCACTCTGCTCTCTCAGGATATGTGGATTTTACCACTCAGTGAAACCTCAGTTATACTTTGAGATTTGGTGTAAGGGTACCTACTGCTTGTTTAAATAAAATCACTAGGTGTGCAAATACTGCATGTACTCATAGCAATAAGAATATATAGACGTAGTGATGGGATGATGAGATAATAAAAACCTCTAGATATCAGACGGATTCAAGTACATTCTAAAGAACAGGAGTACCGCATGCTCTCACCAGGCCAAGGCACAGGAAGGGTGTCTTCTGAACCGGTTGCAATAACCTCCAACTTGTGCATTCTCATGGCATCTGTTTCATTGCATCAGATTGTGTTGTGCAGCTCCTTGCTCACATGGTTATTTCTTTGTTTTACATCCGAGTGAGCACTCTACTTCATCCTGTTCCAAGCAATATGTTATCCAAGGGAACAGACCTATTGTGGTGTAACTAAATTTATGACAATACAGTTACAGAACTGTGGAAGAGCCTGATTCACAGCTCCTAGAGATGTTCATTTCACATAAGCTTTTCAATATCAGTGAGGTAATTTTATATAAGTTGTGCTTGAATACATATTTGCTTATCTAAACTTCAAGTCTTACGTGAAAAATAGGGACAGGTGATAACAGTTTTCATGCTCACATTTAAGAGAGAATTTACTTTTTCTTACAGAAAAACTCCAGAAAGTATTTTGATTAGTCTTATGGGCCCGTATTGCATGCATTATTTGCTCAAAGATGTTCGTCTTTGCTGTGTTGGCCCACAAATAATTTCCTGACGACACATAGCAGTGAAGTGTTAAAGGCAGAAGTAGCCTCTGAATGTTGGGATGGGTTGCTCATCGTGTGAATATCGCTATCGCCTCCTTGATTGTTTTTCCCTCCTCCACAATTTCCTCGTTGCTGACTCAAGCAATCACCGCTATAGCTTATAAGGGAAGCTATACGTCCCTGCAAAAATTAACCAACTGCCCGCAGCTAGTATGTGAAACTTCATCCCAGCAGGGTTGATTGATTAAAATCACATTGATTGAATTCCTGATTTTAATCACCTAATTAAAAAAAATAAAAATCAAGTGATTTTAATTCAAATCTGCACAACATAATTAATTTTTGAGAGTCAAAAATAAGGAAACCATGCATGTATTATTTTGAAACATTTATCTCTTTGTTAAGAAATTGATTATGCCTATACATATGTACAAATGCCTATACAAGTCTCTTAAAGAAACAAGCAAACATTTTTGAAGAGAAAAACTTACAGCATGACTTTTTAAATAAAAAAATATGGTTTTCACTCTGAGCATAGAAAACACATTTTGGATTAAGAAAAAAATCAGTCCACATTAGTAGATTTAAAGCATTTTACCACAATAGTTGATAAGTGTATGTCAGCATAAAATACATATGTGAGACCTAGAAAAAAAATCGTGCTATTTCAATTGGTTATTAGTAGGGATAGGAATTTTTCGGTGGTTTGAGAGGGAGAAAAGCGGTACTTTGAAATTAGGAATTCGGTACTTTCAACAAGACATTTCGGTGTTTTCACAGTGACCACAAATTTATATATATACACATAAAATACAGATTATTTCTAAGTCTAGAAAAGGGTCACTTATACTATACCCAATATGATCTGGGCTATTATGCGACACTTTCCCTTCTAGCCATGTTATGACTTAAGACAATCACCTCTTAATGACTTAAGACAATCACGGTGGCGGAACTTGGAAAAGTGGCACTAAATTAAAAATTAAATTTAATACATTTCATGTATTGACATGTAACTTTAGAGAATTTCCATCCTTGTGAAAGTTTGCTGCAGTTACGTTCTTCGAAGATTTTAAATTTTTCCAATTGAGTCTTTCCCAAGCAACCTGACAATTGTAGAATATGTACATGACCGTACTTTTATCGATACAATAAAATCCATCTTTTTGATACTAGAAAGCCCGGTCTCTTGCGCTTAATTTTGCATTCGGCATCTCAATAACTCGTCAAAATCACTTGAAAGCACAAAAACCAGGAATAAAACTAGGATACTTAACAGTTGTCACTGGAAAATAAACAGTCAGTCATTTGACGGAAATCGCCAAAAACTAGATCTACGCTAAGGGTGGGACACGTGCGGAGAGGCCGGTCGCCAGCCTTTAGGAAATCCCAAGAAAAGGCAACCCTGGCATAATCCCTGGACTGAGCCGTCGTGTCGGTCACCAGTGGTCACCAGCGTCACAGGGGTAGAGGTTTTCCTGGTGGGTGCTTGGGATAATCGTTTTCACGACCGTCTGCAAGTATGAACCTTAGACCCTTTACCAATGGCAGCGGGAGGACAGTTTAGTCCTTTCATAGATAAGACTAAGTTGTCCTACCGCTGCATTTTGTTCTCAAAGCAATAAAACCAAAGAAGGCATCGTAGCGAAAGAGGAAGGGTTTAGTGAAGGCTCTGGAAAAAAAATTCGAAGCAGTTGCTAAAAACGATGTAACACTGAATGCTTTCGTGCTGCATCAATGTCCATGTCTAAAAACACTGCTCATTTGTATATTTTTAAGGTATTTAAGGTGAACGTAAACATATATCGAAGAAAATTCAACGCATAAGCAGTGGTTGCATACACCCAAGGGAATTAATTAATTACTCGATATTGGCGCATCAGTTATTAAAATTTGTTGAAATTCATCATTTTAAATCGCATACAAGTAATGTACATTAATGAAAAACATTAATTGAACGATTTCATTTTTTCGAAGAAAATTCTACGCGTAAGCAGTGGTTGCATACACCAAAGGGGATTAATTAATTACTCGATATTGGCGCATCGGTTTTCCAAAATTTGTTGAAATTCATCATTTTAAATCTTACCAAAGTAATGTACATTAATGAAAAACACTAATGGATCGATTTCATTTTTATGAAAATTGACGCCCGCGGCAAAAAAAACGGCAAATTTCACGTTCGCCCAAGGGGAAAAAACGGCAATTTCACGTTCGCCGCGAACGTGTTAATATATGGGAAGTCCACAAGGTGTTCCGTTAAAATTTCAGGATTTACAAAGTGTACCATTGCAGGAAAAGTTTGAGAAACCCTGCTGGAGCAGATTACCTATATCTATATTCTATATTATATTATATATATATAATATAATATATATATTATATTATATATATTATATATATATATTACCTGTATCTATATTCATGCAGATTACTTAGAATAAATGCGCATATTGCTTTTCCTTTGTTCGACTCACCTCGGAGCGGAGAGCCACCGATCATAGATGCTGATAGATGGTTATTCCATTATTTGAAAATAGAAAGCACCGCGGCGTGACGAGCTGTGTATTGCCGGTTAGCGCCGTAAATCGAAAGCACCCGATGTCATCCTCCCGCGATTGTTATCGTAACACTGGTTATGCTACTTCCGCATACCTCAGGAATATTTGCACGCGAGTTCGTTTAAATCGAATTGAGAACATTTGCTTGCAATTTTATTGTTTTTCTTGCGTTTGAAATGTACTTCAACCATTTTCTCACAAATAATGAAAATTCGCGTTTTGGGGCACAATTCGCGACATTTCGCGAGTTCAAAAGTCATTTCCCCAGTAGGTATGGAGTATGTTGTAACTAATTACCACTCCTTGGACATTTTTGTCTAAATTCGCGAAATTCGCGATCGCGAAATTTTCCTATCCCTAGTTATTAGTGGAAGTGTGTTTTGTGATGTCACATACATGAAGGCACAATGTGTGCATGAAGAAAACATTATCTCATTAAATTTAGACAAAAATATTGCTTAGTCCTTTGTATTGTACAGAATGGAGAGAAATTAGGCACACAAATGATGAAATGAATAATAGAAGAAATAAATAATACAATATTTCATCGATAACTGCGTGAAAATGTGTGTACCTTTATTTTTAAAAGAACATGTATTAAAAAAACTGTGGGCATCAATCTTATTTTGCCGTCAACTCTGTGATGAATTCAGACATCTACATTAGATTGCTATCCTTTAAATTGTATAAGAATACTAATTCAGCAGCCTTATCATTTCCTAATTTATTCCGCAGTTTTGAGTGCACTAGGCACATTAAAAGTGGAGAAGACTCTCCACTCCAGCTGATTATGTTGGGCAGATGAAACGCTGTTCAGTTATTTTTATAATGGTATTTCCTTGGCCTTTATTCAGGGTATTCTCCTGAGACCTCCACCCCTGCAAGGCAGATATATAGTTAAGAACCTCATTTGAAAACATGTATTTTTGAAATGGATCACTTCTGGCCAAATATTTAACAATTGCTGGAGGGAATCCTTTTCCTGCATATACCTCTTCAGCAAAAAACATGGCAGAATTATTTTCCTCATCTGTCAAGTTGAAATGCTTCTGAAATGTGGATCCAAAAGAAAAGCCAAGTAGTGTGCACAAGTCATAGCCTGGCGATATCTTTTATTCAGTTTCAATAATGCATTTGGGTTGATATACTGCCTGAGCAGATTATCTTGAAGTTCTTCCCAAATTGCGACACATATAGGTACCTAATGTGCAAGTAGATATTTTGTTGCACTTTGTCATATGTTATGGCAATGAGCTTCATTATTAAAAGTAAGTTTTCCACACTGCATTTTATGCTAATATTTGATACCAGGGCGGCGATCGTCGGGAAAAACCGGGAATACCTGTAATTATCAGGGAATTTCGAATTTCTGGAAAAGTCAGGGAATTCTCGTAACTGTCAGGGAGAAACTCGGATAGGAAATTTTCGTTATTTTTCTACCATTACGTTTATCGGCCAGTCTTTCCCGCCCTTAATTTCACCAAAACATTTCACCAACTGAAACTAATGTCCGTCACTGACGTGCATGGGATAAGCCCCATCAATTCATGGGACATTCAGTTGTGAATCAGACGTAAATTGTATCCCTTTTGCATATCCTTATTGCGGTATTTGCCTCGTAGTGTTAAAATTCATGATCACAATGTATTACGCTCATCACAAGGAAGCCGAGGCTATGTTGTTCGGAAAACTTTTCCTCTCGTTTTATTTTAACTTCTGAGACTCAGGTCGAGAGGTAGCTGGATCACACTAGCTCGTAGTAAATACATGCTCGCTGTTCTATAAAAATGAGACGATGATTATTAAAATGGTAATACAAGTACGATCTCTGTAAACAAAATCTTACGTCAGATCATCTTCGATTCCCATACCCCCTGCGTGAGACAGTAAGAAGAGCCCTCCTCCCCTCCCCACATTTCACGCTCGACTTAATTATTGAATGGCCTCCATAGCTCCCTCTCGAAGCAGAAGCGAAGTCAGGTCCCAAACCACCTCAAATATGATATTCCTGAAGATGATGCTGCCGTTTCTAATTGTCTCCTGTCTTCGCTTGCAGTGGCGCACTTACGTTTTGTTTTTTTATGCCAATATTTTTACATTTTTTGGTTCCCTCTTGCATTCAAGGGGTTATAATCACATTAATCAAATTTTTATTCGCTTCTGAAGGTCACTCGCGCCATCCGATTTTGATCCAGTTCAACAACTTGGCTTTGGTTTGTATTTTTCGCACACCTTATTGATACCTGTGCTGGAGTCCACCAGTAAATTGGCCATTAAGTTAAACTTTCCCTTCGATTCCTTTTCAGTATCCCTCAACTTCCCAGAACTACCACGGCGCGAGTATAATATGGATGAGAGTTTTACTTATGAAGGTTTAATATATCTTTTCATTAGGATGAACTTGTAGCTTTTAATGTATTGATTTCAGCTATTAGCATTTTATGAGTTTGGACGAAAATTTAATTCAGCAGAAATAAAATATTCCAATAAAAGGTGATCTTTTGGCGATCGGTCTGGGAAATTGGTAAATCCATCAGGGTAAAGTCAGGGATTTTAAAAATTGGATATCAGTAGCCACCCTGGATACCTATTGTTGAGCCAGCTTATCTATTTCAGTCTTCTTTTCTTCACAAATTTTCATCAAACCTGCCCAGTTTTTAAGAATATCACTCCAAAGTATCAGCTACAGTTTTCCATTGAACCTCAGTGGAAATTACGAGACAAGATGCTGTTTTCCCAGTTTCTAATTTAAATTGCGATGGTGCAAAGTGATTGTTCCTGAAGTAGGCCTCCACAGGGTGGCCACATGTCAGGGAAGTCAGTAGTCAGGGAAATGTCAGGTAAAAGAGGTTGGCTGTCAGGGAAATGTCAGGGATTGTCATGTCTTGTCAGGGAAACTTGTAGTGGTCGCGCCTCTACAAGTGGCTCGGCTCATGTTCCATACACTTCTTTTGTGTCCGCCACCGTTTGATATATGCCAGGCCACTCATTGACAGTTCTTTCTTCCTCCCTTTGGCTCTGTCTGGCCATTCCCTGCTACCTTTCCACATATCTTGGCTGAAAGGCAGGCCTGAAATGTGTGGGGTGGGTACATTTCAGGAAATCCCGGAACAGTTCGAAAGCCTCCGCTGCCGCGGGGGAGGGGAACTACCTCCGAGAGAGGTGGTTCGAACACGATGTTGCCGAGATATGCTTTGCTTCTCTGAGACCCTTATCGGGCCAGCGTTGGAGGAGAAAAATACCCCATGGCTTGTCATTTACAACATTGTCGGAGGCTACACCCGTCTCTTTGCTCGCCCGCTCACTGTTCCCACTCGTGGTTCCTCTCTCACTCGCACATCCCTCTTCGAACATGCATCGGGCGTATCGAATTCCGTATCGAACGCTCGTGGTGCGAGATCGCTCTGACGAGTTTCGTGGTGTGCGACAGAGACTCGAATGTTTTAGGGTGATAGGATAAGGATAAGTGAAGGTGAAAAGGGTAAGTGATGGTTGCTTGCAAATCGTCACTATAAAAATTGGAACGGCAGACATAGCATTACGAAAATAGATCTCCTGTTTCCCTTTTTGTCCATCTGTCAGCATCAAGGAGGTGTTCTTTTAATCCTCTGTGGTCCCTAAGTGTGAGTTTGCGACTTCCGTTGTTCGATTGTACTAGACGTGGGCACCGTTTCCTGCATGCTGCCACGCAACAAATCGGCTCGGTCGGTTGCAGGCTGAAGATTGTATACTTCCCTCCTGCCCATGAATGATTACTTCGAAATAATTACCTTTTCCGCGGTTATTACAATGCTACTAAAGATTCAAGCGATCTATAGATCGTACTGTAGTACGATAGTGGCATTTTCCATTTTGCGTTTTGCAATGTCTTTAAGGGTGCAACTCTGTTGAATTCCACTAGATATATTTTGTTTAAACCATCGCATCCAGAGTTTCTATGCTGCGCATCATCCTCGGGTGGAACAAATTAAACTTACTGTGGAATTACAGCGTTTGATTCCACCCTCATTATGAAGGAATCCCATTCAGTAAAACCTAACTTTTGCCATTTTGTTATTTTCATTTGCCTATAATTCTGTTGCTTCATTACGACATAGTGCAAGCATTACGTCTTCATGAAAGAACAGAAATCCGCCCCTGGAAAGTAAAAACATTATATTACGTCGTCGCCGATGACGCCGTATGTGCCGCCGCCGCGCCGTGTCGGAAGAGGTCGGTTTTATTGGTATGTTTAATAAATATTTGTCAGAGAATCATTTTTATAAGTGAGCCAATTCTTTGTGAACAACACAGACAGTTTTCTGTAATAATATGAATAAATACAAATATGTTTTAAATCCATTGAATTAAATCAGTTTTTTATCATAATAAAATAAATTTTATGGAATCTTGTGTAGTTAATTTGCTAGCCTATCTCATTATTTTATGCAGCGACTAATTTTTTACGTTGATATTTAATGTTGTTAAGCAATGCGACTAACTTTGGATATGTAAATAAATAGAGACTAATTTTTATAATACTTCGTATACAGAAGATTAAAGAAAAGGATAGGTATTGCATAGTACTGGACGATCACAACGGTGGTGTGGAGATAATAAGGTGGCCAATTCCAAGTGAAAACGTAGACAGAACTGCGAATCGAAAAATAGACCTTCACAAAACGCATTAAAAATTAGCCTCTTTGGTCGGGAATTTTAAAATATTTGTCTTGAAAAGTCTTGAAAAGGTCTTGAATTTCTTTTCCAGATATCAGTCGACGCCATGTTACATTAACATCCACTCCCTTAGATTATCAACTGATTTCCTTTTTCGTTTGGCCGACAGAAACAGCCTCCCCGTCTTACTTCTACGCTGATCTTTCACTGTCGGAGTTTCCATTGGTATCTATGTAGTTACATATAAATTAAGAACAAAAAAGATATGTTTTCCATCCATGAAACGAGCTCTCACAATACGATACTGTCAGAAATCCCAAGAGGTCGAGATCTGGCCCGGAAAGGCAGTGCCGATGCGCGTTGTCTCCCCAGCGAAAAAAATAAACAATTTTGCCGTCTTTCACGTCCCTCAGTAGTTCAATGTGAGTTGATCACTCTAATGCTTGTCCTCCCATTCTATGCTCTCTGCACGAGAAAAGGGAGTGTAGCCCTTCCTCTTAAACGGCTAACCGCCACCACCCCTCCAAATCTCCCAGCAGCTCCCTGAGCGCATTCATATACTTCCTCCGTTTCGCCGCCAGAGTCTCTCACAGACGGGGGAGTTGTATTCAATTTTAATTGTTCTAATAACTTATTTAGTAGTCGGCGTAACATTATCATTTAAATTGAAATTTCATATCGAAACAATGCTAAAAATCCGCCAGGTTTTATTTTTTATAAAAAAAACTACATATTCAGCCAATATTACCCATTTCTAAGTCAAATGTAAGATTATTATAACATTTAAAGGTAAGCGGACAATTTTAGCAGTATTTTAAGCCAAATATTGATAAATTTATACTAATATCTCAATTCCACACGCTACATGACGTAAAGCCGTTTTTAGGGCAATCGTATTTCGCCTTCAGTTCAAGAATAAATAATTTCACCTATTTGTGTTATAAATTGAAATACAAAATTACAAATTTCTTTTTTTTGCTTTCTTCGCTGGAAAAATCACATATGGTACCATCTAAATCCATTTCGTTAGTTATTCGATGTTTTATAAATCATATATAGACTGATTCTTCTAAGCTTCTACGCAGAAGCTGCGAGCGTGCGTCATAAGCTAATATTAAAAAAGGAGTTTGACAAGTATATGCAACCTCTCACCAGCACTGTTCAACATAGGTAAATTTGGAGAAGGCACTGATAGAAGCACAAGAAATGGGATTGAACGGGATTAAATTTAACGGAGAAGAAATAAACATGCCCCACTTATCGGATGACATCGAAGTCATTGCAGGAAATCTTGATGATCTTCGAAGATCGCTGAACACAATGGACTTCAGTTCTTCAAGTATATAACACGAAAATACGTAAGAGGACTAAAATCCTGGTATTCGGAAGTGAGAAGCTGAACGCAGAAATAATACGAAGAAGAGAGGAATTAGAGCTAATTCCTTGGCCTACCTCGGAAATACCATCACGTGGGACGGAAGACATAAAACGGACATCAAGCGTAGAATAGACCAAGCGAAGAAAGCGTTGGTGATGAAAGTGTTCCAAGGAGAGAGACGGAACAAGGAAACAGTGGGGGCTTTCCAATTGCCTTGCGCAGATTAGCGCACATCGCAACAGATGGGAACACACGAGCGCACGTTGAAACGGACAATTGGAACGCATCTGCGCTGATGTGTTTCCAAGATGGCGGAACAATCACGGTATATTTGAATTGATTATAGTAAGTGGGCTTAAAATTACAATTAGATGAAATGAGAGGCATTACTGATGAATGAAAACGTGTAAACAATGTATAAATGGCTGGCAGAACATATAATCATGGTATCTTAAGACAGTCCAGTTTCTACTGCAACATTCATTTCCCCGCCATCACAAGTTTCGTCTGCTAGCGCATATGGAACAGAGGTCCCGATGTGTTTCCATCTGCGCTGCGCTAATGACGTCACAGCGACAATTGGAAAGCCCCAAAACCGAAACAGTTTGCAACAGATCAGCGCAGATGCACAATTGGAAAGCCCCCAGTATGTGAACAAAATTGGTGTGGAGCGTGGTGGTCTGTGACGTAGACGTGGGCGCCGAATACGTTTTCGCCGGCGGCGGCCGACTCTCTTCCAACCCGGCATGGACCGAATAATCTATTACTACTTTCCACGGGCGGATTTCTGTTCCTTCAGAACAACTGAATGCATGCGTTAGGGCGTCACGAAGAGACAGAATTCAATGATAGAGGCAATTGACAGAATGGCAAAACGCTTGCGTTATGGCGTGATTAAGACGTATGTGAGATTCTATTGTTCAATTTTCACCCTTATCAAGGGGCTGCCCCAACAATTTATCCAGTGATCAGCACAAGGAATAAGAAGAGAGTTTGTACGATTATTACTGCACTCGGCATTTTTCAGGCACAATCAATTCACTGTAATACGGTTACTCTGAAATACCGCTACATGTAAACGGAATCCATCCCCAATGCTGTAAAATAGAATAAAATGCTCAACAATGAAATAGATTTAGGCACGGTATTATCAACAAATAATTTATCTCCAGAAAACATTCGTCAAACGTACGATTGTTTGAGAACTTGATAAAGAATCTTAAAGATTGATTCTCGTTTTGAAAGAAATAAACTTGAGATAATTGGTTTTTATTATGGAATCCGAGAATTACAAGCTTTATAATTATCATGAACAAATATATCATTCTGTCCAGATTACGAGGGTGCAGTGTTGACCGTTTGGCCGTTAGGGTGAGACCGGATACTGAGAATACTCTCTCCGACGAGGTACTGGTTGCCGGAACGAACAGAAATTTCTTTGCCAGGGCTGCCAACCATGGGAAAAGACTTTTTCTGTTATGCCAGAATTTCAGGAGATCCCCACCCTTGGCAACATCAGTTAGATAACTGGTGGCAAAGGAAGAATGGCACTCAGCCTCTATTAGTACCGATTACTTGTTGTTTCTCTGGCTGAATGTTTACGCGAAAGGGCCAATAATAGGTCATCTGACAAAGAAGATGCTGAATCTGGCCTCGTTGAAAGTCACGGAACGTAGACAGACATGATGCCCTCGAAATATTACCTTGAGTTTCTAGATGGGAATCTGTGCTTGTGACGTTTTGGCAGCGTGGATCCAACAACGCTGAAACTACTGATATGCCACGGACTGGAAATCTACGATTTAAATTAGCTGCCATGTTTAGCCTGAGCAGCGTCATAGCAATCGTTTCAGTGCTATCATCATCATCTGGATCCTTTAGGGCATCACTGATTTCTGCACGAAGTAGAAGAGCAACATTCATGGTACAGGTTTGGCCTGCGCACTAATGAGTTCTGTGGCCACTCGAAACTTGGCAAGAAATGTTGTCAGTTCATAAATTAGGCTCCACTCCATATGTGTAAGTTTAAGTGCATCTTTGTTAATTCTGCCCAAAATTACATTGATGGGAGAGTGATTAGCATCCCCCATACTCTCAAGTATTGCAAGAGTACTATGCCATCGCGTAGGTGTGGCTGTTTTCACTGTTACATTTACTCGGCCATCTGGAGCAGCTTGCGAAAACTCGCCTCTGTCTTATGGAGTGTTATCTCAAAGGGGGCGTAAGTTTCAATTTTCTTTTCCATTTTTAACAAGTGCGACGGAGCGTACGCAATAGTTACCTACTAACTTCAAAATGGTGCCATCCCAAGGAATCAGTGGAACTACTGCGCATCCACAGAACTGCTATTACAGCGCTGCCGTGGCAATAAATAAAAACGGACCTTACTATGTGGACGTCCCTCGTACTTCGAATTGTTGTATAGTTACCTGAAAGCCCAAGAAGTCACCCAGACCTGATCAAATTTTCGCTCAGCTTAAAGAACTAGCGGCAGAATTAACACCTTACTTGGAAATAATATTTGAATTAGGTATCATTGACAGAGAATCATTTCATTAAGTGTTGGAAAGTTGCAAATGTTACACGCAAATGAAAAAGCGGTGATAAGGAAGAGCGTGGTAAGTATGCACCCATTTCCCTCACCTACCTCTTTTGCAACACTTTGGAAAATATAATTGTTAGTTTGATTATGTGTTATTTCGAGATTCAAGACTGGTTGGTATGAAATCAGCGTGGTACCCGAAAAAATAGATCTTGTGAAACCGTGCATCTTCTCTTCGATTGGATACACTTACCTCGGGTGAAAGTCACTTTCAAGTCGATGCGATATTTTTATATAAAAATACTTCGATAAAAGGGCTCTTTCGAATGTATTTGTGGAGACAGAAACATATGGGATTCATTACGACGTATTATGTAGCGGAAAACCTGTCTCAAGTGGTACTAATAGGGTCGTTTTAAAGAGCTTAAGAACAAATAGAATTGAAGTCAAATCAGTTGTACTCCAGGGACCTCTTTTATCCCTGTTGTATATTACTTACACTCATATTGTAGTTACCAGAAAGAATTAGCTCTTTTCAGACGTCAGTTTTGTACTGGAATATTTGCATTGAGTCCGACAGGAATTTATTGAAAAAAGAACTAGAAGCTGTGAATGAATGGTCAGTACTTTAAGTTATTATTGAATTAAAATGGCTCATGAACGATGCCACATGAGCAATTCGCTGTCCTATACCAGCGTGTGTAAGTTGTAAGTATTCGCTGTGTTAATATATTGTCTGAGATGTTTGAAAGTATAAGTTCACTACTATGGTTTGCAATCGTGGATCAGAGGAAATCTTTTCCTTAAACTACATGCAACACTCAAAACAGTTCTGTTTGCACTGCATAACTATAAGGATAAAGAGAAATATTTTGCGCTGCCGACCCTGTTTCGTAAACTGCTTCAAGAGAAGAGTTTCATAACGCAGTACGATAGCGGTATGTTGGAGTATTTGTCGTTGTAATGTAATAGACGCGGCTAAAAAGGTATTTTCGCTACAATGGTTCACTTTAGTAGGCAGATTAAAATTTTCAGTGTTTAGCAGCTCAGCCGGCCCTGGTTCGTAAACTGCCATTTTATCTCGGTTTCCTTTCGCAGTCCTGTTGGATTAAGTAAGAGAACTACTCGCAGACATTTAGAATTACCTTATGGCTGGAAATAATACTTTTTTCATGCTTCAAAGAATCCATCAAATCATATCTAAAGCGGACGGAAAGATACCAAGAGAATAATCTACTACATGGCATGTACTAGGGCAATGAGATACAGCATACTGGATGTACATATAAGAGGGGTGGGAGCGGGAACTAATCATCGCCTATAGGTTATGAATGAAGAAGAATAAACAAAGCACATAATAAAAAAGAGGAAAAGATTGGTGAGAAACAAGAGTGAAAACGTTTCGGCCATTAGAAGGCAATAAAAAGAGAAAAACACTGTAGAAGAAATATGTACCTCATTGCCGGCGAAAGAAATGATGTCTAGATGTGTAGAGGAAACATGAGGAGAAATGAAAATAGGAGGAGAAAGGATGAAGGAGATATAGCATGCATGACAGCGAGGGAGAAGAATAACGGTTGGAAATGATACCTTATAACAAAAACGGAAGCGAAGGGACTTTGTGTTTATGAGATGGCAATACTCATGTCCTCTCAGAGGATAGGTTGGAAAAAGTCTGGTAAAATATTCAAACATTCCTATAAAGACAATAAATTGACTTTTTACGCCACAGCAAAAGGACCTAGAAATGGAGGAAGAAATAAAACAAGATGTATAAACGTCGACCAAATCAAACTATTAATCAAAAACGAAAAGGAAACCACGGAGAATGAATACTATGATAAAAAGTTTGTTAATAAGCAATAACAGCATGAAGAGAAACCAAAAGAAAAAAATGAAGATGAAGTGAGGGAAATAACTCCCAAGGAAGTCTGAGAAGCAATGAAATTGACAAAGGTAGGAAAACCAGAAGGAATAGTCGGAGTAGCGCCTTACTACTTCAAATTTACAGAAGAAATTGCAGAACTAATGTTCTAGGTATGCAGTAAGGCATGTAATAGCGGATATGTACTACATCCAGATTGGAAAGGAAGAATAACAGTTGCAATACGTGAGAAGGAAAAAACAACCGACTGTGAAAATAATAGAGCTATAAGCCTATCATCAGTATTTAACATTAGAATATGAACCATGATACCAGAAAACAGGTTCAGAAAGTAAACAGGTGTGAGCATGCATGAAAAACAAGGAGATTTCAGAGTTAGACGACATACGCAAAGCCATATTATAAAATAATAACAATAGTAAAACAGCATGGGTACGAAAGCCGGACCACCCGTGGCGTACCTGGTAACGTCTTTTGCTGACTAATGGTGGACATCTGCGTGTGGGGCTAACCACTCCACACGCAGTTGTACTGGTTCCCAAGAAAGAAACCAGAACATCCACCCACAACCGATACGATTTAAATCCAATCAATTAGGCCTCATTTTCAAGAAAAACATGTCATATTTCTAATGTTACTAAAATATCAGCCACTTACTGCAATATTTGTCGAGATATTTGTCAAAGAAATGGAAGCTCTTTTCCATGGGTATCGAAACGGCTGCGCTCACCATAGCGGAGAGCGATGGGCGTCGGACGTGGCTGCGAATACTGCCCTACCCTTCCCGAGTCTGCGGCCATTATGACGGCAATGAAACCTGATGCTTGCCGGGGACTCGGAGGGAAGTGTTACAACAGTAACTCATAATAAATGAAAAACATAATTATAATATAATAGAGGTCTCTCGGCCTCGGTGGCGGCGGGGTAACGTCCTCGCCTGCTAACCCATAGGTCTCGGGTTCGAATCCCGCCTGGGGAGGATTTTTCACTTCCCAGGAGATGGTTGTTTGTGCTTGTCTACTGTTGATTGTTACTACCCCGATGTAAAGGATAAGTGCTGTTTTCGGTGGTAATTAAATAATAAAAAAAATCTTTAGAATTAACGGTAGCCTTTAATTATGACAGTAGGATAGAAATATAGGTTTGTAGTTTTATGTAATGCAGTGCCTAATGGTATGACAGAAAAGAATTTGAATACATTTGTTTTTACATGTAATGAATTCATGGTGGCCATGTGTTTCTTTCATAGGTTCTGCTGCACTATAAGGTGGGCATGGGAGTCAATGCACACTCACACAACCGTAAATTCCTGCAATTATAAAGGCTGTCCTGTTAAAGTGTGCCAAAATTTTTGAGGTCAGCAACCATTGTGTCATTAATGACAGGCCAGAAGCAACCATCATCAAAATGCAAAAATCTAAGGAAATATTAAAATATCAACGAAAAATTGTTTTTTTTTTATAACTTAGAAAAAGGGAATTCGAATCGGTCATTGAGGAAAATGATTGGTCCCTCGAGGACACCGTCGGAGGTCTTATTTGCGGAGGGATGTGTGCCTCCCCCACCACGTGTCCAAATATGTGGCCAGGCCAATGTTGAATCACACAGTTTGATTAACAAGTAATATTGCGTATAAAATTTTTATAACTTGTCACTTTAAGAGGCCGTAGAGCCCAAGTTCCATAGATTTTAAATATGGCTTTCCAGTCATCTGAGCCCTTAATACACCCTATCAAATGAAAACTAAAATCGGTAAAATTACCGAGGACATCCGGTTCTTAAAAACTTGTAAACTTAACTATGTCTCTCCGAAATTTATTAGTTCTCTCTCTTTGGACTATTAAAGAAATCCTAATATTGACGATACTTTACGACGCAGAGTTCTTCACTCTGAAATAGTGTCCCTCTCTGCCAAAAGGAGCCATCTAGAATTATAAGTCTACAACTTACATTTGAAACTCACAAAGAATTCATCCGACAAAGACTTTCAGGGTTGGTTACAAGCCGACAGGAGAATCTTCGCTGTTGTCCTGAAGTAACGCGAAGACAAGGCCCGCTGCAATATCCGCAAATTGTCTAAACTCATCGGTGTGTCTGACACTTCAATTGGTGCTGACAGTGATTTAAATATTACAGCCATTGGAGATTTTATAACTTGTCACTGTAAGAGGCTGTAGAGCTCATGTTCCCTGCACAGTTTGATATTTGTGAGGCTGCATTTGTAAATGTAGCCACCCGGATTTGTCCAATCGGTGGCCCATTGGGTGATTTCAAAACTTGTGGGAAATTGTCTCATCCCAATGTCTTATCTCCTCAATTCCATGCTTCAATGTGAGAGCTATTTGTACATCTTCATACAATACAATAGTTCAAGCTGCCGCAGAGGCGTGTGGCAAGGGGTGTGAGGACAGCTGCCGTGGAAGGGGAGGGGGAAAAGGGAAAAGGAGGTAGGGAGCGGACAGGGGTGAATTGTATGTGAACGATGTGTGTTATGCTAGTGTCACGCTCTTTTTTTTTTAAATACACAAATGGTGCGGGGAAAGAAAGGAGTATTGTTCCTATCAGTTTCGCAAGATATCTCTCTTATTTTGCCGTTTCTATCAGTTCTAGATATAGAGTTTCTATCAGTTATGTACCTATAGCACGGTGTTAAAATAATACACCCCGCGTCGTACTGAAACCCGTCTGATCTGAATGTTGTAAGTAATCTAAGCCTAGCGTATAACCACCGAGTCTCTAATGGCTCCCAACCTCGTCCTCCATCACCTGTGTAATACTCTCTGTTGACTCGTAGCAGTTTGTGATGAAGTGTAGGATTTTTCTTTATATTTAATATACTTTGCGAATTCAATCTTTCTGTGCCGGAAAACAAAACTTGAGACGAGACTGAACCCAAGTCTCACCTCGTGGTAACACTAGTCATTAGTGAATCGATTGGCGGCATAATTGCGCGATGGGATAATTAAACAATTACGCTCGATTAAATGGAACAAATCCCCAGGTCCAGAAGATATGTAAGCTCAAGGAGTTGGCCCCACACCTCGCATTACTCCTAAAAATCGTATTTAACAAGTAATTATCCGGAGGAAAAATACCACAAGACTGAATAAAACCAATGTTACTCCAATATGTTAAAAAGAACACAACGATCTGTGAAAACATAGGAATTAGGAATAGTAGAAACAGTTGTAATAATAATAAGTAATAGGAATTCCTAACATAGGAATCTGTTGGCCTATATCGTTAGCATCACTATCATGCAAGGCTCACGAGCACACAATTACTAATTAGTAATATCATGGCCCTCCTAGATAATCCAAACTTCTACCATAGCAGTCAGCACGGCTATCGGAAGGGTAGACTTTTATCATGTCAACTCTGCTCCCGATCTGTTTTGAAGTGCTCTGCCAGTAGGGCCTGAATGGAAGCAGGTGCACTGTTTTGGAGTGAGCTTCTGTGAAAAAATCATGACACAATTTATGGGTCATGTCTTAGATACCTTTTCCAAGAGCTGTCAACTGTACGTTATAGTTGTGGGCTGGACGATCTAGTTAACATACGCGGCAACAGATGGCGATAGTGGTATCACTACCCGCAAATTTCAAACCTACCGTATTCCCAATGTCGGAATTTGGTACCATTTTTAGTAGATTATGAACAACTAACATCGCCCAAATTTGAATTGATTAGTAAATCACTTTAAACACCCATAAAATAACATTTTAGCCCAATAACCTAGTTTCTCTTCTTATCAGGAACCACCTCTCCTATTTAACCAAAGGTCATGTAATTAGAAATGAACTGCATGGTTCCTTAGTTTTTCTGTCTGAAACAATATTTAAAATATTTTCTTTTGCGTTGGATGAACTTTTGGATCACTTAAAGAGGCCCGCAGTCTGATAGGATATTTTTATATCATTCATATTTGTTGAACCAGACATTTAAGTAAATAATTAGCATCTTAAGAACTTGATATGTCCCGTGTTTGAATATCCATTGGATGCTGTAGAGGAAAAGTCATTTGAGAGAAAATTAGTCTTAGGAAAAGGGAAGTTTTTGTTTCTCATTGCTTTAGTTATTGGTTTTTCGAAAAAAAAACATTGAAGGTTGGTAATGCACGTTTGTCACCATCATGTATTATGCAATATACCTATAGTAATTGAGTGATACATGCCCCATGGGATTTCAATACTTCCAAATTAACACAGTTGATTCATTTTATTAGATCTTTTAAATGTGTGATACTGCTGGAATACTTAATTTTTTAAATGAATTTATCATTAAAATTTTACATTTACACAAAACCTTGAATATGATTTTGCTAGCTTGAAAGAACCTATATGTTGAACTTCCTCATGCCTAGTGTGGCTAATGCTTCACTTTGGAACTTGAGATGAGCTCTACGTGTTCGATTTATTCATTGAAGGTCTTTTACCACCCGTGGTAGGTCCATGAACAGAAGTACTGTACTTCACTCCTCAAAATAAATCCCATTTTCATTATATCTGGCCCTGCTTCAAATCTTCGTATATTCTCCCTGTCTTCATGCCATCCAAATATCCAACTGTCTTCCTCCCTCTCACACATTTTCCTCTAATGTTAGAATTTGATAAAAAAATTACCTCTTGATTGCCGAAACAAGTTTAACATTACGTTACGTTATCTACAGATAATTTCTACTGCCAAAGTTATTTTATTTATTCATACTACCCGACAAGTCAGATGTTTATCGTCAGCAGGGTTTCAGTCATTTGTTTGCTTTTAATTTTAGATGCTACAAACAGGGCCCCCATTAACATTTGTGATGATTAGTATCGAGGATGATATCATCCTCGATACTAATACAAGGCTATTGGTACAGATTTATTTGTAGCAGTGGGATAACAGACACTGATAATTTTATGCAATGGATTGATGAAGGCGGAGTAATTTATTGGGATATTTTTACTCAGCGATCAACATATATTGCTTGGGGAATGCAGCTGGTGGTGAAATTGTTAGCTGGTTTTAAATAGCTGGTAACCTTATTGTCTCTTTGAGGCCACCAGTCCACAGCTGGTATCACACGGCTGTAACTCCCCCGCCCCCTGCACTGCGGTTGGGCGTACGGAGAAGGGTCGTTTATTGGCACTGCGGAGCCATTTTCTCGGTAATTTGTGGATATTTTTGGGAAAACGTTTTCTAGTCTCCGTAGAAGTTCACTGAATCATTCAGTTTCACTTTCAGTGGTGTGAAGAAGTTGTTTTTTGAAACCTAAGCTCGGGTGTCACTCGTATTGGTGTCAGTATTTGATCTCTCGAAATTCCCTCTACAACTCCTAGTGGTGTAGATACTTTGCTAACCACTTCAAGAATCCCTGCTTTTTCAAGGTATATACTCTATTAGGACAACCGGAGGTTGACCTTTTTAATAGTTCATTTGCAATAACGTTCATGGCGTTATTTTTTATATTCAATTGCTTCTAATCATAATACGTCACTATTATTGCAGAAGCCTTAATATCATGCCTATTCGCTTTTCGAATATTCTTTTCTGTTGGTATGTGCAAGAAATTGTACTCGCCTATTTCCTTTTAAGTTTATAGTTTCATCTCTCTTTTAGGGGTTGATGGTGTTAATGAATGAAAAAAATGCCACGATTAGTTCACACGTTTACAAATGTATAAGAATACTAATGGGAGTGAAAATGCGTTTCGTATGAAGACAAAGTACTTATTAAATTGTGCCACCAAAACGTTGCATTTGGAAATGAATAATGATGTCTTAAAGGATTTATGTGATTCCGTTAAGAGGTTCTTTCTTAATGCATATGCGTCGCGGTGGGAACAAAGCTCACGGAATAACGAGAGATTTTTGATGCGTTAAGGTGAATGGCTGAAGGTAAATGCCGTTTTCCCCGAACATTTGCTGCAAAATTTGCCAGGTTCTTCAACACCGTCATGTAATTATATCCGAACGATTCAAGATTATTAAGAAGTCACCTTGTACTTTGAATCATTTTTAAATCAAATTTGTGCTTGCATCACAACCCTTATTAGGCACCTTTGGGCGTATGGAGAAATTACTTTCTCATTCCAAAATATTTTATTGCAAAACTCACCCTCAGCACCTTCCCATATCTTCAGAAATAGCATGTGTGAGGGAAAGATGATTTTCTGAATGCTTTATTAACACCTTCTGATGCTACAACCAAGTTTCTTTGCTTCAGGCCACCTTTGATTTCTTCTAAAATATTTATAATTCCATTACAGGAATCGATATAAACTTGATAAGAGTTTCTCAATAATATTAAAGGCAATATCGAGGGGCCTACCTCTTAAAGAGGCCGAGTTTAGGCGGTACTGCTGGGAAACTGCAGAATTATATGTGCAATTTTACCCGTGGTATCATATGCCGCCCACGGTACAAAACTTTGATTCACGGAACCGATATCGCAAAGGAGTCTATACTACAATTGGGGCAATTGTCTGAAGAGGCGATAGAAGCGCGAAATAAAGACATGAAATTTTCGTGAGCATTTCTCCAGAAAAACATCTAGAGTGGCCACCTATCAGGATTTATTTCAAAAGCTCCTCCTTGCATCAGATCCTCTAATTTCCAGCTGAACTCAAGCTCTTCCTAAGAAATCCACAGGCTTGCCAAGGAAGTAAAAGAGCTTACTCTTATTGAGTGAAACAGAAAAAGATTTGATTCATGCAGATAGTGATGATAGTGAATATTCAGATAGTGAATAGTAGAAATACAACAAAAAATGAATTTTTGTATTGCATATTTTGTTACATTTTAAGAAAAAGTAAACTTACGCAATCATGATGTAAAAGGGTACAGCAAATTATTTCCCTCCACGGTATTTATCCCTGACACTGAATGAAAAATGACACTGCCATTAAAAATACACAAAATAATTAAGCATCGGGATCGTAACCTCGCAGATTCCCCGAAAACTTTCCGCGGTGCCATAAAACGACCCTTCACCGTACGCCCAACCGCAGGGCGGGGGAGTTGCAGCCGTGCGACACCAGCTGTGGGTTGGTGGCCCCGAAGAGACAATAATCCTGTGTGGTATGCATGCTTTATCCGTTAAAAGTGTACGTATTCGTCTGTAGGCGATATCAAGTTGCTAAAAAGAGAAACGCCCGCGGTGCACACGAAGAAAGTAGTCTTTCAGTACCTCCTAAACCTTTACCCCATGTGACAAAATACGTACTTTTTTCCGCAATTTCTCCAAAATATAGTACATAGAGGCTCTTTTCAATATTTTTTTGTCGAAATTCTCCATAGCGGAGTGGATGCGGATACAATCCATTCCACACACTTGCCGTGCCACCTTACGTTGCAGGCGGGTTGGACTAGACTCGACCGCGCGATCGAAAAACTGATGTGAAATTCGGCGTCACAAATGGTCGTAGCATAACTCATCAGATTCGCACTGTGAAAGCATTGTAGAGTTTCCCATACAAGTTACTTCGCGATGCTCGGCGATGCAAATAACCATTTCTCTACATTTATTTAAAAATTACCAAAAATGAGGGTCCGCCATTTTGTTTAACATATTTGGTAAATAATGACAAAAAATTAAGTCAACTGCATTACAAAAAGATAAAAAACTGTTTATCTAACTGCATGTTTTTTATTCCAATTCTTTACCCATAAAGGCTTAGCAATGGCTTGATTTTGAAGATTTCGTGAGAAAATTGAGTGTAGAGCATTCTTGCAAAATTTGTGCATCTTTGACCTCATGAAAACAGTTAATTGTTGAGTACTAAGGAAAAATGCTTTGCGTCATTGCATGCAAAAGTCTTTTGAGAATATTTATGCAAAGTTTCAGCCTCCTGGGTTGAAAAAATCCCTTTTTGATTTTTGGCCAGCTTTTTTCGATTTCAGCCCACTGTACGGCGGTGGAAAATGAAAGAAAGGCTATGGCAGTCTTGGAAATAAAAAGTCAAATTTTGTGAAAGATTTCTTGATGATATTTAATAGTTTTAATTAAGTGACAAAATGTTATGTTAACATATATTATTATGCAAATATTTACCACTGAAATGAATCACACAGTATTTACAATGAAAAATGGGGTGATAATATTTTACTTAATGCAACTAATGTAAACTCCTTCTTCACATTCTGATGTCAATGTTTCTATCCAGTAATGTCGTTTGTGCGTGAATTACGGCATCATGAACGGTTGCATATAAGGAAAAGTTGGGCTTGTCAGTATCTCCAATAATGCCACATTTCTTCAGCCTCTCATATACTGTTCCTGAAAGTGATTTTATAAGTTATTTTAATGAAATGTTCACTGAAGATACTGCAAGTACTGCATAGAGGAAATCAATTTTTAAAGTTTTGTCACCAAAGGAATCTCCTCGCAAACAGAATGGCTGAAATGCATCTCACAGAAAGCAGTTACATCTTCCAATACTGTATGGAAACCACCCACTTAAATGCAATACTAACCTGAACTTCCTGCTATCATGATTGGAATCCCAACTTGTTTGTACTCTTCTGCCATTGATTGTAAAGATTTAGCTCCTGATGGATCTAGGAAGCTTAACGCAGAAAAGTCTAAGATGATGCATTGCAGCTAGAAAATAAAGAAATTAAAAATGATAAGTGGTACTACTGTTGCATTTTAATACTTTTATCACTGATTCCATAAGTGGAGTTGATTCAGTGAAGCCACAGTTACGGCACACCCACCACGTTAACGGTACCCCAAAGAGGTATTAAGGTATGTAAATTCAATTAGTCAATGTTAGTCAATACATTGGGGTCTTCTGTCTCAGTGCTACATCAAGGAACATGACAGGATGCCTTTGCTGCTGGTTACTTTTCACACTTCTCCCGGGAATCAGTGTTTGAATTAGGATGAGAAATTTTTACTTTTGAAATTGATGCCAGGATGAAGTTCATTTACCTTTTGTTTGGTAACTGATGAGCTTATTTCATACACAGTCGGTGTTGGAGGTTCATCCTTTTGTGTTATGGTGTTGCTCTCATTTGTTTCAACAAACGCAAAATTTACAAATCCTCCGCTCTGAAAGGAAAAACATTTGATTAGTCTGTTAAAAAATCAAAATGAAACACGAGTAATTACCAAGGCATGCGCTACAAAATATATTTAATGGCGCGATGAAAAGTTTACAAATTTTCATTTTTTTAATGAATCAGACTTAATATTGTTACTAATGAGGAGTGCTGGTGAAGCATATTTGTGATCGATAGATGGCATATTTGTGATCGTGGCAAGTAGAGATGGAGTTTGATATGTGCACCTAGGAAGCTCTCGAGGAAATGGACGGGGAGGCAGGAAGGTGAAGGCGAGACGCGGCTGCGGAATAAATTGTTGACAGTTGTGGTTGTGTGTGGGAGAGGAGGAGAGGGGAGAGGGGGAGAGGTACATAAAATGATTTATTGTAATTAGTTGTTCTATGGAATGGTATGATTAATTATTTCTAGTCATTCGCTTTTTTTGTCCTTATTATATACATATTGATCATATAAATACAATGGAATCTTTACATTTAAATAAATACACCCATTTGCAGCATACGTCTTTCTTCAATTTTTAACCAATTTAAAATCTCATAATACGGACTGACATGTTCATCGCGTGAAATATCATATATATCTCGTATACAACAATTCTGTAATCTTTATAGAATGGTAATTTGTTCTTTTGATATTCAGGGTGTTTCAAAAAGGACTTTACAACTTTGAAAATTCATATAAATTTAATAAAACAAGGTACAGAGCTAGTTTTGGTGTTTTTTTAAAGGAAAACACTTCAAGTTTTTTTACTGTTCTATATGGCTTCCGTTGGTTATCCTGCAGACATCCCATCGGTAGTCGATTTCTTCCCAGACTCGCACTAGCATTTCAGGTGTGACTTGCTCAGCGGCAGCATAAATTCATTAGGCACTAGAGGACTACGCGAGTCAAAACTTGATGTTTTTCCCTTTAAAACAACACTAAAACGAGCTCTGTACCTTTTTGGAATAATTTTATATGAATTTTCAAAGTTGTAAAGTAAAGTCCTTTTTGAAACATCCTGTATTTGTGAACACCAGCGAGCAGTAATCTATATGTGGTAAAACTAAAGAGGTTACCAGTTTTTGGCGTAGCGGAAAAGGTATTAGGTATATAAATAAAAATCAAAATAAAATAGAAGGGTAATACACGAATGGTTTTGTTCATATATTCGCCATATGGGCTTTAATCCGCTGCCAACAATACCTTAAAATTTCTCGTATGCCTTCAAAAAACGAAAATAGCATATTCTAAAGCAGTAAACTTTATCCGATATTATTTATATTTTTACAACATTCTACTTAAAGATTATTACTCTTAATAGTCTTGTTTTTCTTATATAAAATTCCTTGTGAATACAGCGGTAAGTTTCTAAGTAATTAACGTATGAAGTGGTGCTACCGTTTTTGTACCGGCAAAAAGCGTGCCTTTTTTCATACTAGCTCACATAAAAAATATTTAAACAGTACTACAAAATCACAAAGTAGAGCAGTAGACGGACATATAAATTATCTTTGATATGCAGTTTACTGTGTTGCAATAGATATATTTGTTAATGAGATATAACATCTCAAACTCGGGTATCTCGACTTTTTGCATGGACAGTAGGTGTCTAAATTGCTTCAGCTGATAAAGTGTTTTCAAAACCTTATTAGAAATACTATGAACATGTGAGTTCCAAGTCAAGGTTCTATTTATAACAACACCGAGATCGTTCACTTCATCAACATAACCAAGTTGTGATCCTTCAATAGTTATCCGTCAACCCTTCTCTTTATAATATTTTAGGGAGGCAATCAAAATCAAGAGAGTTTATAAATGAGGGACTTCCTATTATTATTGATTTCGTTTTTGGAGAGTTAAGTTTTAGGTCGTTGGCCGATGCCCATGCTCATATAGCGTGAATATCCTTATTCAGCATTGAAACTGTTTCCTCAATGCAATTACAATAACATTCTAAATAAACTTGTGGGTCATCCGCGTAAAAATGATACTGGCAGGTGCGAATCACATTTGATAATTCATGGACATAAATATTAAATAACAATGACCCTAGAATGGACCCTTGAGGTAGGCCGCAAGGCAATGAGGATGGATCAGAACAAACGCCTTCCAAACCCTTCACCGCCTGTTGGCGATCAGAGAGGTATGATTTAAACCATGCTAGGACGGCATTAGAGCACTTCAGCTTGGTTAATCGTGCCAAGAGAATGATTCACACAGTTAAAAGCTTTACTAAAGTCAAATAGAACGAGTATGACTATTTTTCTATTATCTATAGCATGACGAATATCATCAGTAATTTTGATTAGTGCGGACTGCGTGCTATGATCTTTGCGAAAACCTGATTGATAATTGTCTAAAAAGTTATTGCGAGAAAGGTGCTCTATGGTGTGGTTAAAGACAAATCTCTCGAGAGGTTTGGATAGGGCGCATAATATGGATATGGGGCGATAATGAGACATATCTGTTGGGTTAGAATTTTTCTGTATAGGTCTAATAAGGGCAAATTTCCATAGTGCGGGAAAAGTGGAATAATTCAGGGAACAATTGTAAATATTTAATATTTACTAATAATATTTAATATTTATAGGTAATGCAAGCGGAAGAATCATTTTAATAAATTTTACACTAATGTCATCAATACCGGATGCGTTAGACTTTATCATTGATTTATATTTAAGTCGCAAATCGGGGGTAAAATCGGGGGGAGAGGGGAAGTGGAGGGGAAAGTGGGGTGGAGGGGGGTCGGCGGAAGTGGCGAGGGCGTGGGTTGTTAGAGTTTCTTTGGGGTGGACTCTATTCTAAATTCTGTTTGGGGTAGTTTCAGTTGTCCATAGATTCCCACACCGAGCGTAATCGACTCCCGACGAATCCTCATCCACGTCAACGATATTATCTCCGGAATTACCAGAGGTGTAAGAGTATTAGACTGAGATATTAGAGATTAAGATGTAAGACTGATGGAGCGGCAATTTACGGAGAAACTTAGAGGGCCTTTCATTGAATCTGAACAACAATGACATCTTTATCCTGCGTGCTTCATTCTCCCCCCCCCCCCTTCCAGTCGCCCACCGTGAAAAACTTCGTTATGCTATAACCATAACGAAGAATGGCCTTCCCCGCCTTTCCGTCCCAGCCCCCCCCCCCCACCTGTCGTTGGAGTATGCGTGGACACTCAGAAACTGAATATGTACCTCTTTAATGACATTATAGATGTCAAAAACATGGTCAGCAGAAATTGAAAACTATGGATCACACCAGCGTCAGTCATTAAAAAGAGGAAATAGATGCTTTGGGGTTGTGCGAGGTGAGGTGGGGAGAGGTGGGACCGTTTGAGTGATGGCTATGCTTTGGTGGGGGAGATGAGATTCAACGCGGGATAGCTATGGCGATGAGTGGAAAATTGGGAAAGTGGGTATTAAAAATTGAACGGGTAGGAAACATGATACTATTGGAGGAAATAAAAGCATGCCCTACGAATTTCACAGTGGAACAGGTCTCCAAGTAACCATAGGGAGAAAGAGGTGGATGGCGTGCATGAGCGACTAGAAGTTTTTATGTTTTGGGAAGTCCTGTGTTACAGAAAGACGTATGTTCTGGGTGATTAGAATGTGGGGGTAGGGAGGGATGGATATGAAGTGGGAGAGTATGGACCGTGAACAAGAAATAACCGAGGGGAGGAGGCAGTTGAATATTGTAGGAAGAATAAATTAGTAGAAACCAATACTTGGTTTAATTTTCGTTCATAAACATGGCATCCTCAGGCGTGCAAACATATGGAAAATTCTCAAAGACTCTGGGAAATACTAAATTCATTTAACATACAATGGTGAGGCAGGTTTAGGAACAATACCAAAAACTCGCGTAGCTTTCTTGGGGTAGATACGGACTCAGATCATTATTTAATTCATATGAAGTGTGACGTTAGACATAAAATATTGTGATGGCCCGGTTATATGACAGCTGAGAGGCTTATTTGTGTTAAAAATATGAATGTGTATAATAATGTGAATGAATGAAAGAATGGTATAAGGAACGAAGATTAGTAGTTCAAAAAGTGTACACCCTGTCGCTGCGGTCGGTGAGTCGAGCTCGACTCTCGTGCAGGGGATTATGGGTTTAGGAAGGAACATAAAAAGGTGGAGACCAAGGAGTCAGAGGAGACCAATGAGACCAAGGTGAAAAGTCAGACCGAACGCGTCGACATAAGACGTGCACATTTCCGGGAAGGAGTGATCGGCCCAAACTCGGACTGGACGCACAGACCTGAGAGTGCTCGATTCCCCGGGAGAAGGGAAAAACCGGAGTAATTGCAGAGGACAACGCTTTTTCCTAAGGCATTTGGATCCACCTACGGAGAGAGGTTCCTGTCGCTGCTTTGTGGCCGCATGTGCCATCAGCCCGCCAGCGAACTCTCATTACTTGATCCATACCCAAAAAGGACCGCGTAAGCTATTCTCGCAAAGTGACCCCATCCCTTATTTCCCCGACGGTTGATAGGAGTGCGTTCGAGTGTGTTTCCTTGCTTCCATAAATGTCGACGGAACGAAGAAAAAAAGGGGGGAACAAATCTATGTAAATCTTCACTGTAAATTATTAATGAAGGTGATTAGGATTGATTATTGCTAGGGATTAAATGTATTGTTTCGGGATATCACCATTTCAAGTGTTCATTATTGTTTTATCTTCATATTCTTATAATTGTTAGGGCATTATTATATTTGTCAGGGTTTAATAGATGTGATTGTCATTTTGATTGATAAAATGTGTGTTTGTCAAACTGAAATAGGCCTAGTACGCTGTTATTTAAGGGGGGGGGGGATTCATCATCTTTTTTTTCCGCGATTCTTCATCGTAGTTTTTTTTTCAGTCCCTTGGGCGAATTAAAAGGCGCTGGTCGCCTTGAAATCTCACAGTCCCACATCTGGTCTTGGGGGTTGGTGGAATCAGGTATGTGTAGTGCCTCCAAGTCAGATAGAAAAATTATTACGTGTGTGTGGCCTCACCAGCTGACCTCGCTCGTGCACGTGCATTTGGAGGTTGAGGGGGGGAAGAACCTAGTCGCGAGGTGGGACCGGCACAATATTAAGTAAAAATAGGAGGATAAAGCGGTGGTGTGTGAAAGCATTGAAAGTGACGAAAAAGAGGGAATACCAGGGGATGATGGATCGGTACATAAGTGAAGCAAATTAAATGGGAATAATTGAGGAAAGATCGGAGGGCCTAAAAACAGGAATAGTAAGAGCGCCAGGGAAAACAACTGAGTCAATGGAAACGAGAAAAATCACGAAGCAACAGTCATAGAAGAAATTATTAGGAAAATAGAGGGATGAAAGTGGAAAAACGCCCACTCAAAACTAGGCAGGAGGGAGTATAAGGAATAAAATATAAATTCCGGTGACTGAGCAATCGGGCAAAGGAGAAAAGGCGGAAAGGAAAATGCTAGGAAACGGAAAAGCTGCAGAAAGAGGGAGGGTTGGCACACGAAACACTAAAGTGAAAATGTTAATGAGCGGTAAGAGAGAGCAAATGGTAGCAAAGGTTAATAACAAAACAGGGGAGAAACTGATTGAACAGGAAGATATCCAGGATAGGTTGAATGAGTACGTGGAACAGCTGCGTGACAGCGGTAATAGACCTTTAAACTTTGATATAGAGGATGGGAAAACATTAAAGAAGAATAACGTTTGACCGGAAATACCTGACAGCGAAAAAGAAAAGGTAATACAAAAGAATAAGATAAGAAAGACTGTGGGAGTAAGTAAAATCCCTAAGAAGTTACTTCACAACTTGGACAATAATAGAAGACGAACTTTTTAGATTTTATTTGCAGGAATTACGAGGAAGAAGTTTTACCTGAGAAATTTGTGAAATCAGTTTCGGTACACATCCCGAAGGAGAAGAAAACGACAGAATGCGAGGATTCTACGACAATTAGTTTAATTTCAAACGCTGCAAAATTTTTGCGCAGAATAATTAATAAAAGGGTGAAGATAAGAGCGAAGTAAAATTTAGTTGAGGACCAGTTAGGGCTGAGGAAGAAGAATTCATCGCAATGGTATTCATATACGGGGTGCGATTGTGGTGGTATGGACATTTAATGAAAGGAAATTAATTAAAATTAGTATGATCAGGACTTTTTGCTTGGTTTGTAGATTTATAAATGGGATTTGACGGAGCTGATTGGCAAAACTAATGAAGGCACTTATGAAAATAGAAATTGATTGGTAAGATTGGAGGCTCAGTCGAAACTTTTATATGGCCCAGACGGGACAGGCATGGGTTGCTGACGGAGAATCAGGGTGTGCAGTTATAGGTCGTGGGGTAAGGCAAGGCTGCCCATTGTCGCCTTTGCTCTTTAATATTTTGCCGAGGAAATGGTAAGAGAGGCATCGGAAGAGCGAGATGTGGTACAAAAGTATTATTAATTAATATTAATAAAATTTAATTACTAGTGAATACCTTAGAAGAAAATGGATATAATAGCAAATAAGAAGAATTGCGCTGGAGTAGTGGAACGCTCACCGATAGGAGGGAATTGATGAGAGGGAATTAAGTAGCGGTGAGGATGTTAATAAAAGGCTCGCAAAGAGTTAACTATGGAAAGTAGCTTTGCATGGTGTATATTTTGCATGGTTAATATTAAGAAAATTTAATTACTAGTGAATACCTTAGAAGAAAATGGATATAATAGCAAAGAAGAAGAATTGCGCTGGAGTAGTGGAACGTTCACCGATAGGAGGGAGTTGATGAGAGGGAATTAAGTAGCGGTGAGGATGTTAATAAAAGCCTGGCGAAGAGTTAAATATGGAAAGTAGCTTTGCATGGTGTAGACACGTGGAGTGTGGGAAGATAAGACTAGAATTGGCAAACGGGAGTTTGAAATGAGGGCTTGGAGGAGAATGGAAGGAAATGCGGCTGATGGTCAGGATGACGGGCGAGAAAGTGCTTGGGATGGTGAGCAAGGAAACATTAGAGGAGATAAAGGGAGGCAGATTAGGTGGTTCGAGCTGATAATGATAGGCGAGGGGATGCTGAGGTCCGCGATGTAGGGGAGGGTGCTGGGTAAGCGGGGAAGGGGAAGAGAGGCACGGGATGAGGAGGGGTTGGAGAGATGCTGCGATGAAGACGGATATTGTGTAAGGAGATAGTGACCTGCACCTGTAAACATCTAAGGATTCTTAATCTCTTCAGTTTAAACCTACCTTAACCGGTAGATAACCATGATAATAACTTAGTTATGATGAAATGTAATGTTCTATTGAAAAGGCTTAGTAAAATTAGGAGGATGGAGAAGTGGGAAATGGAACGATTGAAATGGATGAAAAGAAGGGCATACCAGGAGAATAGGTGAAGGAAAATAATTGGGAACGACCGAGGAAAGGTGGGAGAGTATAAAAATAAGAAGTGTGAGAATGGCAGAGACACAATACGAGTAATGGAAGCGAGAAAGATTATGAAGAAACGATAAGTAAAATAGAGGAGAGAAGGAAATGGAAAAACGTCAACACTGAACCAGACAAAAGGAGGAATACAGAATTTAATCATAAACTCCCGTGAGTTACAAGCTGAGCGAAGGAAAACTGGTGGAAAGGACAATGCGAGGAAATGGATAAGCTACAGAAAGAAGAAGTGAGTGCGCTATGCGCTAAACTGAAAATGTCAACAGCCGGTAAGAGAAGGCAAACAATATCAAAAGTTAAGGCAAATCGGGGAAGATATAAATCGAACAGGAAGATATGCAGGATATGTAGAGGGAGTTCGTGGAAGAGCTATATGGCGGAGCTATTATATCTGTGTTCCAAGAAATAATGAATGAGGGAACAGTAGAGAAGGTTAACCGCGGGCCTGATGTACTCGACAGTGAAATGTGGAGGGAGACGAAGAAGAGGAGATGAGAGACGAAGGAAAGAAAAGCTGTGAGAGTAGATAACATCCATTCGGGGCTACTGAAGAATTTGGGCAAGAAGGGAAGACGACCTTTTTTCGAAATTATTTGTAGGATCTACGAAGAAAGAGTATGGCCAGAGAACTTCGTGAAAACAGTTTTCACACCTATCACGAAGAAGAAGAAAGCATCTGAATGCAAATAGTATAGAACAATTAGTGTAATCTCTCACGGTGCGAAAGTTTTACTTAGAATTATCAATGAATGATGGAAGAGTAGAGTATACAGGCGATGACCAGATTAAGTTTTGAGAGGGGACAGAAAGTCTGGATGCGATGGCGGTGATGAGAACACTACTGGAAAAGAACCTAACTTACAATCATAACGTTTTTTCTTGCATTGCTGATTTTTAAAAGGCGTTTGACAGGTTTAATTGAGAAAAAATAATGAGGACACTCATGAAAATGAGAATAGATTGGTGAGATTGGACCCTCTTCCGAAACTAATTTATACGGCCCAAAGGGAACAGGTGAGCGTGACATATGGAGACTCAGGATGGGCAGTTAATGGTCGCAGATGGGCAGTTATTGGTAAGGCTGCCCGTTCTCGCCTTAACTATTTAACATTTAAGAAGAAAGAAACCGAGGCTAGTATTAAAAGTAGGAGGGCACAAACTGGAGAAATGAGAGCTATTTAACCTCCTCGTTTTTATGTTGGAGGAGAATCCGCTTAGAAGCAAAAACAATAGAAGGAGAGTTACGCTAACGAAAGAAGAGTCCAGCAACAGGAAGGAGCTGATGACGAAGACCTTGAATAAGAATGTAAAGAAAAGGTATAGTTCAAATGAAAGTTCCTGGCACTTAGATATAGAAAACGGCATGAGATAAAGAGCAGTGATATCAGCAGCAGACGCAAGTAAACATAATGAAACAATATTGGATAATGACCATTTTCACCGCTCCCACTCATAGCTTTAACTCATCAAAATAGACTTCCCCAGGCCAAAAACTGGTATTTTCATGAGTGCCAAGCACCGAGCTATAGGTGAAGAGTTTAATACGGCCTGTGGCGTTGTTAGGAGCGGAAAAGTGGGCTATGAGAAAAGTGGACGAGGACAAGGTGCAGGCGTTTGAGATGTGTATGTGTGTTTGGAGGATGATGGAGTAAGTGCAGCGAATGGAAAGGAAGACAAACGAGGAAGTTTTTGGTACGGTGGGTGAGGAGAGAAAATGTCTGAAGGAGATTTGGGGAAGGTAGAGTGAGTGGTTGGAAGAGGTGGTGAGGGACTACGGGATACTGAGGGCCGTGATGGAGGGTTCAGGCAAGCGGTGAAGGGGAAGAAAGAGAAGAGGTTGTGTGGACGGGATGAAGAGAGGTATTGCGAATGCTGAGATGAAGAGAGACCTTTTCTGAGGAGATTGCGGAATTCTCCAATGAAATACCAGAGGATATTTACTCTATTTTGTTTTTAACCTATGTTAACTAGACCTCCATATGATTTAGAATAATGAAACTAAAATCCAATAAGCTCTAATATTTCTGAAATATTCATGCAGTGAATTACATGACAATAAATTACTAATCCTACACTTATTAAGTTAAGAGCGATTGAAGAATTAAAGACGTTTTTGCCAGTGTGTTGACAATCATTCCAAATTTTGAGTGGCAAAAATAAATCCCAATAGTATACATGAGTATGATTTACAAGCTCTCTCACAATGAAGACGAACAGCCAAAAGTGTTTATCGGCTCGAATGGAATTGAACGGGCATCCGGTACTTAAATAGTCAGATTATGATTTTGGAGAATTAGTGACAGTCAATACGCAAATATTGTGATTGAAATTTTTTACCTTTAAGTTAATCGACTTTATGACAATTAATTGATATTCTCTGGTACATTATCTATTTAATATACGTTCGCACCCAAAAAGTACACTATCTCATGGTCATTAAAGGATAGAATACGTAAGAATTGACAAATATTGTATATTGTTGCCACTAGTTTTTCTATAATTTTCTGTATCCAGGAGTGTTCTGGACATTGAAATGTAATTGTCAAACTTTCCGTGTATCACTGCGAAAAATATGGATCGATACTCTTTATGCTTTAGAATGGGTATTTTTAAATTGAAAATTTAATCATTCATCCGTCTTCCTACCATTTGCAATGCCATTACAGCTGATTTAGGAAATGTTAAACATCATTTGTGGCCGAAACTCCATGATACGATTCTGATAAATAAGTTAAGCAACATAGAATATAAGTACGAACATAGTATTGATGTTAAGGCATGTAGACTTAACTACTAACCTTAGCATTGCAACGATTTCATTGTAGTGAAAGATAATTCTTTAGAGAATCTAACTTGATTCTAAGCATTACTTACGATTTTAACTTACTACTTTTTGTACAGCAGTTTTTGCTCAGTTCTGGGATAACTTGTTTTCAAGGAAACCTCTTTCCACCCAGCTGCTTCCCAGTTTCCTCACCCCCTCTCACCATCAATTTAACTATAATAAAAGGTATGCTTTCTAAACCATTCGGCCGATAAGTTGCAAACTAAAGAAGGCCGGAATATCCTGGGTTGTATGCAACACGCTCGGCGCATTTACCAATATGCCGCGATGAAACATGTAGGTACACTTCGGGTGAGTGTAAGGTTTCTGCGGAAAAGTTAAGTTCTGATACTCAACTAAACACATTTACCATTGATTCTGGTAAAGGAAGCATCCCCATATGTGGTGGGGTCCATTTTGTGTCACAGAGTCGAGAATGATGGAGAAGACATTGTCATGCGTGCATCAGTAATCTGAACTCCACGGTTAGAAATAATTACTCTCAGGTTGAACACTAACGTACAGCGGTGATTTTGAGGCTCGGAAGCTCCATAAACTTTTGCATAGTCGAAAATTCTCCACTGTCGCAGATGTTTATGTGCTGAAAAGGATCTTGGGGATTCCCACTCTGGCGAAATCAAGATAACAGAGATGGGCTCTAATACTTGCCGGATATGAATGCTAGGTAGTGCACTTACAGGGAAAATGAGGACGATACAGACAAGCTTTGACGACTACCTTTGGCAAACGAGACCACTAGAAACGTCGAATGTGTTTCCTAGGTTGAAGCCGCTCAGAGACGAGGGACCACTCAGCCGAGGACCGTGCGCTTCAAAATAGAAACGACGGCAAGTGCCCGATGACAGTTTGGAAACCTGGTGTGAAATTACTACCTGAGGGTCGAAATTTTCGAGTTCTACCCGAATACCCGGGATTCCAAGTTTTTTTCCGGGCACCATGCGGTTCGATTAATAATTTATTTTCGTCAAGGAATTTAAGAGATGTGTCAGATTTTGGATTTGACACCTAAATCGTGGTCTTATTGCCATCGCGGATATTATCACAAAATGCGTTTCTGAGCACTTCATACTATTTCCATGAAAAAAAGAAAGAATTTGCGAAGGGAAATTTGGATATAAAACTTTGCTCCTGTGGAAATAGATTGATCAAGGTAATAGTGAATAGGAACATCAATTTTAATAAACAAAAACTTTATAAGTACTATGATATGTTAATATAGTGATGCTTAAATGAAAAATTACGTATATCACATAATTTATAATGGCGTCGATCGAAACAATAAAAAGGAAATAAAGTAAAATAGAACAATAAGAGTACGGGAAGTCTGTACATTGTTCCCCAACATCTTCAGGGCTTAATTTAAAATGAAATGGAAGGTTTTAGGTAATATAAGCTCGAAGCAATATTGTAATATTTACGACAATATCAGTTACATGTATTAAAGGTGAAAACAAGTTGGTGGCCTCAGCTTTCGAACCTCTTCCACATACTCCGGCTTTATTACTCTCTTCAGGTGCCCGATGCTCGGACCTTTACTCGGGTACACCAAGTTACGGGCATTGACATTCCTACTGCAAACGATTTTGAAAGTTCCGTAGCTAATGTTCCAAAGTCATCCACTGCGTGGCGCCAGGAACCATTGCGAGAGCTATACCTACAAAACTGAGGGAAGGTGTCATAAGGCTCCGCAAGAAAGACGTTGAGACTGCGCAGGTCCAGCTTTTAGTTAGATTGCTCGATACGTGGCCAGTACTAGAAAAGGATATGAAGCACATAGTGCGTGTTGTTAAACCTTTCAATTCACCCAAGAAAATGTCCCTCTAACTGATAATTATCTGGTGCCTTGGGCAAGAGAAAGTTGCTTATGGGACCTGGGGACTTGGGTGTCCCAAAAAAATCGAAGTCGTTTTTTTAACGCATACCATCTTAATTTATTTATACGATGTCAAAAGAATTGTAAATAAAATTTCATAAATGTAGGACCTCGGAAACCCGTGCCGACTTGTATTGAAACATTGTCAGTACTTGCTAAGTAGGGCGTCACTGAAAACCTTCCATATGTTAACACTTCGGCGACTGATGCAGCAGTTTAACCTGAATGTAAACTTTTTTAAGCAATGGGAAACTAATATATGATGTTGGAGCTTGAGCTGGTGACTGGTATGATGGCTGGTTTTTTTTATAAACAAGAAATGATGCCGCACGGAGTGCGGCGGCTCGCCCACTGAAGGGTCCCACCTCAAGGAACGCACCAAAACCCGACACTTCAAGTTTGAACGCCCAAACGGAACTGACAATGAGATGGTGAGCACACAATAACTGCTACAATGTGCACCAATAAGACGAAGTACAAATAGCTAGACTTACAGGTAGCGCACCCTACAGTTTTTTGATAACCAAGAAATACAAAGCGGCGCGCCCACCGGTAATGCGAATTTAGAGAAAAATGTACAATGTACATTGCACAATTGTACATTGTACAAGGTGTGTAAATAAAGTAATGAGACTGATAGCTTAGTGTTCGATTGTACACGTGTTACGGTATCAGTGCGAGCTGGAACTCGCTAGAGTCACGTTGGTTGTGCGTAGTGATTGTTTAGTGAGGCAGGTTTTGCTTGTGCGTTGTGACATCGTGTTAACGCGTTGAAGCCGCATATGTGTTTGTAATCACTTGTTATTTTGTTACTAAACGCATTGTTTTCAATAAGTGAGCACTGAATAATGAACATGTCAGTGGAATTACGTAGTTCTAAAAAGGGTATGTTTTTAATAGGGGGCGTAAAACATCAAATAAAAGTCCATGTTGAGAAAACCACCTTTGTTATTTCTAAAAAACTTTATTCCGAGTGCCAGCGAAATAAAGTTTTGTGAAAATAACAAAGGTGGTTTTCTAAACATGGATATCCATCATTTTCTCGAGGTCAGGCCTGATATCATCAGTTTTATCAAATAAATGGTTTAAAACTGCCCTCTAATTGGATATGTTCTGGCAGTTTTATTTTATAATTTCCGTGAAGTAAATTTAACTGTCAATGAAAGTGCAAATCTCATTATTCGCGAACTTATTATATTTTGGGAAAAGGTGCGTACACCTACCAAATCTTTCCCTAATTGTGTGAAGAAACTATTGAACCTATATCAATTTTGGAGGGAGTTACAAAAAATGCACAAAAAAACCAAAACGTATTTAAGCAACGCCGGCAAGAGTTTGTCAACAACTTAGATAATTTGTTTGACATTGCACACGCCGATGCGCTTCAATTAATGAAAATAAATGAAGACAGAATCTTCTTACAGCGACAGAGAGAGCCAGGTCGGCCTGGTCACGTAGCTGGAGTGGACAAAAAACTGGCTGATAAGGAGAAAAGGGCGCGCCTCAGAACTATTGAAGAAGAAAAGCGACGTGCTACATATTTTTCCACGCTAACGCCTTAGACATCATCTTATGAACCGTTACAAAACGGCTCATCTACTGATTCTAATGAAAAAGACATGCATTTAAAAGAAGATTTTTCAACTCTGATCGAGAACATACAACCCAAACCAGTAAAACAACTTTGCGGAAAAATGTCATTACTCCAAAATTCGTAGCAGCGCTAGATAGGTGTCAGTTAAGTTTGAGATATTCAGTGTTTATTCTTGAAGCTACCATTGAGGCACTTGGATATGATACTGATGAATTTCCTATAAGTTCCTCAATTCAAAGAATTCGTACGGAAAGAGCTCGCGGAAGCCGTAAAAGCTAGTTTTCAAAACGAGTTACTTGACGTTGTGACTGTTCACTGGGATGGCAAACTAGGCCTACAAACAAAAGGGCCTGCTTTAGATTCTCTGAAATCAAAAGAAGTACGTCTTCCAATGGCTATTTTATATGCAAATAAAGAACATTGCTGTGCCAAGGTTGGAAAGCTCTTCAGGAAGCGGATAGGCGCAGGCTGTTTGGAACGCGATTGTAGACTGGAACCTCGAAGTGCAAATTCTTTGTTGTGATACTACAGCTTCAAATACAGGTCATATCAATGGTGTCTGCATGCTTCTTGAACAAAAACTTAATAGAGATATGCTTATTTTTGCTTGCCACCATCATGTGTATGAATTGGTGTCAAAAAGCGTGTTCAAAGTAAAAATCAGTCAAGTGACAGCAAATCCTGACATTCCACTCTTAAAAAAGTTCCGAGATAACTGGAGTGGTGTCCATCCAGATAAAGTACAGCGCTATAAAGAAAAGCTCGCATTGCACCTGACTGCTTCCGAAATTGACAATCTCCTTGAGTTGTACCGAACTGAACTGACCAAAGAAATTGTCAGAAATGACTATCGAGAGTTGATAGAGCTTCCTGTGATATTTTGAGGCGGAGATAGACAGAGAAAATTTAAAATTCCACCTCCAGGTGCGCAATTTATTCCCTAAAAATATCATTACTTATGATCAATTGAAAATTACAATCAAGGATAAGGCAGCGCTGCTAGATGTTTGCCTGTTCATTGTGACATATTACGTCAAGCCTTGGCTTCAATGTATTTTGGCAGAAAAAGCACCTTACCAAGATTTGTGCTTTTTGAAGTCAATGACGGCTCACGAAAACGTTGATAAAAGCATCTCAAAAGCAGCTTTACAGAAGATAAGCCAATATTTATGGTATTTGACTGATGAAGTTTCTATCTTGTCACTATTTGACGATGATGGGGATCAGGAAACTAAAGCAAAAATGGCTGAAAATTTAGGGCAAAAGAATTTATCAACTCATGGTAAACGTTATATCCCAAAAAAGAAGAACTTTGCGGTCCATTGTATGGTAAGTTAAATTATTAAATATAGAAGTTGTTTCTTTAGTTTTCTGTTAAGATCAGAAATTCGTTAACTGACTTTCTCTAGTATTATTTCAGAGAAAAACATCGACGATTTAATTTCAGTCAGAAGCAAGTCATTGTTCGATCGTCTTAAAATTGATGACAGTTTTCTCCACGAATGTCCTACTATGTGGTCAAATAATGCTTCGTTTCAAGAAGCCAGAAAGAAGGTTTCAACGCTGAGGGCAGTGAACGATACAGCTGAAAGAGCGGTCAAGTTGATGCAAGACTTTCACAGGTTAATCACGGTTGAGGAGGAACAAAAGCAATATTTGCTACGTTGCGTACAAGAATACCGGAAGATTTAGTCTGACTGCAAGAAGCAAACTTTGAAAAGAAAATTAAAAGAATTAAGTTTTTCACATGTTAAACAGTAAATAAACACGAATAGGGTATATTGGTGTTTTATTTACTAAATAAACATTAAGTTCTAGAATACTTCCATACTAAGCCAGGAAAAATGTTCGTTTCTCATGTTTGAGTTCGAGTCGGCACGTGTTATCATAATTCAACCGCAATAATATTATTATGTGAGTTTTTAAGGCCAAACAGAAAAAAATAGAGGGTATGCGTATTTGATTTCGCGAAAAATAATTCCCTTATGTCGTGGGACACCCTAATGTTCACCCACATTTTAAAAATATCTTTTGAGGGGCTTGATATTTTTATTCCGTTGGAGAGGTTTTATAGGTGACTTTAAGGGACGTCTATATTTATATCCCAATCATTAATAAAGTTCCTTAAGTAAACTGTAATGATTTAATTCATCATCTCTGACACAAAACAATGTAATCAGTTTTTTCAAGGAGCTCTAGCAGCAAGATAGAAGCAATTCCAAATAAATGGGATGGATCTATTTATAAATGCTGCAGCATCTCAGTGGCAAGTCAATAAAAACCGGCATGTGAGAAGCCGTGCGAGCGTTTAAGAGGGCCGTCCTTTCAGTTCAGTTTCGTTGGAGTAAGGGAAAAGTAATTGTAAATAATGTGGGTGGTGCTGCTGCAGCAGCTTAGTGGTAAGGCCAGTTAGAGGATCTTATTGACCTTTGCCAAAGTTTCAGTTCACTTTTTGTGAGTCAAGCTGCTACCAAGGAAGAAAATATTGTAAATGAAGAAGCTGGTGCTACATAAATCATGCAGCTTCTCAGTATCAAAGAAGTAAAAGGATCTGACAAGAGAGAAATTGTGGAATACAGAACTTACTCTGGGCAAAATTTCAGGTTGGTGTCATTGGAACCCTCCAGCAACAAGCCAGAAGCAGTTGTGATTGAAGTGAGTATGGCAGTGGAGTTTCATTGGGCCAGCCTTTCACTTTTTGAAGTAAAGCATAGCAACTGAAAGGTGGGTTCAAGTCAGTTTTGACCTGCTCAGAGGAGTTTCCATCTAAAAACAGCTCGGTTTGATGGAGAAGCACAATTTCATGGAGAATAGTTTTCAAAGTAGTGAAACATTGTCTTGGTTAGCCATTCAAATGTATTTATACAATAATGGGTTCTGGAAGACATGCGATTTTAGAGCATTTGTATCTGTGAGCTGTAGCAGTTGTACTTACTTTCTCTTCATCCACTTTGGCCCCTTTGGCTAGTTTCCTTTCTGCCTTTTTCCGGCTAATTAGAAGCTTTTGAGGATGAACTTCGACAAGCCTGTATACTTCTTCCCTGAAGTTTGCTCGGGTTGCAAAGTTAAGTCCTCCACGATAGTGGAAAATTTTTATCCCAGAAATTTCACTAGCCTAAGGAAAAGATTAAAATGTCATTAGACCTACTGCGTCTTTATATTGCATTGTAAAATATATTAAAGTGTAGAGAAACTTACTGCTTTATACCTGCTGGTGTCTAAATAGAGATCTGTATTAGGAATGATACCTAGAAGGCATGCGTAACCTTTAACTCCTTGAAGTAGAATCATTCCAAGAGACAGAGCCATGCCAGTAAATAAGCCATAATCTATGTCCACGAGTACGACTGTGAGGAAAGTTATGATCCAGATCATGCCATCCATTTTTGACAACTTCCAAATGACAAATAACTCTTTGACTTGCATTAACATTCCCTTCAAAGCAACCATAATGATGCTGGCAAGAACACACTGAAAACGAAAAGTACAGGTAGTAAATGACACGGACGCCCCAAGTGATATAATCATAATTCTCGAAAATACTAAATTGTAGTCTTACCCGAGGCAATGGCTCAAAAAAAGGGCCGATCCATAACAGGACAAATACAAGTAAGGAACATGACACCACACTGCATAGCTGTGTCTTTCCACCTGCAGTTGTTTGAATTAATGTTCTTGATAAAGACGCTGTAAATGGCATGCAGGAAAAGAAAGACCCAAAAATATTTCCGGCTCCCTGGAACACAAGAAATACTCATTAAAATAAAAAGAAATGCTTGCTGCTTTAAGTGTCACAGAAAATCACGTTGCATTTGCATAGGTACCTGGGCTAATAGCTCTTGGTTTGCATCCACTTCATAACCCCATTTTTGGGCAAATATTAACGACATTGACATGGCTATAGTGTATGCTACCATTGTTATGGTAAAAGCATCTACCATTAGATATTTCATCAGGTACCAAGTTGGAGGAGTGGGTTCCGGCAATCTGTAATGCAGAATTTCACATTTTAATGCCACAAATATTTTTAAATGATTGGTGTACATACGGCACTCATGTAATAACATAATTTTCCCACCATTTTGTTTACTTATATTGAGAATCATCTCAGATTTATATAGTCGGAGGAACAAAAACGGGTTTCATGTTTCCAGAGAATATTTTTCATTAAGTTAATACTTAATTTTTCATCAACTTCGTTGGCAGACACTTTATAGTAGGGTGGAGGTATTTTTTTATATTAGAGAAACTTTGGATATCGTACTGTAAAATTGATCAAATTGGTGAGGTTTCCTAAATGGTTCATTCAGCTGTGCGACCCGCCACAGCCATGCGCCAGGGGTCAAAGATTATCTGGTTCAAGCTACGCGTTTTTCGTGGCAAAACAACAATTTTCAACGTAATTAAGTCACTTTAAATTTCCAATGGGGTGTTGGGACCAGTATTTCTACCATGCTGGCATATTTGATGGCTTGATAGAAAAAGTGGCCCGGGCTAGGCTGGGCGTGACATGCAGCGCGACGCGCCGAGTGAGTTACGTTCTGCACCTTATTCACTTCCGTCATTACCATACCCCGGACACTGCAGAGCACCGTCATTGGACACCAATGGAGTGCTCATTTGTTGGCCCTGATTCACAATGAGCTACATCCTTAAAATACATAATCTAGTAATTGATACTATCAGAGGCATTAAAATTGAATATCTTTGGTAATTTGGGCCATTTTCCACCACGCAGCATCCATTTACTTACTACTAAAACTACGGAAGTTTAACCAAGACTAAATGATTCGTGTAAAAATTAAAAGTATATTATAAATTCACTTTTCTAAGGGCCAGTTTCACGTCAAAAACTAAAATAAAATCGGACTGGCATCCTCAGAGTTGTCACTCCGACGTTATTTCGCTAAATTAAGTCTTAGGGGGACCCTAATATACTAATTGGAAGGTCATGATGCTCTTTGCTTTAATTTATTTTCTAGTGCCCTTTTTATTTTAAATAAGTTTCCCCTGAGACTTTTTATCTTAAACAAGTTTCCCCTGAGACACTTAAGAACGAATTCCCATTTATGTTTCTATCATACTGTAATCTACAATGAGCTTCACTGCAGGTTTAGAATGTTCAATAGTCACCAGCAAATTCCTAGTCTTTGTCTAGCAAGAAACTAGTGAAACCTGTACTTTCACCCATTGGCATCCCCAAAAAATTCTATAAGATAATACTAGCAGCAGCGTTTACGCTGAATTTTGCATCGGCATCTTAGACTACTTTCCCCCACGCAGCATCCATTTCCTACAAAAACTCCGGAATTTAAACCTAGTGTGACAATTAAAAATATACCTACTATAAAATTACTGTCAAAAAAGTAAAAGAAAACTGAATGTTCTGATCAATTTTAGAGGGCAGCTCCAGCAGTGAGGGAGAAGCAGTTGAAAATGAATAGGTTGGGGTTATCTAGATTATGCATCAGCTGTAGCAAGGCTGTAAAAGCATCTGAGGAGGGAGGCACAGTGGACTTTGAAGGGGGCTGGAAGTACATCATAGTCTCATTTCAGTTTCAGGGCAGCAAGGGAGAAAGAAGCAGCTGCGAATGAAGAAGGCGGCGTAGTGGTCGGGGAATGGAAGGAATCGCGGTTGTAGGATGCTAGCCGGACGAAGTACACTCGAGACAGTGAAAACGATGGCAAGACGAGCGCTCCGAATGAGACTCGGTTGATTGGTCGCCGACGAGGTGGCCCGCTGACCGTCGAGAGCGAGGCTGTCTCCCGTCACTCCTGGCCCGATCGCGTGGAGCCTTGCTCACGAGGGTGGGAAGCGGAAGCTGGAGAAGCATGCAGCCAATCATTGGTTGGAGGAGAGCGAAGAGGCGGAGCCACGGCCGGCCGAATGGGTGGGAAGAATATTTTGATATTTTCCGTTGTCCGTGAGCGGAATTCACCGATAAAGACAATGGATAAACAATAGACAATACATTCGCTGTGCTAGAGGGAAACAATTCAAATTCTCTGAACCAAGAACTCTATAATTTATTGAATCTTCGCAGAATGTATATGCATTTTTACGATGCTTCAAAAATCTAATTTTTATTTATGAAATAAGGAAATTGATTGAGTGTCCCTCACTTCTCCTTCATCACTCAATTATCTTCATGACCCTATCGAGTAGGGGAATTCACACCGGCATAAATAAGCTTATTATTCCAAGTTTGTTTCAATGCGGCCATACCATTACAAATTCTCACACAAATCTTTCAAAACTTCCATACAAAATGTCTCATTTATATTATCTGTCTCATTATTATTATAAGTAATTAAGTATTGAAAAATTTTCAATGCTCCTAATGGATGTAATATGTTTTTTTATGCGAAGTATAGCTCTACGCGTGTATGAATATGATATGAGTGTAATTTCAATGAATTTCAATGAACACATTTTTAAAGATCTTTTATTTTAAAAATGTATCCTCCATAATTACTATTGGAGTTTTGAGTTGTTCTCATCAATTATCCTATATTCTGGCAATTTATTCTTCTTTAATTCTGAGTATGAAAGACCTTTTGTGATACATTTATTACAAAAAAGACATATTTTGAATAATTTTATTATTAATGTGAATGCTTCAGAACCAGGTGTTAGTTAACCTCCAGGGAATGCTTTTGGATGAGAATGCGTACATCCGCCATATTCTTTTCACTTTTTTCTCAGTTCCGTCAGTTCCTTGTCTACGTGGACCCCATTTCAAGTTCCCGATCGTCCTTGTTTCGCGTCCTGACCACGTGAAGCCAGCCTAACCGCGGGTGTCGAATGGAGCTCGGGGTAGAGTGGCGTCGTACGTGTGGCGTCCAGAGGAGGGTTGTGTTGGGTAGCTATCCGATCGTCAATTATGGTATTCGTCCGTCTCAGGCCGGTGACATTTCCAGCCTTCACCGTGTATTTCAGGTGGAACTATTCCGTCTGGAACGTCTAACTGTGAAGGACTACTTGACGCTTGTTATTGTATATACGGATAACCTTCTTGCGATATCGTCACAGTAGAGGTCCCGAATTAACACGGGTAAGGTGCGACCAGACAATTTCGCTATTCTCTGTTATATAAATAGGTTTCCCGTAAATGTCTTAGTTCCATCTTCAGTAAACTCGACGCCACGAATTATCTTAAACGCGTGCCGATTGGATATTGAATGCACGGTGGGCAGCGGGAAGGGAACTCACCCCTAAAGATGCACATAAACTGGATCGGTTGACCACTGCTGACCGTGCATCCCCCACCTGCAGTCCGATCTGAGGCCCTTTTTTAACACGCTTTTATTAGCTTCACCTGTATGTTTGTTTGTTTGTAACCGACTCCTTTGGACTCGATTTTGACCCACTTTGAACGATCAGATTTCCTTTAAACTTTGTAGACTCATCAAGGACCGATGACAATACAATAATTTGATAAGATTTTCTCAATATTCTAATCAAGATCCCCAGGATTAATAATTTTCTTCAATTGAACAGATCCTTTGCGTGAGAATTAGATGGATAGAGTAAGCACCAACAGTATGTTGATCGGATGGTGTAGTGATCAGCGTCGTCAGCTCTCACCGAGGGGGGGCAGAGTTCGCGGCCCAATGATGGACGTTTTTTTGCTGTCTTTAATTTGATCGTTTAACGGCCAGCTATAATTTATTTTAATTGCAGCAAGCTTAGACGGGAGAAGAATTTTTTATCGTCGTATTCGCTTTTCGTATCTAGGCTCTCGACTGTTTGCTGCTGGACAAGCTTATGTAGCGCTCAGTCGTGGAAGATCTTTGGACGGCATTCGAATTGAAGAACTTGATTGCTCAAAGTTAACAGGTAGAACCCCATGTAACAGTGAAGCATTAGATGAAATGGTTCGATTACGAAACAATTCATAAGACTTGTTAATACTCCTTGTTCGCAAATAAGATTACACCACATAAGAATACGCCTTTATGGCGAGAATTGAACTAAAAAGTGAAAAATGATTCTAGTTTTTAAAAAGCTAAAAAACACGCTTTAACGATAACTCAAACTAAAAAGTGAAAAATAAATATAGTTTATAAAAACTAAAAAACACTCTTTAATGATAGCTCAAACAAAAAAGTGAAAAATAAATATAGTTAAAAAAACTAAAAAACACGCTTTAATGATAACTCAAACTAAAAAGTGAAAAATAATTCTTGATATAGAAATAAAAAAATAAATGAAAAATATTAATACTATCGTGAAAAAAGCGTGGGGTGCTCGATATATCAATTCTTGAAAATATTCAATCGGTACGATTAGTAGAAAAATTGTACTAAAAATATGGCTCAAAGCATAAACTTTTCCCGCATTTTCCATTCAGTAATTTGGGTAAACAATTACAAAAGGCTTATCAAATTAACTAAGCAACGGAGCACCCCACGCTTTTTTCACGATAATATTAATATTTTTCATTAATTTTTTTATTTCTATATGAAGAATTATTTTTCACTTTTTAGTTTGAGTTATCATTAAAGCGTGTTTTTTAGTTTTTTTTAAACTATATTTATTCCTCTTGGGATTCGGCAGCAGCGCAGTTTAAAGGCAATTAAGCTTTGCGGCGAGGGGAAAACAGAGGAGCGTGCTTCGCCAACGTTTCAGTTCAGTGTTATAGGAGCACTCTAGAAGAAAATTCCGAAGCCGTTGCTACAAGGGAGTAGCGAGGGGATGTGGCACTTGATTTTTAGGTGGTCACCCTATGAAGTTTTAAACCAAGGTAGTGCAATGCATTTCAAGCCAGCTTTGACCAGTTCAGTGAAGTTTCAGCTTGGAAACAGCTTGTTAGTTTCAAGGTGAATTTTGACTTAAGTTGTACAAGCAGAGTTTTTTTCTCTCCTATTTGATCAGTTTACTTGAAACATATTCCTTTATTCCCTAGCACTGAATTTCCAAGAAAACCCTCCATGCTACTTTGGTGTTTTGGTTCTCTTTACTTGGTGGGAAGTCCAGATATGTAACTTTCAGCGTCTCATTCAAGTAGACTTTTTGTGTTGTGTCAGGGCTTAATTTCAGCCGGAACGGTCTGTAGCGCTACTCCAGTACTTCTTCCAACACCGGAGCGGAGTGTTGGAATCTTTTTTCATCTTATTCAATCAAGTTGGGAGCTATTACATACCCGCCAGGCACCCTGGTGCTTCAGACTTTCGGTACTTCTAAAGTTAGAAAATAAGCTTTGTTATTTTCCACAATGAAAAAATTGTATTACATACGCATGCTAGATGTTCTGGATACACTTAAATAAATACTGCATGCATTTTTTACACTGAATCTAAATTTGACCCTGAAAAAATTGTAAATAAATCGTATGCATATCGTCGAATACCAAATCAAATATTTTAAAAAATATTTGCAACACAAACTCAGAGTACACGTAGAGTAAAGAATATACGCGATTACAGTGGTTACACAATGTGTACTGCTTGTACAACCAAGATAAGGATACTTTTTGAAATGATTTTTAATGATTTTATAATGGCCGTGAACATTATTTTTGAAATATTTTTACATAATTTTTTATTAATTCAAATGATTGAAATGAATTCATTTTAATATCAGAAAACTTCTTATTTATGGTTTAATCAGATAGGTATACAGTTCATATAATTATCACGCTCATCATGATACCACAGAAGATGCACGTTGACATGATCCAAGTGTGCATCTGCTTTGCTAGCCACTTTCTCCGGTGACAATGTCTATCTCGAAACCTAACTGAAGCTTCATTGAACATCAATGAACCGCAACTGCACTGAAACAACCCAACACTGTGATTGGAACAACGCCAAATGATCTTGCGAATGGAGCTCCTGCAGGGAGCTCAAAATATGCCTTGCAACTGCACTGGTACTGGGTAACCATTCCCGTTTTCTCTCGGATTGGCTGGCACTGCCTCGCTCCTGACTCAATTTGGTCTTCAGGGCACCTGAGCTATCGGAGAATCCTCAAAGGGGAATTTTCATGTCCCTTCTTTGTGTCATTAGTATACGAATCCATAAGAAAAACTTATCCTGCGATACATTGTTAGTATTTATAAGCTCTTATCGCTCATTCTATGCTGGTGGAATTTGATTGACTGGATTAAAGTCAAGTCGATACTACAGTGGAATGGCCATGTAACGAACTCTCACATGGTGAAACTTCACAGTAACATACTGTTTTTTTCCGATTCCAGCGAAATTTATATGTAAAACATAAGCAAAGTTCAGAAGTACGAAATTTCACAAGAACAGACTAGATGAAACGTGAATTCATTCTTTAATAGAACGGTGTTGATGTCAAAATATTAATTTTAATTTTTTGTAGTTCCATGCATAATTTATTAATATCTAACCAACGGTAGGGTTGTTGCTTAACACTTGCGGAGGGGAAGTGGGCTGAAGGCTCCCTATTCACCACTAAGGGAGGTGAAAACTATAAAACGGTGTAAGGTACTAATGTACAGTCGACCCTCGTACGTGGTCGCTCCCGTGACAGGGGAAAAGTGAAGGGCTAAGTTATATATTGTCCAGTAATCAGAAATCTATTAAGAATAATCTGATGCTTTCCCGGCGTATGATGTTAGTGAAGCCCATTCGAGTTCTCCACCAGGTCATACTATATTTCTGCCGACATTTCGATAGACGACTCGTACATCGTAACGTTGGCAGAAATACCGAGTGTGACCTGGTGGAGAACCCGAATAGACTTCACTAGAAATATAATACTTCCTTTCCTCCATTTTTTGGGAATTGTTATTTTACAAGTTTTCCTTGGAATCTACTCATGAAGTTGACGCCAAACACTGCATGGATCGGTTAGTTAAAAATTTCAAGGAAGTTTTTAATGAAGTCCAGCCTAAAGAAAACAAAGAGAAAAAGCAATCATGTGGGTTAATTTGACGGAAGAATGGACCCCTTATTAATTGAGCGCAGGAGAAACGAACATGGCAATACGGGCCCGTTCAGGTATTACGTAAGGCAGTTTTGGCAACTTTTCATCACCCCTCTCGCCCCATGTAAATCAACTTAAAATACCTTCCTTCTCAATCCTACTAAGTCGTCACAGATTTTTGGAAGCTTGCGCATACAAATTTCCGATGAATGCTGTTAATAGACATTTAAGCTATGTATGGGAAAACTGAGCGAAAAAACATAAGCAACTTGGCAGCCGGGAGTGTGCAGACCAACTCATGTCACCGACAGAGTTTGGGCTTGAGAACTGTTGTATAAAATAAACCTGAGCGATCAATTTTTTTTCATTGGCATCCTTTTCAAGAATTGAGAGTTTGCTAAACCATGATATGCAGAGATTATCCTGGTCATCATCATATATATATTATTACAGAAAGGTCTTTTTCTGTCATTCCGTATATGCTCCGTTAATACTGCACCTACAGTGATAAATGAGGTATCATTTCAAACGCTGAATCACCGGCTTCTGATGAAAATACAACCTCAATCTTAAATTTCACTATTTACCAATTAATTTGACTTAAAAGTTTCGATTTTTCCATGTCGATTACTCGCTCGAGGTATATCGACTCCATCATATCAACATAACATCATCATCATATATATATTATTACAGAAAGGTCTTTTTCTGTCCTTCCGTATATGCTCCGTTAATACTGCACCTACAGTGATAAATGAGGTATCATTTTAAACGGTGAATCACCGGCTTCTGACGAAAAATTCAATCTCAAATTTCACTATTTACCCCTTAATTTGACTTAAAAGTTTCGATTTTTCCATGTCGACTACTCGCGTATAAAGAAAGTTCTTTATGACACACCTTCTTCTCTATTTAAAACCCAATTACACCGTTTCCTTAACATACTTTTTCCCTGATAGCGTGAAAGTGCGAAATTTTCGCACGGGTTACCTAGTACTTGCATATTATTCGTGCTTAACTCGTCAAATTTCTAATTTCAAATTTCTAATCACATCTAAGGGATGATTGTTAAGGAGGGAGTTTCAACGACGTCTGCATTGCAAATTATGATTTTTCGTCCGACTCAAGTTCAGAAGGTGATACTGGTACTATCTCACATGTAGCTAAAATCTTACGCAAGTTGGTCTCAGACCCCACTAAGTAAGATAGTGTAAGAGGAACTAAACCCCTCTGCTGAGCAGAGTCTGCTCCAAAACGCCTTACTAAGTACTTGAGTGACCCCCAAAGGCGGCCTGTTTAGTTTATGGCGCAATGATAGACGTAAAAAATTGCTGACACTTCCGGTCATTAAGTTGGGAATGACGCTGGGACGGGAAGGCCAGAGATGGCATGCACAGAAGATCTTCCCTTTCCCTGCGTAAATAGGTGTACCTACATACTATAATTTGGCTTTGGCCTGAAGGTTAATCATTTAGGGATTTGGTAAGTGTTCTGCGAGGCGGCATTCGCTCTCAAACGGTAGGGAGGGCCTTGGGAGTTAGGGGAAGTTGATGGCAGGGAAGGACGAAGGTAGAGGCCGGTGAGGTGAGGAAGGAAGGATGCAAAACAGAGAGGACTCCCCAATTTCAGATATAACTCCTGCTTTTTGCTGAAGGCCTACCCCTGACATATGGTGCCCTAACACCCTCTGCCACACGCCCATGCGGCGGCTCGCAAGGTAGTATGTAGATGAAGGACGAGAGATCACAGTATTATTTCAACATGATTACTCTAGTCTTTTCTTCCGACACTCTTATCACCTCTAGGCCTCAAATGATCATCTCGAAAAACCTTTGCTTCATGGCCCATTCCTCCGAACCCGTTCACGTGTACCTTCAAATCTCGACCGCCTTGCTTGGACGACAAATGAGAGGTCAAATACCTATATAGAGGATAGATTTTACGTGATCGAACAAAATAGACCAAATTTTCTTCCAGGAAGTTGACTTGAAGTTGACACAGTGGAATTTGCAACGAGATTATATTCACTTGTGTGGAAACTACCTGTTATCAGCGAGAGTATATTTTGAGAGCCCATGCTCGTAACAGGCAAAGAGGGTTACACTGGACGTCTTTGCAGATTTCACGGGCTGCGTGAAAAGTGCCCAACACTTTTACTTGTTAGCAGTTATTTATTAATGCCGATGTGGAAATGTTGGGGTGTGATGCCAAGTGTGAGGAAGGAGACGATCACGCGTCGAACGAGACGAAGGAAGAAATTAAGCGCGCATATAAACATTCCCAAGCGAGCGCTTTTGTGGATTTTCATAGATTTCATGAAATAGGAGTGCATTATCTCTAGGCAATCGCCATCGCTTTATTAAAAAAAAAACTTTTTCATAAATTCGAAATGCCAAGGGAAGAGGCAGTTGGCAGTTACAATTCTTCTCGTCTTTGTCGCAGCACCTATATCTAAAACCTTTTCCGATTTCATCCATTAAAGAAACAAGTGGCAAACATTTTTCATGTGTATTATATAAATATATGAAAGGAGATATGTATGATGCAACTCTGCATTACCGAATAGCAAACAGAATAGAACAGAAAATTCTACTTCCATGTCTAAGCTATGCCTTCAGAATGTTAATGCTAGCATATTTATGCATAGTTTCTCCACAACCAAGTTTACATTAACAAATTTGATACTTCTTGGGTACATTATATTTTGTTTTATAATGATTTAGCTGTATTTTCTAAAATTTGAAATATATAAAAGGTCAACGGCCTACCACGGTGAAAACGCCGGTTCCCGATCAGTCACCGAAGTATCGTTGGGCTCGGCTCGAGTTTGGAGGGGTGATCCTCCGATTCGTCCGAGTGCTGTTGCCCCTGTCTGCACGTGGAAAGATAGTATGAGCGAAATGACCTTAGCCGCTGAGGCACGTTAAAGAAAAGTACTGCAACGAAAAATGCGCAAAAAATAATAATGGCATTCGCATGTGTACTTTTGCTTACGGCGTGCAGAAATAGTACTCTTGCCTATGATGACGACTCGAGTCTGTGAGGAAGGGGGAAGCTGCAAAATAAAATGACCACAGTCAGATTACTATTATGGACTTCACGGCAAATAATGCTGCTGGGAGGCATAAAAATGGTTATGCACCCAGCCCTTAACCCACCCCTAAGTATGAAGTACATCTAAAAAAACCTATGCACCTATAGTCACATTGCTGTAAGGGGCCACATCACACCCCTTGCCAGTGAGGTTTGTGCTTTTATTGTATCATGCAGTGGGGATGGGTTTAGTGAATCTGAGATTCATCAAGTCAAATAAAATGAGCTTCTTATTACCTCCCGTGCAACCTTTTGAGTTTTTTGGATTTTTAATTGTATATGATTGCTGTTTGAATGAGTAAAATTCACAATTAAATAAAATCATTTGCCTGGGTTGGGGTCGGAATTCATGCGAATATTTTTCTTGTCCGTCTAACTTGAACATTTGTGTCTCTTCAATAAATATATAATGATTAGTATTTTACTTTGCTGTTTGGCTGCTCTGCATAACTTGCATATCAGTGTCAGTTCCAATTTGACAGATTTGAATTGTTTTTTATCTTAATGTGAAGGGTGTATTGCGAAACAGATTACGTTGTCCTCCGTATTGGGCCAGGTTGCACATTTGCTAATTTGAGTGGCCCGCTCACCAAATCCAATCCTCTCTCATAGTGATTTCATGAGGTGTGACAAGTACGTGAGCTAGGTTAGTTTTTGCTTCTCATTCATTCAGTGTTTGAACCCGAAGGTTGGTTTGGATAGTTAAGGGTAGAGCTCACCCCGGACTAAGCCACAGGCGTGTGAATTTCACACATTCAGGGTAGGGGGGCCAGTTCCTTTCCATGGGGCACACTTTCCCTGGGCAACAATTTCACACATTCAGGGTAGGGGGGCCAGTTCCTTTCCCTGGGCCACCTCACACTCCGAGAATTTTTATTTGTTCGGGGGCGTCCAAAGGATTCACTCGGATTTGAACCCGGGACCCTTCGATCAGTAGCCAAGCGCCTTACCCACAAGGCCACCACGCTCCCCAGTTTTTGCTTATGTGCACATTTCTCTCCTATTTTCATCAATATCCCAGGAATTCAGAGACCAAAGAGACATAATGTTACTTACCCTGTTGGAATATGCCCCACAGCACGGAGGTCGTATTCCTCTTCTAATTTGACGTACATCGAAGTTAATGTTCCGGTTATGACAACTATTAGCTCAATTGGAATAGGAATTCTGGAGTATTTACTTATCCTAGGCTGAAAAGGATAAAGTTATGCACAAGTGATGAGAATTAAAGGCTTTATGGCATTTTTGCTGAAATTATGTGGTCTATATAATTCACTTATCAACCCTCAAACAATTAGGTATCTGAAAGAAGTTACGTAAATGGTGACGTCTGTCTCAAGGACCACTTTTTGATAAATTGTTCATTATTTACTAAAATTTTAATACTAATTATATACAAATTTGTTCCATAAATAATGTGCTCTCTACCACCTCAGACTTCATTTTCAGTCTCAAAATTTCAGTAATTTTACTCTAAATAAACTGCACTTTTAAGGATCCTTTGCCTCACCAAATATTACTTTTACCATGTTCAACGCTGGTCAAAATGATACCAGATTAGAGGAATGAATTATCTATTTACTTTTCATGAGGCACTACCTCCTACCTTATAGTTTAGGGTTTTCGATGATTCGAAGAGAGGTTACCTTAGCTATGATGTTGGTCTCTCAGACTGGGAAATCAGAAAAAAATGCGAAGAAAAAGTTTGCGACCCACGCAAAGTCACCACTTAAGAGGAGCGTTCCCTTGGAGTGATTAGGAAGGTACTTGAAGTGTGCAAGGCAGAGCACAAAAGGGTAAGGGGATAAATGACAATTCATAGTGCTTGGCGGTCTGTGAGACTTACGTCACGGTTTGAAGTTTATACGCATGGGACGTCATTTCCACACATTGGAAATGGCAAGACGTATCTAGACCATTGCCAGATGTTGAATGTTTTCAAGTAAAATCACCACCAATCTTTAATTGGGATATTTGCCATTGAAAGAGATGCGTGACACACCCACTGAAATGTGCGTGAACCAGTCTCCGAGTTTTTAATGTGAAATGTGGGCAGGTATTAAAAGCATAAGGAATAACTATGGTGAAGGGACGTCATTCTAGAATCATTTTGAACGCTGACTTACCTTGATAATTTCATTATTGACGAGCAACATTGTTAAAGCCACAGCTGAAACAACGACCGCTGCCCAATTCAATGTACTCAGTTTACTGAAAATGTCTATGTAGGTCTGAAAAAAGACATGATAATATTTAATTTTGGATAACTTTTTAAGTTAAAACTTACCTATATAAGAGCTACATCCATAAAAGTTGGCATGCATAGAAATTTAATATTATAAATCAAATTCGTGATAGAATTTTATGAAAGCTATGCAGGAAAAACAGTTACACACAAAAATGGGAGCTCAAGGAAAGACCTCCTTAAACTTGCGCATTTTAAATCTCAACTAACAGGAAGAATTATTGCCATTAATTACTATATTTATGGGTACAATGTAATGAATTGGGTGTACTTACATATCCAATGTTGAATACTCCTTCAAACTTCTTCACCTTTATTCCCAAGAGATCTTTTATTTGAGATGTAAATACGTGAATGGCCGCTGCTGTGGTAAAACCACTGACTAGAGTTTCTGACAGCAGGGTGCAAACGATGCCCAGTTTAAAAATGGACATCAAAATCTATTTATTTGGGAGAGGAAGTAAAATATAACGGATAAGGATTATATTACTTACATTCAAAGTAAATGGAATTAGAATTAGAACGTAAATAAAACGTAAACACTATTTATTATTATATTACAGTTATACAGCGAATAATAATGGGCAAAATCTCATAGAGAATATGCATTATCGGTCTAACCCGTTTACTTCTTTCTACAACATGACCTCTTGTGACTTTCATTGACGCTCTACTTCCTCTAATTGATAAAAATATACTTTATACTATACTCTCATGTTCCTTGATGGAGAAATATATAATTTTAATTTAAATTAACCCATGAATATCAGTACTTCATTTTATTTCTTTCTACTAAAAATTAACTTTGTGGGCATAGATTTGGAACATTATTTATTCTAAGCATAAAAGTGAAAATAATCTACTGCCTGATCAGTAAAAAAATTACTTACTTGCATCCCACCAACCATAAATGCCAACACTGTGGCTACTTGCATGGGAGTGACCGCTGTCTCTGTCATGTTAGATGGAATGGGAACTCCATCTTCAACATTTGCATAGTGAGTGACTGACTTTCCCACCATCAAACAAATGACTGCAAATGTCCCTGTTGGCCAAGTAGAAATGCTTTGCTTTGAGATATATAATGCTACACTAGAGTTTATTTATCAGTGATATTACTAGCTAGTAAAATCATATTATCCTGGGGATCACAGCTAAAATCCAAAATATTCAGGGATAACAGTCGACCGTAAAAGTTAGAGATATTTTTATTTGACATAAATGTAAATTCACGCATGGGGCCGGGGTTGCAATGAATATTTAGTTGGGGGCTACTTAGGAATTGAATATATATTACATATGTAATATTGAGGCTATAAGGAGCTCTATTGAATAATGTGGTGAGAGCGAGAGAGTAAAACTTCCATTTGAATGAAAATTGTATTGCATTCCCTCTGGTGGGAATATAAATCAGTTACGCTGTCTCCAACTTGCCAATTCCAACTCCCAATTCAATCTCCAACTTCCAAGTTTGTGTACAAGTTTTCCCTTCACCCTTAAAAAGGTTTTTTTATCATGGCACGGATATTTGTACATACAATCCTTGTTCAGCGGTACGGCGGCAGTCGAACGGCGGTTTGGAAGCGCCTTTCGACTGGCAGAGCGAGCGAGGAGTCGGCGGTGGGGGACGCGGGTACGAAATTCACGCGGGACAAAATGTCACGGCTAGATACCACAGCACGCAATCGGGCGCAAATCCCGGCCAGCTTAGCACTGGACCGCAGCGAATAGATTTCAATTCGCTGAGCACTTCAATTACAAACATTCACGGAAAATGGACCAGACATGGATACAATTGGAACGCAATTAGGATCAACCGACGTTTCCCATACCTTTGTTATTTTTTATATTTGAGGTATGAAACAAAAAAATTCTTTTTAGGATGCAGCCTATTTGTAATGCAAGTGAAAACAGCATCCCTTCTACTGCAGCGTTTTGTTTCGCCAATGTTTCCCTTTGGCCCGACAGCGTACAAGAGTCATTTCCGCTGAATTGTGGGTAATATGTGTAATATTTCGATAAACATTGCCAATCGCGATTTTGTTACTCCACGTTCAAAAGTTATTTGCCTTGCACTTGACTCCTCGGCTTCGGCATCAAAGTATCTGCTACAGCGGCCATTATCGGTCGAAGAATGGTTTGTTTTGATTTATAATTAGAACGATATTTTTAGAAGTATCGCAGTGCGGTATATTTTATGAACTGAATATCTTTTAAAACATAGTATTCTTGGACTTCAAACGTGAATAGTGGTCTAGAATTCTGTGCAACATTATATTGGAAGACAGTTTCAATCGGACGCATTGTTCGGGTTTTTAGTTGTGACGATTTAACGCAAATTAACCGGAGATAATTTTATTTCAACTTTTAATTACTGTTGGTATAAATAAGCTTTAATGTGAAAGAAAAACCGGTGTCATTTTTTTATCCATATTTTAAAGAAATTTTATCTTGTGTTTAAGTGGCTGTAAATTACGGCATGCCAGTGAGGATGACGAGGGTTATTTATGTGCTGCGATAGATTGCGTGTGTATAAGTGGTGACATTTTTACATATAAAGGTTTATATTAGCTATAAATTATCTCTTTAAGTAATAAATTATGACAGGTTTTGTATTTAAAGTGTTACAAATACGTAGCAAATGCCGGAGAATACATAACAGCAATAATTTCGTTGTTTCCACCATTGTCAAAATTAAGATAAGGAATCAATGTGAATTGAAATGGAGTTGGTGACTATGTGGATTGCTCTTGAAATTTCAGTAATTTACACGTAAAAGTCTTATTATGACAAGAAATTAGGACTTAATTTATCAAATGAGAACGCACTGAGGCCAGTGTATAATAATAATCGTGATGAATTAACTTCAAGTTTGCAGGTATTGAAATATTTTTTTTTATTATTAATATTCGAAATGATTCAAATGAATTGTAATCATTCAAAGTTAAGCTCATTGCGCTCGCGTGCAAGATAAACAAGGGCGAAATATGCAGCCCATTTGACAACACCGTCACGTTCGATGGTCTGCTGAATGATCGGCCGAATAAAATCGCTCGTTGGTCATCACTCGAATACAGTGAGCTCTATCGAAGGTGAACGGATCCCTAACGTTCGGACGTTACTCACAGAACACCGAGGATGCTTTCAGTATAATTCTTGTATCTCTGTCCATTTATGTACTTACAAAATAATAACGGTCCTTCTAACATTTGTAGCATACCTATAGTGTAGTGCATGCTTGTGAGGCATCGCTCCCAGGCAAGCATTAGCGATTTATGCTTATGCATCAATAATCGTAGTTAAACTAACTTTAATAGGGTACTGTGTAATCCATGTTGGTGACTACTCACCCCCTGCGAAACACCCTTGAGGTGGCTTGCAGGGTATTTTTCTGATGCAGATGAACCTTAGCCAAGCTATAAAATCGGCAATAGAGTCGTCCTTCCCTTATCTTTTAGAAGTTGACCCGGCTTGTCTTTTAGGCTTTTCGTTACATTTCCTTACGTACGCTTGTCTCGAGTGCACGTCCTGGGTTCTTATATCCTGTGAGCGCTAGTTTTCTTCCTTCTTCCGAAATTGATCGGAAGGGTATTTCATCTACGCCTACGAAGTACCGTTCAATCCACCTGCAGGGTGTGTCGCAAGGGGTGGTTCCGCATGCAGTCGCAGTTGAGGATCGAAGCCCAGGCACGCTCCCTCAACACACTCATCCGAAGTGAGTCGACTCAAAATGAGAGCTTTCCTCGGGATGTCTTCTCCGTCAGAATTAGATTAAAATAAATTAATAACGAAGGCCGCACGCTTTGTTGAGAACAGCCGAGGGAAAAGAGAGTGTAAAGGCCGCTTTACACGATGAAAGATTTTGTACACACGAATGTACGTGAGATTGTACGTTTGTCTCAACGAAATTAGAACAGGTTCTATTTCCCGTGCAGGCATTGAGACATTCGCACAAGCGTTCATACAATTTGCCGCTTTACACGGTACATTTTGCCTCATGCAAGAGTTCACGGAAGAGTTTGTACAAACAAATGTACCGTGTAAAACGGCCTCAAGACAGGTGATGGGAGGACTATGCTGGGAGCCGCTAGAAAGTGATACGCTGCCCACCTGATGGATAGAAAAGTTTCTTCTCTCCACTCACCATCGGCGCCTGTAACAAGAGTCGAGCGAAGGGCACTCCGTTCACGTGACAATGCCCTTCCGTCCTTTCCCCCTTCCATTCACTTCCCCCGATTCTCGTCCCTTCCACGGCCGGCGAGCCCCTGACCCGCGAGGACAGTGAATAAGCGGGTCTTCCGCGCAGGGGTCCACCCTTCGCCCCCGGTCTGCGAGCCTTCGCTCATCACCGAGGGCTAGGAAGGGCTGCGGGAATGGGAAGGTAAAAGGATAGGTGAAAGGGTTTTGGGAGAGGGCAGCTTCCGGCCCCAGAGTCATAATTAGACTTAGGGGTAGAAAACGGAACGCGAAACAACATATAATCTCCAGCGTTGGCCGAGGTGAATTCTATAAATAAGAAAACACCGGATCAGCGACCGTCCTAGCCCGGTCCGCTAGATACCCGCGAGGACAGTGTGCGGGTGAGAGAAAATTAGTGTATTTCGGAATTAGGGCCTCAGCTTCTTTTCTCTTCTTCATATTTACGAGAACCTTGAGCCTACCTTTGTATTCACTGCGGTTCAACGTATCGCCGTCAACGAGCGTCAGGCAGGCTTCGAACCAGGAGGATGGCGTCATCGGGTTCAATGGGGATACCCTCGAGGTCAATGATAGCCGATTGCGCTGCGAGGGACCTGCCTCATTGAACCTCAGAAGTCAAAGGGATTCAATGGATACTAATAGCTTATAAGCATATGTTTTCAGGCGTGCGTGTAACGGAAGGAGTTTTTGAGAATACCCTGGCGTCTTCTCTCACTGCTCGTTTGTTATCACAGCCTACACTTGGTTGGTTCTAAAAATGAGAGAAATGATATATTGAAATATTATCGATCTTGATATTCCACGCAAGTGTTTTTTCTTTGCGAAGTCACTGGATAGCAGTGATCATGATGCGGATGACGCATGTTCAAACTGACCATAACGAGGGGAGAACTGCATGGCGCCTGGTTTAATCGGATTCAGGTTTTCAAGACTTTGAAAAACTATACAAACTATTACCAACTTTAAAGGGTGACTAGATTTCGTTTCAAGACAGCTTATTCTAATTGGAAAATAATAAGTATTTGATGTACGTATTCAAGCATAAGCATTTGAAATGTTTTTATTCCAAAAGGAAAAGTCCTCATAAAATATCCCAATGCTGTGCCTTTAGATATTCATAATACAACATGTGATATTTCTGACATATATTTTCCTTAGGAAAGTAAATAAATGGGAGAGAATAGTAAAAATAGAAATATGCTCATATAAAATAACTTTCAGTACACCATTGACTTGAACGCGGCCAGTTTCACCACTGATTCTCTCGAATATAATCAGGCATTTGCGTGTACATGACTGTGTAAGGGAAAATGAAGCACGGATGTTACTTAAAATGCTTTTCAGGTTATTTTTCCTAATGTCCGTCACAAATGGCTCGCTCCTATTTTCCAAGCATTTGCTTCCTAATCAAATCTCTGTCTTTTGCATTTAATACTTGGATATTTAACCATCTGTTAAGCTGTCTTTAAGTAGTTAGGTCGTTAATAGGTATATATGTACTTTAATAATTATTTAAATCATTAATAAAAATCAGAGTTTGGACAAATATTAATTATGTGATTGAGTTAAAGTTTTGTTCATCTGAAGGTTGACTTTTTCGTCATGTGAATTCATAGATTTTAATTTTATTGGGATTTGTGGGTTAATTATTATGCTTAATATATTTCTAGAAAAAGTATGACAGATGCATTTCCTCTCGTGCTTAAGTGTTGGCTTACCCATTGATATGTGCCGAGAGGTTCCAAATATGAAATATATAAAGACTGGAAACAGAGCCATATAGATGCCAGTGATAGCAGGTACACCTCCCAAGAGAGCGTAACCCATTCCTGAAAATGAAGAGAAAATAAACGCAATAAATAGATATGCTTTATTACTATTTATACTCACACTTCATCAATTCATACTGCATACGTAAGAGTATTTACTATGGTATTCATCATCAATCAGTGATTCAACCCGAAGGTTGGTTTTGGATTAGTGAGAGTAGAGCTCAACCCAGACTGAGCCACAGGCGTGTGAAATTCACACATTCAGGGTAGGGGGGCCAGTTCCTTTCCCTGGGCCACCTCGAGGATCTGGGCCACTCCGAGGATTTTTTATTAAATTGTATACTTAATTATTTTGAAGAATAAACATACACTAAAAGGTTCTAAACTAAGCTTAAGGTGAGAATTTGAAGTAAATTGTAATTTTTATTCCAGAGAATACTAGCTGTGTGAGATTGAGCTCATCTAGGAAGTCTGGGCGCTCATTAATTTACATACTCATTCTCACTCAACTCATACTGGGTTGCCTTACAAGCTTGTAATTGAAAGAATCGGTAAGAATAGTATAACTCCGTCCTTAAAGTAAGTAAGGATAACCAATTACGAATAAAAAGCGATTGGTAAAAGGGTTAGTGAGTTATATTTTGCTGTTATGAGAAAGCAGTGCTTTTAATGTAATAATGAGGATAGGTTTAATTTAATTGAATAGTTATATAAAAATGGCTTATTTGTTTCACATTAGTTAACAAATGGAATTAATTTCAATGAAAATTATCTGCCTCTTACCTTGCGGAATGTGCATGACAGCGACAGTTGAACCAGAAATAACATCAGATAAGAAGTCCTCTTTCCAATTGTACCTAGGGAGCCATGTTAAAACGGGGACAGTTTTCTTGATAGTGCCCCACACTGTGATATCCCCCATCGCATCCTTGCACTTGTCTTTAACTGAAAAGAGAGATGAAAATGATAAAGTTATGCTGTAACACTTTGCAGCAAACAATGTATGGGATAAATTCTCATTACCACGTGTATTTTGAATGCTGACCAGCTAGCTAGGAAGCATGCATGGTAATTTCTCAAATGGTCTTAAAGATCATTGCTCCACCATTACAATATCATTATAATTATAAATCAAAACCAACCATTCTTCGACCGATAATGGCCGCTGTGGCAGGTACTTTAATACCGAAGCCGAGGAGTCGAGCGCTATGCAAATAACGTTTGAACGTTGAGTTACAAAATCCACAAAACAAACAACCCGGACAGACCAACGGTCTCTTCCTTCAGCTCACCAACGGAAAACATATCCGCTTTGGTCGACCATTAGCTTCTCCCTCTGATCCATTTCCTATAGCCCTACATCCAACTATAAGTTGCTTCCCATTTCCTTAAGTGCCTTCATTTCAATCCCCTTTCACGAAATAGGGATATCGTGAAGGCCACCATTGATGTCACCTCAATTGATACATCTGTTCCTCACTCTGGAGGCCATCCCTCTTTCCGCCACTTCCTTAATAAGAGCCCTTCTCCTCAAATCTCAAGGTCTGATTTTCTAACCGACCGAGGCCCACATCTCCTATTCACTAGTAACCTTCCTTGATGTAAATATCAGTTTCTCCAAACCTCTCCGTCCATATTAAACGTATTAATAAAGATTAATGTCTTCGTTATAACAGCTACCGCTCCTCTCACACCAAAAGATCCCTTCCCTTCTCTCTCTCCTTGCAAGACCAGCGAATCTGCAATAATTCATATTCACCATTCGTTAGAAAACCTCCTCTTAAAACTCTGTCCATCAATTCCTCGAAGACGTTTTATGGCCTCCCAGAGGCCCTCCTTAACAAAAAACACAAAATAAGCCAAATTAACCTAAACAAGCTACTAGTAAAATTCATACCTAACTCTTCCCAATCTACCGCCTACTTCCCAGGCATCCAGTTTCTCAAATCCATCATAAATACTCTTTTCCCAACTCTTTTTGAGAACCTAACCGCCACCAACATCTTCCCATTGACCTCCCTCACCTTCAGCGCCCCCACAATCCAAATCCACAACTCTTTCTAAAACCCTACCCATACCCTTCCATCGCGTAAGATGCAAATTGTGCCATATGCTCATCATCCTGCCTCTACCCTAAAATCTCTCTCCCTTTCCCTCCCATCTGTCCCTTCTCCCTCTCCCACCACTAATAACAGCTAACGCGATCTCTTCTCTACGTTTTTCATTGACTTCGCCACCACACCCCTCGGCATCAACGGCCACTCGTCCCCCTGCAACCCCACCTCTCAAACTTCCTCCCCCCCTATCCCCCCTCCCACAACCTCAAGTTTGACCAGTGTTCAAACGTCGGCGTCCTTCCATTCCTCGCACTATCAGCCTCCACACACACTTTAACCATCCTCAGGAGAGGGGTTTTTATTCCTTCGACCGCAGAAGAGAGCACACCTCGCACATGACGGAAGGTGAGCCAAGCCTCAGACTTTGGCAAAAGAGCCAAGCCTCAGACCGAGGCTTAGTGTAGATTTGGGTGTGTATGTAGAAGGGGAAGGGAGATGTGCATGGGTTCTACATCTACACCTACATACTACCCCGCAAGCCGCCTCAATAGGCGTGTGGCGGGAGGTGTTAGGACACCAGTCGTTTACGTATAAAAAGGAAACGCTCTAATGAAATTACGCCTAGCATTTATTATAGTCCCTTATTGGTCGGGGGAAAAACGAATTCCCATACCTATCCGTTCGGCAAAATATCTCTCTTAATTTATCGCTTCTGTCGGACCTGGAAATATAGTGGGGTTTTAATATGATGTTCTCCGTGTCGCTCTGAAAGATATCTATTCTCAATTGCTCAAGCAATCTAAGCCTAGCGCGAAGCCTCCGAGTCTCTAGCGGCTCCCAGCCTAATTCGTTTAGAATCTGTGTAACGCTGTCTGTACGCCCGTAGCAGTTTTTGACGAATAGCGCAGCTTTCCTTTGTATTTTATTAAGTTCCCGGATTAAGTCTTTCTGCGTCGGATCCCATATGCTCGCTGCATATTCAAGGTGTGGCCGGACGAGTGCGAAATAGCACCTCTCTTTTACTTTTTCATCCGAAAATCTTTCCACAATACCCTTGACGAATCCTAGCTTCTTCAGAGCTCTGCCACAAATATTTCTTATATGTGCTCCCCACGATAGGTCCGAAGTTATCGTGCAGTGGAGTGGGAAGCGAGGGGATGGAAAAGAATGGAGTGAAAGAGGCAGTCGCAGAGGTGGCGAGAAAGGACCGGAGGGTTCCACTCGGACAGAAGTATTTGTGTCTATTTTCGCATTGATCAATCTTGAATATATTCGAGAAGAATTTGAGACGGTTCCCCACGAGAGGTTATTCACTGGTGCTGTTGGCCGGCAAGCGTGGGCCCGAGGGTGCAAGAAAGAGAGAAAGATGAGACGTTGCCCTAGTTGGTGGGCGTACCAGGGGTGGGAGTTTGGCGACGCGACGTCTCGAGGGGACGTGAACTTCCCACATCGGAGCCAACCCCATTGGGCTTCACTTTTTACCTAGGGGTTGTAGTTTCACCATACTGAACATGAAGAGCAATGCATAACTTAAGTACTTTGATGTTTTTCAGTAGGTGAGCATCACACGACAGTGGTCCTATCAACGATTTTTCCAAATATAATGTTTAATTATGCCAGAACATTATTTATTTGAGTGAGTAGTTTTTTTAATACAGTACGCATTCGCGTTTATTTGGCATTTTTAAGACCAAAGTTTGGTGGTGAAAAAGGGATTCGACCTAAAATCAAGTATATTTGTTTTCACGGGTAAAGTCTGGGGTCTTAACTTTGCATTTCTCCCTGAAGTTCCTTCGTGGACATTATATACTAGCTAAAAGGGTAGAGTTAGCCAACCAATGAAACAGTAAATTGCGTGTAATGTTTACATTGTTCTGATTTTTTGTGGTATTCATTAATTCTGTGAATATTATTCCTTCCCTGTATTCATAAATAATTTATACTTCTTACATTTTTATTGCGTCATTCAGCGGAAGATTGTGGGAACAGTATAATGAAATAGTCACTGATGGCGGTAAAATAACAGAACCTCTACCTCACGAGTAGAACTAACAGATAACATTGAACGCTTTAATATGTATGAATCAAATGCTGGCAGCGACACATGATATACCAATGACAGAGGGGACGCCGATTTTTGCTCGCCACGCTGCAGGCAGCAATTGAAATTGGGAGTAAAATAAAGGAGAGAATGGGACTCCGGCGAGCATCGGAGCTGAACCGCTGTCGGACCATGGGGTGAGCAACAAACGGTACACGTGATAGATGGAGCTCCTTCAGTTGAATGGAGAGCTGCGTCGAGCGAAGGGATACCTATCCGATCGTCAACTGCTGTATTCGTCCGCCTTGGACGTCTAATTGTGAAGAACTATGTTATGCATGTTCCTATATATTCCTCTACTTTCAATATCGCCACAGCAGAAGTCCCGCATTGACACGGGAACTTGTAATCAGGGGCTTACGCTGTTTTCTGCTAAATACACAAGTTTCCATAAATGGCTGAGTTCTATCTCCATTTTATCGACGCTTTGAGACCACCTAAACTCCAACATCACAAGTGGGATCCTACCATCGCTCCTGACGAAGATTCTGCGAAGGAGGAGTTCACGAAGTGTACGACTGTGATAATCGCTGGGATGAGGTACCACATTGCGAGTCCTTTTCCCCTGCTGTATCCGTGCGTCTAGCACTTGAAGTCCATAATCCTGACGAGAGCCACTTGGACAAGCTGACGTTCGCTACTGAAGAGTTGGGAACATAATTCCGTTTTCGAGTCGCAGCATTGTGGTAAGAGTAACATCACCTTTCGGGGGGCCCGGAAGACGCTTGTATGAGCGGTGGCAACCTTGTGATTATCTGTGGGAATAATATTATTCTAGATTTGTTGCCAGCTCTTGCTTTGATATTGTATATTGGATAAAAGTTCCACACTAATTGTACTACCTATGGCTCTAATTCGAATGAGGGATGAGAATATTTCGAAACTCCCAGTGATTTGGAGGGGGTAGCCGATTTCCGATGAAATTGATAGTTGTTCCTTTTTTTGTAAATTACTTCTCAATTAAAATTACCAATCTCTACCTGATTAAAGTAATGCCTTAGAGATCTTATCTGTTTGGAGCATTAGAAGCAGAAATTGTTGCTTTCATATCTAGAGTCAATGTATAATAGAGGTAGTAGTTGAGTTTGAGGAAGAACAATGACATGCAGTTTTGCGAGTCAAAATATCGGCCATATGGTATAGAAATTCCCTCTCTCGTCAAGAGGAAAACGGTTTCTTAAGTACGGTGTCAATTTTCCTTCAAATGATCCAATAACTCCAATGGGAAAGGGGTTAAAGGGGCCCGTCTTTGCAGCATTTGTTTAGAATGGGTATATCACCAGAAAAAGTGACGGACAAAGGCAATCTACTCATCTTCCTATAAAAATGTGAATTAGTTCAGGATATCAGAGTTCCCTTAATCCATCCATTACGATGAATGGGAAAACGATTTACGTATTGATAGAATCATGTTCTGAATGCCCGCTATCATCGGATAGCATGTTAACTAGTAATTAATGTAATAGAATTCATACTCAAGATGTATTTAACTGAACACTTGCAGAAACAGTGGTGTCTGTTAGGACTCTTACCTTTTGACTTTTTACGTAGATATCAGCTCGAAAATTACGAGTATCATTCACTCAAACATTTATCTTTTGCATAATTTTATCATTGATTGAACTGCTATGATTTATTCTGGTCTGTGTCATTATTAATCATCTTGGAATGTTAATCACTAGAACAATAAGAATTGCAGAGCGTACGACAAGTTTTTGTTTTCAGAAGGTCTTAATGTTACCGATGTCACGATGAGCATTTACTTTTAGCCGCAAAAGAGAAGCGCGAAGGTTTGTGAGTGACCGGTGATAATGATTTAACCCCTGAAAGCATGAGTAACCGCGTCCATGACGACTCATTGGCTTATCTCCTTATTGACAAGCAACCTCAGAACATCGGGTATGTTCAAGAAATGATTTATGATCTCCGAAAGAAAGAAATAAGCCATCCATGGTTGTCCTTCGCCCAGTCACATTCAAAGAGCTTATTAAAATAAAATAGGTCCCATGAAATATACGAGGATACTCGGACAGTAAACTGCGAAATGGTAACAGACCCGTATGCTCCGCCGCAACCCTACTGTAGTGGTTACTGTAGTGGTTAGTTGGTTAGGTAGTGTAGCTCTTAGTAGTAGTAGTACTCCTAATACTTGAATCCTTATCTGTTACCTAGTACATACTAACAGCACGCCTTGCATGTTTTCTACATGGGTCTCGAGTCTCTGTCCATCTGTGTAGTTGTAGAATGCGTGTATATTGACGGTCCCTCTCCATTGTGATGACATCTGTAGTGTAGTGGTGCATGCTTGTGAGGCTTCGCCTCGTGACAAGCATTAGCGATTTATGCTAATGCATAATTAGTCGTAGTTACACTAACTCTAGGGTATAGTGTAATGCATGTTGGTGATTACTCACCCCCCTGCCACACACCCCTGAGGTGGCTTGCAGGGTATTTTTTAGATGTACTGTCTGTTAGGACTCCACCGGCCTCTATGTCCGGTGGAGTCCTAACCAGCTCATCCTTTGTTCACGGGTCCCGCCTGGGTTGGTTTTCTCAGACCGAGGAATGAGTGTTTTCGTGATGCATAAAAAACTACTGCAAGAGAGTACTGTACGGTCTTAATGTCGCTCAAATATAAATACTCTATTATTCTCACCATTGAACTTCTGACTGAAAGGCTTACGGTCGATCGTACCATTGAGTATGATGCCATTTAATTCCTAAGTCACGTGATCTTTCATCGTGTCTGCTCGTTTATCGTAGGAAAACTCAAGCCGTGTGATTTGAGTCGGATTAACATTGAAGTTAATAGCGTACATCAAAACGTATGTACTACATCGAGTTTGTTCGAGAAATAATTTACGATCTCCGAAAGATAGGAATAAGCCATCCGTACTGCAGTCAACGTTTAACTTTGAAAGAGTATCTCTGGAGTTTGTACGGTGGCTATAGTGTTGGCCTCTCGCACAGTGGGCCCAGGGTACTAGGCCCGGCGGGGAGAGGATATATATGTAACGGCAGATTTTAGACCCCGGGGATAGGTGTCACTGGGCAGCGTGGCCGGCCAACTGAAAAGAGTGTCACTATTATTATTGCGAGTAAGAAACTCTGGTAATGGTAAATTTTTTTATTGTATCTTCTGGGAATCAAGTTCGTATTATTTATCTTGAGTATACCAAGTCAAATTTTACAATGCATGACTTACCGCTCCGAGTTGCATGTTGGTTAATTACTTTCCAATGTTTAAAATTTTGAAATGCAGCCTTAGAAAGTTAATGATATTGCATTTGTGCTTTAACCGAGTTCTGTTACTCTAACCGTTAATTTAGTTAATACGACAACACTTCAAACGTAATACATAGAGACGGAATCTAAAAGTAAAATTCAGACGTAAATTATTTCATTGACGACGTAATGATTTAATTCATTAACGAGTGAAAATGAGACATCCCTAATATTCGGAAGTGAGTTTCGGAAATTAAGTTAGCCGGTCTACAACACTCAAGCTCAAAATGCTCTCTTTCGAAAGCGCATTGTTATTGAAAGTGATATGCCATTTGCCCACTCTTATATAGACAACATTAGTCCACAACACTCAAGCTCAAAATGATCTCTTTCGAAGGCGCATTGTTATTGAAAGTGATATGAATGTCCAAGGGCTTGAGTTCTCGCCATTTGCCCACTCTCATATAGACAACATTAGCTTTCAATTACAAGTAACGGCAGTAATATGTAATCGGCATAAGCAAACTTTTAAGGTGGGACTTGCAAAATATATTTCTTTGCCCTCATTTTACCTTCGGTTGTTCGCATTGGTCTCTGATTTTTTTGCCAACGAATACTTTTGCGTTTATTGCATATATATATATATATATATATATATATATATATATATAAAAGGAAAGGAAATAAATATAAAAGTATATGCTAGCAACAAGGCGTTGAGGTTGGGGAAGGATAGGAAAGTAAATCAGTGGACACTCACAGGCAGATGAGCCATGACGACACCGGTGTCCACTGCTTAGGGGTAGCTTTCGGGCTAAGGACCCTTCTTCAGCTGGAGGAGACTAGTAGTGAATCTCCTCCAGCTGAAGAAGGGTCCTTAGCCCGAAAGCTACCCCTAAGCAGTGGACACCGGTGTCGTCATTGATCATCTGCCTGTGAGTGTCCACTGATTTACTTTCCTATCCTTCCCCAACCTCAACGCCTTGTTGCTAGCATATATATATATATATATATATATATATATATATATATATATATATATATATATATATATGCTATAGGATGCCCAAGGATTTATATATATATATATATATATATATATATATATATATATATATATATCCTTGGTCCGTATAAGCCACATGGCTTGTTAGCGTAATATAAACAGATACTCAGTACATCACATCATTACTTGCATTATACTTTCTATTATAAAAGGTTGCCTCAATTAAAGTAAAGTTTGATGTTCCAATCGTCTTCAGAGATGTTGATGAGCCCGACCCTGCTTCCAGGGTTAATCTCATCATCAGCCCTGAGGAAGATGAAAAAGTCTTCCATCGAAACGTCGGTGGAGATAGAGAACCTGACCGAGAGAATTTCACTTCAGTTATTCACTGGGAAAGTATCAAATTCTGCATCTTTGCTTCAACTCAATTAGCCCTTCTCATCTTAAATTTATTTTAGTTGGAGATGCTCTAATATTTTAATCCAGTTGTGTTGTGGCCTAGCTCAAGATAGTATCTGATCTGTTACTTAGTCACTCGAGCTTATTAAAGAGCATTACGAGCTCTGCGGTTAAAAATATTGAAGCTGTCCATTCAAATTTGCCGGAGGATGTGCAAAAGGTCTGGGTGACTATCATGAAACCGCGTATAATGCATCATCCTCCTTAGAACTCTGTAAGAATTTAAACCTTATTTAATATACGGTTGAAAACCTTTGCTTCTTGCAGTTTTTACCTCTGCATGGAATTATCAACGTAATATTCCAATAAGACTTTGCACATAAGAACGAAGGCTTCCGCTGTTCTTCAAGTTGAACTCCTTCATCTGCCGGGTGCACTACCGCGTTGGTTGTAGTGGTGAAGAAAACAGTTTCGCTGACACTACAGCGAGCGTCTTCAGGTCGAAGATGTTGTCGAAACTGTCTTCAGCACAACAACCAACGCGGTAGTGTACCTGGAAGATGAAGTTCAAGACTTTACATAGTCGGCACAATTGAACTTCCGTTTTTTTAATATTATAAAAAATTACATGGGAATTGTGGTGAGATATAACTGAGTATATTCGCGAATAGGAATTTTCATTACAGATTTAATACAAATCCTTAAAAAAAAATATAATGCTTCCTCATTCTAGTTTTTCTTCCGATCAATGTAGATAAGTGTTTCAACAGGGACAATCTACAATGAGGAAAGTCTACGAAAGTACTATATATCAAAATTAGGGAAATTGATAGTGTATAAAAATGATCGGTTAATATTAGCAGTCGAAATAACTTGTATTTCCGAGATAGTTATTGCTCATGTGTACTGAGAATTGAGGAAGAAATGAAGATTTTCCCTAACTATTTCGATAGGCGATTGAGCTTGGTCGGAGGTCTTCGTGAAAACAATGTTAATCCTTGTCCCGAAAAAGGAAAGCGCAATGAAATGCGAATATGGTCAGTTATTGCACGAGGTAAAAGAGGGACAAGGGCCGGAATAGGATCCGGTAGAGGACAACTCTTGATGCAATAGAGGTAACGGTGGTGGACGCTGGCGGTGAGGAATGCAGGGTAGAGTCGGGACGTGCTCGCTGAAGTCGACTGAGTGACGTGGGAAAGGCTAGCGAAGATGCTGATGTAAAAAGAAGTAGATGGTCGATGTGGAGAGCTCATTGGAAACCTATCAATGGCTCAGATGGCAAGGATGAGAGAAGGTGAGGGAGAATCAAGGTGGGCTGTTACAGGCCGAGAAGAGAAACAAGTCTTTCCGTTACCGCTTTGGCTTCTCAACGTTAATTCCAAAGAAATACTGTGAAAGTCATGGAAAGAGCTGACGTTCACGGTATCCGACGGAGCACCTGTGTACAGCCTGTGTCTTACACCTGAAGATGCAGCGTCAAGAGAAAGTTGTTGTGCAATAGATCGAAGTATATGTATGTTATTATCATTGGAAGAGAAGGATTCAGGAATTCAAGTTAGAGGTGAGCTTTTAAAGTCGCTAAAGTTTTAATGCCCAAACCTTAGGTAGGCAGTCACCCAAAATATTACAGCAGGTGGAATTATTAAATTACCTGGGTAGTATGTTGGAGGAAAACGGGCGCAATAGCAGGGATGTGGAAAGAATTTGAACAGAGAGCTGGGACTTACAATTAGTTTAAGCATGTAAGTGAGAGATGGGTGATGGGTCTGAGGTGAAGGGTGGCGTTGTTGTGGAGAGCAGAGATCCTGGCCACCGAGTCGAGGGGTTGAAGCGAAGCGGAAGGCGTTAAGAGATTGCAGAATATGGGGGGGGGTTGGAGGAGGGGTTGGGGGAGTCGGAAGGGATGCTCGAGGGGAGGGGGGGATGGGGTTGGGTGCGGGGGTGACTGCGAGGCTATTCTCATTGTGCGAGGGAGTCGAGCGACGGCCGCTGCCACGTGCACCATTGGTGGTGGGTGGGCGAGGGTGGAGTGAACCTGGCGTCAGCATTTAACTGCTGCCAATTGACGAAAGGCGCCAAAGAGTCCTCGGTTCAACGTCCCATCTGACGGAAGGAGTATTGTGTTTGACGTGAAATCGATAGAGCATCCAATTAGGAATCGGGGTTCCGCTGAAAAATCGACGCCTCCTCCGGGGTGCGAACTCGAGACCTCTGGATAGGAAGCCAGTTCCATATCCGCACCAACCCGATCCCGAGGGAAAAGGGTTAACGGATGGATTGAAGAAAATATGTGTGTGCCTAGCTGAAGAAAGTCCTAGCGAAAGGATGCACTTCATGCGCTCGTTAAAGATAGGTAATTGAGGCAGTTTTGTCTAAATGTAAACTTTCCTTCATTATTAAACAACCTACAATGATTAATAATAATCCAGTACATGAGGGAAGAGAATTTATATTGAATCGCTGTAGGTCCAGAGGTACTTAGGTAGGTTCAGAGGTAGGTAGGTAGGTTCAGAGGTTCAAGTAAAATTCCTATATAATTTGTTATTCATGGACTAGTAGGAAGGTAAATGAAATCGGTATCATCACTATGGATGCTCATTACTATCAATATAAGATTTTTTGCGAACCACTATGTAATAAAGCTAAAAAGGTCAGAAAAATGGACTATTTATCTTTAAACTGCCATCGTGATAACGGCAAGTACAGTGGCAGAAATAATTAACGCAAAAATCTTTGGCTCCTCTTTATCTTTAAACTTCCATCGTGATAATGACAAGTACAGTGGCAGAAATAATTAACGCAAAAATCTTTGGCTCCTGAATGAACGCGGTAGCTAATTGAAATCGCTCTTCTTGCGACCACTTGATAACACTGAGAAAGCCAGCTGAAACCGGTAATATTTTAACTTCATAAGAATGATAATAGATATTACACATAGCAAATATAGGGGTACTGATAAGGTCCACATTCATGAGATAGTCTTGGGAGTTAACGTGATCACAGTTTCTTTCATCCTGCGGCCAGTCGAGGCTCTAAAGTCGTAGCAAATTTTGCAATGATACTTGAGACAGTTTTTAGTGCTTTGATCCCTTAAAAATTATTGTTTTTCGATTGAAACTTAAGAAATAATACGATGAATAAAGTACTGTGGATACAATTTGCTTCTTTTCTCGAGATGTTATCTTCTTAAAAGAAAAAGTGTTTTCGTGAGCATAAAATAATTGTGGATGAATGGCGTTTAAATGCACCCCAAAATACAAACGGAGAATATTTTTATAAATAAGATCGTTTGGCGAAGGGATATGAAACATTAAGGCGAACATTTTGCATATAAACTTGTGACTTTTGCGCCCAAATACAGGGATAGTGGGCAGAATTCTTGGCAAAAGGATTCAATTACCAAAAAGCGAATAATCAATTTTTTCTTATAAAGTATTGGCCACAAATACTCTTTGAGTTCTGGCGCTAGCGCAGTCTCGAGAGGATGTTTCAAGCATTTTCATTTCTCAGTAAGTGTGTCCGTGTAAGTCAATTTCTGTCAATTTACTAAGTGTTTTAAAAATTAACTCCTGATTTTCTTCAAGGAATCGTAACTTTTCGTTTAGCCAAGGTTGCGAAGGAATTCTTTGAGTCTACTCTTTCGGCGAATAGAGAGAACAGCTAGTTTTACTAACTCGTCATGAGGGAAGAGGGTCCTGCGTTCAAGCCTGGGTATCTCTGGGTTGAGGGTCTTCGTCCGCATTCGCACTATATCTTAGCAAGGCGACTTTCTTGTCACCAAAACTTCGCAGGAAATGACAGGAGAGCCGGAGATAGAATTTGGACACCCAGGTGATGCAGGGAAACTACCTGAAGATTTTAAAAATTGTGTCATTGTACCAATACCCAAAATAACTACAGAAAAATGTTGTCAACAGTATCATACACTTACTCTTATCTTCCACGCCTCTAAAATATTAACAAGAATTATAAAGAAAATAATTGAAGGAAAGATTGAGGACATGCTCACTGAAGACCAATTTGGGTGCAGGAAGGGGAGAGGAACTCGAGAGACGACCTTAGCATTAAGATTAATCATGGAAAAGAGAGCTCGAAAGAACCAGGACACCTTTATTGCTTTCATAGATTTTGAGAAAGCTTTTGATCGTGTGAGGTGGCAGCAGCTATTTCAGATTCTGAGGGAGATAGGAATAAACTACCAAGACCGTAGAATAATATGAGGAGGTAGCTGTTATAAGATGCGGTGCACACCAGAGAGAAGCTAAGATAAGAAAGGGTGTGAGACAAGGCTGTTCCCTGTCTCCATAATGCATACATACAGAGAGCTATGGATGAAGTACGAGAAAGGTGGGGAGAAAGTGGTGGAATTAGTGTTCAAGGCAGAATGCTTCGATTTGCTGATGACGTAGCTGTATTAGCAGATACTAAAGAAAGCTTATCAAACATGTTGAGGGAGTTGGAGGCAGTCAGTAAAAGACTCAATATGAAAATCAACGGAGAAAAGACAAAGATCCTTGTCATGAGCAGGAAGGGAGCGGACGCAGAAGTCATGCTTAGTGGTCAAAGACTCGATACAGTTCAGGAGTTCCAATACCCTGGAAGCAAAATCACATCAGACGGAGGTAGCGTCAAAGATCTCATCAGCAGGATTAATCAGGCCAAAGCAGCTTTTAATAAGAAGAAAGGGCTCTTAACTTCCAACAACATCAATTTGCGTTTGAGAAAACTCCTACTCAAGACATTTTTGTGGAGTGTTTTGCTTTATGGAAGTGAGACATGGGCACTTGGTATGAATGGATGGAAGAGAATAGAGGCCTTCGAGATGCGGTGCTACCGGAGAATCCTTAAAATATCTTGAATGGAGAGGGTGACTAATGAAACGGTACTACGTAGAGCTGATGAGATGCCATGTCTGTAAAACACAATGAGAAAGAGATGAGATACCTGGATAGGCCATATTATAAGACATTAGGGACTATTAGGAACCATTATAGAGGGCTCAGTTCAGGGTAAAAATGCGCGAGGTAGACCCAGAGAGGAATATGTCAAACAGATTGTAGAGGATGTGGGATACCATTCTTACTTGCAGTTGAAGAGGTTGGCTCAAGATTGGGCGGAATGGAGACGGAAAACGACTGCTGCAAACCAATCTACGGGTTGCTGACCAGTGAAGAAGACCCAGCCTGAATGCGTAAATCTTACGCCCAGTTAGGAGGTATTTTACTTTCCTCTTTGAAGTACCCAGTTTCACTTGATTCCCACTTCCTGCCGGTCATTTAACGTGCATGTCAACTAATTTGCTCATTTAATGTACCGATATCTTTGAATCAGGTTGTCTACCGGATCTCTAATTACACTAGACCCTCGATTTAACGAACGACAGTTTGTAGGTACTTTCATTTTTGATTGGTGAAGAATGGTAGAAGAAAGTTATTTACATAAGTAATGACAGAGCTTTGTGTCACGACAGGAACATGATGTAGGGTCCTCTATAGTCTCTTGAAATTACTCTCTGCTTTAATTGAGAGTTAGGTTAGCCGGCCACGTGATCCATGCACGATGGAAACTGATAACATTCGACTTGCAGCATTTTGGCCTAAGTGGCGAATTCTTTACACCACTGATTTTTGCTTATGATGGCACCGAAAATTACTTTGCTCTTTCCTTTTCATACAGTTTCAAACAACGTAAATGGGCATTGCCAATATCACTGCGAAATGCAGAAGTGGCTTGGTTCACTGCCAAGGGTACGGGTGCTAATCTATGCACAAAAGAGATATAAACCCCCGCTGGGACTAGCCTTGAAATAAGATGGCTTGGTTAAAAATCTATACACAATACTGATCGACAATTGAATTCGAGATCTAGTCGGCTCTAATGATTTCCTTAGAGAATTTAATCCCTTCGATTACAGTAAATATCCTTTATTTGAGCTTAACGTATAATGATTTCAGTGTATATCAGAGATGGATGATACAAAAATAGTTTTGAAGTCGTTCTTTAAATAAAATAATATAAATGTGAGAAATTCCGTAATGAACTGGACGAAACAGCGTGAGAATTTGAAAAAGATTTAAGCAGTAAGATCGCAAATGAGGTAATTTATGAGTAAGCTGCAGGCTTCAACTTATGTGAGTTCCTCTTTGGATTTCAAATATTTTCGTTTTTCGATGCCTTCTACATTGTCCCATGTCTTTCATAGTAACTGATGTTTCTAGTACTTCTGGAGCACGAAATATTTCGCATTAATTAGTTCCGCCACTGCAGATACTTACGCCATATAACTTAGGTAATGAAGTGCTGAATTTTGCTCCCTAAAAATTCCACCCGGATAAGTCAACAAAGATTTAAGCACTTACATGACGGGCCCGGGAAATCAAGTTTTTTGAATATGCAATCGGAAATACGGAATTCCATTTCAAATTCTGTGGCAAAAATTTGAAATAAATAAACATGCTCTTTCATAGTCATTGGTGCTTTAAGCGAATCATATGCAATGCAAATATTTTATTATGTCTGGTAACACTGATCACAATTTCATGTGACTCCACACATGTAGATAGTCACGCGTTCCACTCAAATCATCAGAAAATGCAAATGAAATCTCAAATTCACGAGCGTGCAAACTCTCAAGATGGGAGAAATCCTGTCAGCCTACGGCAGTTATTTAACTCTAAGTGGTCTTGATTTCATCCTAAAATAATAAAATATTAGTGGTGTCGAAATGAGAACCACAATTTTGCTTGTTAACGTCCACACCAGTTCTGAGACTCAACTCTTCTCACTCGCCGGACCTCTCCCGCATCCGCTATTGCACATAACTCCATTTTCATCGGACATGTTGACACCTTGGCCAATCTGAAAGCATCGCATGAAGTTACGATTCCTCAGCTGTTGCAAAAAAAAAAGCTTTTAATAGTTTTACAGCGTTCATCACACATTCAGCCGCCCCAAACGATATTACGCTGCTGCCATTGGGCGTGTTTAGAGTTCTGAAACGGGTCCCAACTTTACGTGATAAAATGTCATAAATGCCCATAAAAGTGTCGATGCATACAATAAGTCTGCATCTCAAAACTCATCGCGATCCCACCTTCTCTGAATGGTTTGTCCGTTGCAAGGCAGACCTTCGACAAATCATTTGACGTCACGTCTTCGCGTTAGAGATAAAAACCGCCGTTGACTGGCCGAAAATTGGGTTGATCGAGCAGTTGTCATATGTATTGCCCGGGCTGGCATTTTTTGAAGGACTAAAATATTAAAGTTTTTCTCATTGTACTTACATGGTATTTTTGGCTTCTGGTAGTGAAAATCTTCGTGTAACTTCTCTTGCTGATAAACGCGGCGTTCAATTTGAACATGATAATCCATATCTGGCTCCATATTTTAACCTGGAAAAGAATAAATCATCATTAGATGTTTTCTCACATATGAAAGCACTTAATACACGGAGTAATGTAAGTTTTTGACTTGGTCATATTTGATAAATTAATTTAAAATTTCACAAAGGAGTAATGACTTATTTTCAAGCCGAGTTTCCGTTGTTGATAGATGGATTGCAATTGATCCTTTACGTTGAGTTGGAATAATTTTAAACTCAATTAACAACTGATACATATTGAATGATGGTTCCAGATTTAGCACATAGAATGAAAACTCAAATCAGTATCCCTCTTTTTTCCACAGATACTGGAAGAATGATAACATAATCTAGATTTCAATGAGAATGAAGAAACGATAAAAAATGGGAAATTGGGTACGTATATCCCTAATTTATTTATAGCTTTAGACGCTTTTTAATATTTCTGAGAGACTAAGACTTCGGTGGTGAATTGTGGGATGATAATTGTTGCTTCACAGTTGCCTTCTCAGCACGAGCATGGTACAAAAGATTGAAGTTAAGTGAATCGCCACAGTTAAGAGTTTTTAAATGTAGCTAAGCTAATTAACATAGCACTTTATTTAGGGAATGTGACCCGATATTTCACCACTTAGAATTTTATACCTGTTTTTACATTACCTAACTTTCTAAATGTGACACAATGCTTCATTTATTAAATTTAAACAAAGATGATAAATTTAAACAAGAAAGCATAGAAATTTAAACAAACTGGAAGCATTTCATGGAATGCTGAACTAACGGATTCCAAAATTCAACGAGTGCTTGGAAGACTAAATCGCGTGTCTTGAACTTAATCAATTTCTGTCCGCACACGCAGAGTCCAGTATTCAAGGAAAACTTATTTCAAGAATTAAGAAGCAAACTTATTTCAATACACTTTCGTCTAAGTTTCGAATACCGCGCCGAAAACAACTCATTACATGCTTTAATCAAGGAAAAAATTAAAATATAATTATTGTATCATTTCCATTTCTGCCTGTATGCAATGCATCAACAGACGCAGTTAAATTAAATGTAGTGCTAGAAGTTTTTTTTCCCCTTTCTTGAGAAATTATTTAAACGTGCACTCAATGATCCACGATTACCCCCGGCCTGGCCCCGACCACCTTAATCCTGAAAATAATTTATTCCATGCTTACCTATGCTTACATGCCCTTTTTGATTACACTTCATTCATTAATTGCTGCATGCACACATTCCTGTTCTTTAAACTATTAAAATTCTACACCTCCAGTCTCTTCCACCAATTTCACCCATGGTACACCCCACTGGGTCCATTCTCGGAGCATCAATTTCACATTCTTTCACGACCTACTAATTCCCAGCCCTATTCTTCCTACTAAAACCGTAAACGCTTACCAGAGAACCCTAATACATTGCATTTAGCCAACACTTATGCCTACCCAAGCACATCAAAGCTTCACTACCGTAGAATATTTATTTTCCAGATTTAATCCACACTGAAGCGATTGACCTTGTGCCTTGTTGATGTCATTGAGAAGGCAAGGCGAATGGGGAACGGTAGTCGTTTGACTATAACTATCACATTAGTCACTGAACCAGGCCTTTAAATGCTGAAGGTGTGAATAGCAATTCATGAAATAGCTATAAAAATGGATATTCACGCGATGTTGCCAAGGAAATTTCTATTGCTGAAATTGTTAATAGGAAGAAAAATTGATGAATGTTGAGATAAAAACGCAATACTTGGACCAAAACGAAGCGTATAAGAAAATTAAATGAAATAATTAAACACTACATTCTTTTATACGTTCTACGATAAAAAGTTCCATCCAATATCTTGAGTACAAGTAATTAAAAAAAACAAATAAAGAAGCACCTGCACCGAATTCAATTTTCTTATGGGAGTAAATGTTAACAATATTGGGGTAAAGCAAACTCCAACATTTGCGATTTTTATAATTCAGAAACCTTTCTGGACTTGCGCACAACAATTCACCAAAGTTTTATCGAAATCGGATGCATGGTAGAGGATTATTACTTATCATGCATCACCTTTATAACATTCAATAACGGCTAATTCACCCAAATTCACTCAAAACCTTACACATAGTGCTCCTATTAATCCTGTCACATGGCTTGTCTAAATCCACAAATGAGCAATACACTCTTCCTTGTGCATTTATGCATTTTTGTAGCACTTGTGCAAACAGCTCTTCCGCACATTCAGGCGTCAATCCCCAATGCACACCTCCTCTCAACTACTATCTTCCTTACCTATTCGATTAATATTTTTAATAAAACTTTTTTTCCTGATTACTCAATATAGGTACTAATTTTTCCATAATTCTTAATTCTTTTCCCCACTCATTAAATTGCATGGAGGTATAGTTATTAAAATGAAGCAATAGACGTTTTCAAGCATACATAATACAACTCACAAACACGATGAATAAAAAAAATATTTTTATAAAAAGTTTAAATTTTTTTTCCAAACAAGATTTTAATTTTCACGACCATGGTTTCGACGGTTAACGTCATCATCAGGTCTGTCAAAATTAAAATCCAATGTTGAAAAAACAAAGTTTAAACTATTTATTAAAAATGAATAGCGAGTTCCATAAAGTTGCTCCGGAGACCACCAACACGACGAATAAGCATGTTACACCCACACTTCAACGTTTCCCTGGGAATCCCATCAACGCCTTCAGGCTTCCCAGCGTTCAATATCCTCACTGCCATCATGACCTCATTCCCAATTATCTCTACTTCCTTATTGACATTCCCGCATCCTCATTCATGAGGCTCACCTTCATCGTCTGCACCATCTTCAAAGAACTCCTCCCAGAAGTCCCTTGCATTAATCCCTCGCCATCTCGCCTCGTTTATTGCATTCATTCATTGCCCTCTCCCTCCTTTGTCCTTTTCCCCCATTTCCATCTTTTTATTGCCTTCGAAATCACTCTCACCCGCTCGCCGCACTCTCTTTTGGAGCGATTAGTTCACACTCATTTAGCTCCGCACTCATTAGTTGTCTCTCTGTGCTCACCGCTGGCGTTCTCTCGCTCATCCTCAGACTTGGCCGTCATCAATCTCTAATATGCGCCCGTTTCCTCTAACAGCAAGTTTCTTATTTCTTCCAAGGCTCGCTTTTCATTTGCCCTCCCGCTCCTTTCCCACCTCAACTGCCGTGCGCAATATCGTCAACTCCAAGCAGGTTAGAAAAGAAAGGGGGGCGACATACCACTTGATTCTTGAAGCCAATTCCACCATTACAGTCGGCACAGTTTAGACTATGAATATACATATGGATCTAAATCTTCGGCACCACTGTACGGGCAAAGGTGTTGCCTAGCTTTCCGCAAAAGATAGGTCGCGCTGCAGACGGCATGGTTCCGCTTCTGTGTGTCAAAAATGGCCGGTGTTATTAGGGAGGCCAATTCCATGCCCTTTATTACCAGTATCTCCATTTGAATCACGGCCTTTCCTTATTAGAACCATCTTCTCTAGAGTGGCGGCGCTACAATCTGCTTGGTCCTGATTTTTTGGTGCATGCGGAATGTTTGGCAACACCCGTTGGGACCAAGTTTTAAATCCATATGTATATTCATGGTTTAGACCTTCCCCTGGCTTACGTGACCGGCGGTCGCGTTCGATTTTCGTCAAATCTAAGTTAAAAACCACAGACCAGGCGATGTTTTGTGACTGGTTTGGCAACACCTACTCGGCACAAAATCCTTCCCAAGCACCCCTATTCTTGCTTCACTTTCGCCCATGAGCGTTCACGGTCATGCCTCCTCCATTTCATTTTAACCTCCTTGGTCAACTCATAACCGCAAAGCCGACCCACCGTTGCCACTATTTGGCTTTTAGGGGCAATTTGAACGACGGTATCTCAAGTTGCCCTTTCTTCGTGCAGCTCAAGGTTACTGCACTTAACCGGTCAGTTTAGGCTCATGTTCGCCTGTATACTATGAAAGAAAACAAATCCTAGTAATTATTTATTCACTCTTTAACTATACGAGAGCTAGAATCCTTACTGAAAGGGCTACATCCAGAGACGCTGAAAGCTCTCGAGTCAAATTTGTAAACGAGGAATAGTAGGGATCCACTACTCTTCCTCGTGCGACACACGAGGTCACGCATATCACACTGGAACTTCTCCTGCAGACTAACTCATTTGTTTGTGAGCATTCAGAATTATCAGCGTGGCATTTGATATTCTAGTCTACTTTCGACGCGATTCACCAAGCACCCACTCTCCCTGCGCTATTTCAGGACTGCCCCGCTGTGGTTGTCTCTCTCCGCCCGCCTCACCGTCATCGTTCTTCGATACTCCCTCGTCTCCACTGCCTCCTCCCGCCTTCCGTTCCCCGGTGCCGCTGCTATCATTCGGATTTCATTGTCTTGCAAGACATGCTCCACAGTCCACACACATTTATTGAAGTGCTTCCCCGTTGCTATGCTGGTGTTCCGAGCTGATGGTAAACTCTGCTTCTGGGAGAGTGGCTTTGTTGTTATGGATTCTCTTCCTTTTGTCTCTCTTGGTTATTCCATCATTCCATAATTGCTCCAGATTTTGCTGTCAAAGCCTCAAAATGACTTCGTCTGCTCGACTCCTTCCGCGTCCCATGGCAGTGGTTCTGTACGCTGTATTCCTGTTTTTCATCCTTTTTCCTTCTAGCTCGTTATTCTAATTTGATATTCCTTTTTCTGTTCCAGAATTGAAATTTAATTAATATGCATTCATTACCTATCCACACACCCGTATTCCTAGTTTTTATTTCCTTCACTGCCTTTTCTTTATCGGATAGAAGATAAATTATGTCAGTTACAGCTAATGTCTTCGAATGCGACACTTTACGCGTTACCTAGTGTCCCCACGTCGCCTTGGGCGGATCCATTGTCAGCCAGCCACTGGCAACTGCGATTTGGGCAGGGGCGGCCACGCTTCGCCCCTGGCCAGTGGCATTCCATGGCATCGCGGCACCTCCACCCCACCCAACCACCCCCTCCCGCCCCCTGGCTTCCCGCCCCCAGGCCTCCCTTAGTCGTCCCTGCGACGCGTCGATCGTCTTCCGTCTCTTTCGAGACCGTCTCCGCATTGCCCGGCCCTGGAATTGGGATTCGCTTGCAGACGATCTCCCGCGTTGGGAGGGAGGGGGGGGAGGAGGGGGGACGAAAGAAAAACAAAAGGAAACCGAAGAAGAAGCGCAAATCACGGCGCGGCACGGGAGCCGCCTTAATCTCCGCCGTGCACTCATCCCTCCTCGACGCCCATCTCTCGCCTCTTGTTTACTCTATCTTACGCCCTCTGTTCACGGCATTTCAACGGAGATATGTTATCAGTTCCCAAATGCCGCCGCCGCGGTGTCACTTCTCCATCACTTCTTTGCGCGAGCCATTCTCCGCCACCGAAGCGCGGATCCGCGCCGCGGGGGGCTCGCGAGGCGAAGGGTCGGACGTCCCTGACGCAGGGTCGTCCAGTATCATCCCCCCCCACCCACCCCCCTCCTCTCAACTGAAGCCGCTCAACACCGGGGGTGGAGAGTTCGCTCGTCGACGGCACTTTGTGAGGGCGGCTCCATCTCGCAAACATTGCACGCTTTTCTGATTTTTCCACGAGACAGTCGCCTAATGGAGATTGTCAAGGGTAACACGCACTCCCGAGTAATGCTCCTCATTTTCACGCAGATTTCTCTTTGCCGAATTCCTCAAAAATTGTAAAACTCACCCGTGGGCATTTGAATACGTTCATACGCGCGATTCCACACCTAATAGCCCACTGCGAGATCGCATTGGTGTGGCAGCACTTGCCATCCGTACCGAGCAAGGTCGCTATATAAGGTGTATAGCGACCTTGGTACCGAGGGCCCGGGTTCGTAACCGTAAGTGGCAGAGAGCTTTAATCCCGATCCCTAGTTGGATGCCGTGCAGGGAGCACTCTCAACTGTGGCTGCATCAGCCGTCCGTCGAACCGTCCGTCACATTTCGTATCGGTGCCTCCGAGCGGGCAAATGCCGCTCTTCGAGGAAGCCTTCGACTCGCCTCCCTCCCAACACCTTCGACGCCATCTCCCCGAATCACCCAGCGACCAACTCAATAGATGGAATCACTCACTCTTTGAGGGTACTCGGGGTGCAAGCCGAGTGACACCCTTGGAAATAGGCTTGTGCGATGACCGATTTTGGTCATCGATTTTCGATGAAAAAATTTCATCGAAATGTTTCGATGACGATGGCTGTCATCGGTCATCGTATAGAGTGTATACGATGATCGATGACTATCGATGAATATCGATGATCGATGAATGTCGATGATCGATGAATGCCGATGATCGATGAATTACGATGATCGATGACTCTCGATGAACTGTGCAGTAGTGATGAGCGATATATCGCTGTGATTGAATCCCCGGTGCTGAAAAGTAGCAATCACAGCCTGTGACTTAATAATCGAAATCACTGTGACTGTGAATTCGGTGAATTTAGCCGATTTAGATCAGGCTGCTACCGCTGCTACCAACTGCACCAGTGCAACCAGCGAATACAATGCTACCACTGCTACTGCGTATTAACTGTGATTGAACGTGATCGCTACTTCTGTATCGTCTACCACAAACCTGAGGAAAAACATGAATTCCAAACATCCCAATGTGGCCCTGCCATCGTTCTCAAGGCGCAATAGCTGGGATGCTTATTTTATACATACATTTTAGATCTAAGGCGTTCAAATTAATGGAAAAAAAGAAGAAAAATTAGTGATATAAGGATATCGATCATCCTCATCGACTCATCGACATCAATGATTCGCATCAACTCATCGACTCATCGGGATCGATGATTCTCATCGGCATCGATGTTTCTCATCGACATCGATGGTCGATGACATTCATCGTCATCGATTACAGTCATCGCATCGCGATGACAAAAATCCTCGTCGATTACTTCGATTAATCGACTCATCGCATAAGCCTACTTGGAAAGGTACACGTGCATCATGAGGGCGAAAGGCTTTTCAGTGGCCCAAGGGTTGAATCTCGTGCAGAAAACGTGATTTCTCGGCCGAAGCGTTCCTGGTCTTGGTTGTGTTGGTATTTCCGGCGTTTGAAATGAGGACGGGAATGAAATGTGGTGAATTTAGCGATTAGAATTGGGAAACATCCCAGGAAAACGTTCGTATGGTGTTATTTACCTAAGTGCCAGTCCAAACACACAAAACACGGAAATAACATTTCCTTTTAGTCGATAACTGTGAGACCTGGTACAAAGAGGAGGTATCATTCCTGAGGGAAACGAAGTGTTCTGTCCGAGAAAAATCTCAATTTCCATTGTCTATAGATTATAGATGGCTGGTGAGATGAGGTCCCCGTATTATTTTATTCCACAGAACTGAAATGATTTTGCTTGACCCTATGTCCTGCAGATATTATAATCGCAATGTGCTTGCGTTGGGGAAGGCTCCTAAGTTCTTCTTTGAATGACCTGTGCCGAATCGGGGTTGACCGATTCGACACATTCGAAGAACGCGCCGGAGCTGAAGGCCAGGTTCGGCGTGTTAACAAGAGGAGGCGCGGACAGCAGTTCGTCATCCAGGGACGGAAGCGGACCCACCAAGGCGAAAGGGAGCAGAAAGTGACGAGGCTCGAAAGGAGAAGGATCTCCTTTGTTTTGTTTTGTACATTTGTGAAATTATAAGTCTGTTTTTCTGAAAGAAACCTTAGTGCTTCTTAATTTCCGGGCCTCACGTCTCAGACCGTTTTGTTGAAAGATAAACCGCCTATGAATCTTTCCATTGGCAGAAAAATAGTATGACAATTTTACAGCCATAACCGCTGATAATAAGCACTAACCGTGTCCTCAAAAATACTGCACCATAACACAGTTACACGCAGAGTCATTTGCTGTCTCGGCTCAAACATCATATCACACATTTATCGGTACACTGAAAGATAATTCAGGGTCAAAAGCTTTGTAGCTTTATCTCAAAAAACTATGCAGACTACTGACAATGAGTATAAAAAAACAGGTGAAAAGCCGCGTAGCGAAACTACAAGTTAGGACTAGTTCATTTAGCACCATCAAATGGTGGCAACAAATATCTTTATGATTCAGTATGTATAATAACAGTTTGTGTAACCTTTTGCTCAGTATATGTTTATGTTATTACTCTTGCGAATCTTAACTATACTCCTAAACATGTATATTTCCATTTTATGATCTTAACCCTTTCGCGCCGAATGCCGCGCATATGCGGCGGGGATTTTCTTCGCAAACGAACGAAAGCCTCATATATGCGGCGTCAATTTTCCGACGCAAATGAACGAATGCCGCGTATATGCGGCGCGGGGTGGAGGAAAGTGACCGCCGCGGAAACAATAGACCCAGGTAAGTGGTCCCCCCTCGGGTCCCAACTTAGCTCGAGCCCAGGGCCTTCCTCGGCCGCTCGGATCGACCCTTTCCTATCCTCTCACGCGGTCAACTATAGCGTTTTGCAGTGTTTTTTCTAAAAAATTATTTGTTGCTTACTTTCGAAATCTAAAGTTAGAAATGAATTTTTCTTTTTTTGCTTACCACATGGAAATTTTAAACGAAATTCTAGCGTTAATATCAACGGAGTTACAGAACGGCAATCGACCGTCGGCAATCCGTCAATATGAACATTAGAACTCCGTTTAAAATTTATGCACGCTCAGAAAAAAACAAGGAATTTATTTTTAATCTAAAAAAATCGATGCAAGCAACAAATATATGTTTATATAAAACACTGCATTTTCAGTCAGATGACCGTGGAATCGCGCTGTGAAGGTGTCTTTAATCCTCCTTGGGTCTGGGACAGCGGCCGAGAAAAGGGATGGGCGTCCCGCTGAGTTGGGTCACAAAACGGTAAGGGATCGGACCCCTGCCTTCCATCGACGCGAGAGAGCTTCGTACAGGGGAGTGCAGAAATTTTTCAAGAGGCTCGTAACGTGGAAGAATTTCCCTCCACAAGGCTTCGGCGCGAAAGGGTTAATTACTCGTTTCATTACGTTAAGATTGAATCTATTGTTAATGAACTGAGAGCTAATATTGCTGCATCAGTCAGGATCACATCAACTCGCACTTGGGGATGTACTGAAACACATTGGGGCGATGGCAAGGACGATTTGCAAATGTATCAGCTTTTACATCGTCAACAATTAGCCTTAGAGTTCCACAATTCCTCTGGGCTCTGCGGTGGATGTAATATAATAATTTGCTTCAAATGTGATCACTTTTGATATATCTCCAATATGTATTGAAAAAAATACATTTTTTTATTTATTTGGATCGTAGACTTTGGCAGATTCCGAGTGAAAGAGCTTCCGGGTTCGGCTGAGTCTTTGTTTGCTCGTCTTAGGCTTTCACTGCCATTGAAGGCGGCATCGTCAGGAAGAATAGCGTGCGTTAATTGATACCGGTGGAAATGTATACTTTTCCCTTCTCTCGGACACCTGCGTCACGGCGGCGGGTCGGTCTCCATCCTTCAAGGTCGACCTGCTTCCCCGTCCTCTCATTGTGGGCAATTGTCGAGAGCACTGCTCCCTCGTGCATCACTTCAGGTCTTGAACGATTGTGCGCTCTAGAATTGTCTTGGGGAATGCGGAAAGGCCTCTTTGAGTTTATTACCGTCATCTCTGTTAAAGTTGTGCGGCATTTTTTTTCAATTTCTATGGCTTCGCGTCTCAATCGTGGGAAACTAATTCTTTCTTTGGCTACTAACTGCGTTATTTCGGTGTAAATGGTGTGGTCTCCCCTGGAATAAGCGAAATACCTATGTATCGCTTTACATCTATCTCAAGCAAAGTTCTTTAAAGTAATAGTACCAGTTCAGTTATGGCCATCCCCATAGCTGGGATTTGCCGATAAAAATTAAACAAATTTAGAAAGATAATATCTTGCGCAATCCAGCTTGCGCTCCTTACCGGTGATATTTTAGTTCTGAATGGAAATAAATTCCCAGTTTACTCTCTAATTCAAGACTTCAAAATAGCTTCCGAGAAAGAGCGTCATTTCAATACACGAATAAATTTAAGATTATATGGGCTAAACAACGACATCTCGTATATACAAGACGGTTGAAGCGTTTACCTGGTGGAATTTCGACATGATAGAATGATTCAAACTTTGTAATGTTCCACACTGTTTTTATTAATGGTACAAGCCTGACCGGTTTCAATGTTCACACATCATCATCAGAGGCTAAAATTACCAAGCTTAGTAGTCTAATCTCCAAAAACTATGCAGGATACTGGCAATGAGTATAAAAAACCGGTGAAAAACCGCGCAGCGAAACTACAAGTTAGGACTTGTTCATTTAATACGATCAAATGGTGGCAGCAAATATTTTTATGATTCAGTGTGTATAATAACAGTTTGTGTAACCTTTTGCTCCGTATATATTTATGTTATTACTCTTGCGAATCTTAACTATACTCCTAAACATGTATATTTCCATTTTGTGATCTTAATTAATCGTTTCGTTACGTTAAGATTGAATCAATTGTTAATTAACTGAGAGATAATTTTAGCCTCTGATGATGATGTGTGAACATTGAAACCGGTCAGGCTTGTACCTTTAATAAAAACAGTGGGGAACATTACATAGTTTTAATCATTCTATAACGACATCTCGTTTTCAATTAGCGAGTTCTCAAGCTTAAAAAGTGTCATATGGGACGGTAATTCCTCTATCAAATCGTATCCAGAGTCCCACAGGAGAACGTCACAAGTCTACTAATGATATGTGGCCAATGGGCGAAAGGTGCAAGACTCGCGATAGCGGGAGGCAGAGGTTGCCGGCGATCCGTCGCTCGCTGGGAATTCCCAGAGTCTGGCTGACTCACCGCGAAACCAATTTCCATTCACGGACACTTCCATTTCATCTCTGCAGGAACACCTTATCTTTTGGGCCTCCTATCTTAAGAGGTCGATGCCGTCAAATCGCGGAAGACGCCTTCCTTCATTTGGTGGGGATTCACTCAAGTCGCCCGTCTTTCATTTGACGTAAGTCCAAAGCGCTTTGCGGTAAAAATTTGGCAGGGACCTAATAATGACACCTGGGAACTTAATGGCCACAATCATATACTCTATTCCAGATCACTAAAGGGCTAATTTCTTTTTATTTGACATGCACGTAATCATCGCCGTTATTATTTCCTCACGTTATTATTTCCATTCAAATGCCCTCACGCTGGGAACCCATATTCTCATAGAGATTTCAATCCACTCTCTTCTTCGGACACGTGACAAAGCAGTAAATTCAATGGAAATATATTCAGCAAATAAAATAGCGAATGCTAAAATCAAAAGGATAAATACTGTAAAATGTAACCATCTCTCCTTGACAGGGTGATACTACTTTGGGTGGCTTCAATGTTTGTCCATAGTTGGTCCAATGTTGAAAATCAATCCCTGCTCCAGCCACGAGAGGTGACTTCCCTAAGTAAATGATCGGCACGTTGTAAATAAACATAAGTTAAAGAAATCCAATTTTCAGCAGTGCCAATCCAATCCATTGTTCTCTCGCCCACACAGAGGTCCCTTAACCTTCTGGACCGTCGACCCCTTAAAGAATTTTTCAAGAGATGCGAATATATGTTTTGCCTGCTGATCACGTTGATTGACACATGACACCTCGAAATGCATGGTATAGTGCAATAACGATTGGCTATTTATTATGATTGCATAAGAGATTCCCGATTACCTTTTCCCATCGACCTCCGAGCCCTAATCGACCCCTCTCAGGGTCACATCAACCCCTGGGGGCAGCGCCGTCTTAGGACATGCCGGGGCCCCTGGGCACACAAAAATTTGGGGCCCCGTTGGGAAGTAAAAAATGGGAATGACAAGAAAATATATTTTTCCCTTACGATTTTACATTTATTATGCTTATGACGCAGTTAATCAGTTTCACCAAATAGCAAATAATACGTAGTTATTATTGCTAAAATATTCACTGTTCACTCTCTGGAAAAATTGAAAATCTGACGGTAATTTTAGTAGGTATCTACTTGAAAACGGAAAAAAATTGAGCTCTTTTTTATGTCTAAGCAAATATATCGGCATTTCAGGGCCCCCGTGAGGTCGGAGGCCCTGGGCTCTGTCCCCGTGTGCCCTTATGCTCAAGACAGTATTGCTTGGGGTCATTTGTCGACCACTTCGGGGAGCCCTCCCATGCCCTGGTCCGCTGAGTGACCAACGCCTTCCCACGTGCGTCCGGCTGAGCCACGCGTGGAGCCTCTTGCCACAAAGCGCTGCGAGCGAGCGACGCTGAATCTATTTTGAGAGGAACGCGTTTGAAGTATTTGAATAAAAAATCAATGCTCTCAATTGTAGAATGTTTCACTTAAGACACGCAATTTTATGTATCTCAATTGAACATAGTCATCATGATATTAAATTCAATACATACTGATTCTAATGTAGTTAAAACCTTCACACATTTGTAAGATTTCGTACATTTTCATGTCTTCAGTCGTGTTTCTTTCATTTCTGCAATGCTTCCTCAGAGAAGTTCGTAGTGCTGCGCAGTTGACTTTTTTGGGAAAGGGGCTGTTGAACTTTCCCAATCCTACGAAACTGGGGAGGATGGCAGTTGGAGATTGGAGTAGCTGAGGAGAAGGTAGAGTGGAGGGTCAGAAGAATGCCTTTCTAATTGCTACCAACAGAAGCGCTTCCAGACGTGGACGACTCACCACTAACTGCCGTCCCGTTTCGACTCGTCTGACAATGAGACCTCGAAATAGGGTCCTCAGTGAAGTGATCGCGATGGGTGATTAAAACCACCCGCATAGTCTTGCGTTCGAGCCTCGTGTCTTTTTTTCGAAGTGCTTTGGCTCACCTGTCCCACGCTCCCTCTCGTCACCTTCCCCTTCACCCCCTCCACGACTTCCTCCCACACTTGCCGCGCAGACCAGCGCCAAGAAATTTTGTGGGAGCTATATAGGGAATTGTTTCCCACAACTGAGGAGAGCAAAGTGTGGTTTCGATCGAAATACAGTTGCTCCGCCACATTGTCCATTCGGCACAGTCAACTATGTCGTGAAGCGGAGTGCGTCCGGGAAACTGTGGAAATCCGTAGGCTCAAATACAATTTCGATCTATATTGGTGGTTTTGACGTGGTGTAACCCCGTTTAGATTGAATTTTAAGGCTAGATGAAGCGACGTTCCCTTCCTTGGACTACAACCTTGTCGTGGTGGAAGGGCTTGCGTGCTCCGATGATCTCTAGAGCTCCACTGGCGGGAGCAATGCTCCTGGTAGGGTCACCCATACCAGATTGGTCGAAGGTTAGGAGAGAGACGAATGGTAGTCCGCGCAGCGTCTGTACCCCAGTGAGGCGGCTGCAAAAGGCGTCTGACCCCAGTGGGGCGGCCTCTGAAGTGATGGTGTCACGTAAAAAACACTAATGAGTAAGGCCACGGAATACTATCTCAATTAAAACAAAAACCCTGAAATTATGGAATGTTCTCAAATGATAATGAATCCTGGCTCTTACGGGACTCGGCCCATAGGGCTGGGCGTCGTGCCCGGCAGCGGTGGGAGCAAGGCCCCTGCGGTCGTCATCACACGAAATCCTTGCTCAGACGTAGTAGCAGCAGAGGAAAGGAAGATAAAGAAGAGGAACGGAACAATCAGAAAAGGTACGTGGAATGTAAGGACTATGCTGAGGGCGGGGAAGTTAGAGAATGTAAGGCAAAAAAGGAGATGGTTGTAGACATCATGGGTCTGGGTGAAGTAAGATGGAAGGATGACGGGGACTACTGGAGCGATGGCTATAGAGTAATATATAGTGGAGGGAATGAAAGTCAGTGCGGGGTTGTATTCGTGATGAATAGCAAACTTGGTAGAAATGTAGTTCATGCAGAACAGGTGAGTGATAGGATAATATTCGTGGAAATAAAGGCATACCCAACGAATTTAGCTAAAATCCAAGTTTATATGCCTACCTCTAATCACAAAGTGGAGGAGGTTGATGGGGTATACGATCAGCTAGAGGAAATAATTGGTAGGATACCGGGGAGATAGCACTTGGTAGTAATGGGGGATTGGAACGCGGTGGTGGCTGAAGGAAAAGATGGGCAGGAGGTCGGTGATTACGGGTTAGGAAGGAGAAACGACCGCGGCGAGAAAGCTGTGGAGGTTTTCCGTAGAAATAACCTAGTAATTACAAATACATGGTTCAGACTTCAACCTCGACGTAGGCACACTTGGAAGAAACCGGGAGACACAGATAGGTTCCAGATAGATTATATAATGGTTCGTCACAGATACAGGAATAGTGTTAAAAACTCGCATACTTATCCAGAAGCTGATGCAGACTCAGAGCACAACATATTAGTCATGAAATGTCGGGTAAAAATGAAAAAGATAAGAATGGGAAGGAGGGTACGAAAGTGGAATACGGAGGCATTAACTGGGGCAATGGAGAAGTAGTATCGAGAGAAGGTGGATGAGATAATGGGTGAGGATCATGGAATTAGATCAGTGGAAGATGAATGGGGAAGTTTGAAAAATGAAATTGTTGAAGCGGTGAAAGCAACGGTAGGCGTAGTGAGTGCAACTAAAATTAGAAAATCGTGAATCATGAAGGATATGATAAGGGAGATGCAGGAGATAAAAATGGAAGAGCGTAAACTCAGAGCTAGGTAAGAGAAAATACCGACAATTAAATAACAGGCTTAGAAGAGAAACAAAGAAAACAAGAGAGGCTGGTAGAGAGAACAGATCGACTCGTTAGAGAAATACCAAAAAGAGGGAAGAGAAGATGCATTATATAGGAAAATAAAGGAACTGACGGGTGGTTATAAGGGAAAGGGAACTACAACGATAACAGACAAGACGGGAAAGGTGATCGAATAACCGAAAGAGATCCAGGAGAGGTGGAAGGAGTATGTTGAAGAGCTGTATGGTAAAGAAATAAGGCCCAATATGTTAGATATAGAAAGGGAAGACGATATCGACAGAGATGGGAGAGCGACAGAGGACCAGGTATTCTAGATAGCGAAATCAAAAGAGCTCTACGAGACATAAAAATGAATAAGGCGGAGGGAATAGATGACATACCTGCAGAGTTATTAAAGAGCATGGGAAATAACGGAAGAGGAAAACTTTTTGCGCTTAAGCGTAGGATTTATTAGGATGGTGTGTGGCCGGAAGACTATGCGAAGACTGTACTAATTCCTATACCAAAGAAGAGTAAGGCAAAAACGTGCGAAGACTATAGGACAATGAGTTTAATATCCCACACGGGAAAAGTAGTTCTGAGAATTATAAACAGAAGGCTAGAGAAGAAGGCCAATGAATACCTGGGTGACGACCAGTTCGAGTTTAGGAGAGGGACGGGAACGCGAGACGCTATAGCGGTGATGAGGACGCTAGTAGAAAGAAACCTTGAGTATGGGCAGGATGCTTTTGAATTCTTCGTAGATTTCGAGAAGTCGTTTGATCGGGTGGAATGGACGAAATTAATGGGAGTGTTGAAGAAATTAGGGGTCGATTGGAGGGACAGTCGTCTGATTCGGAATTTGTATATGAACCAGACGGCGCAGGTTAGGGTAGCCAAAGGAGAATCGGGATGGACCACGATAGGACGGAGAGTGCGGCAGGGGTGCCCATTATCGCGGCTGCTTTTTAACATGTAGTCAGAAGGAATGGTAATGGAGGCATGGGGGAGGAGGAGGTAGGAATAAAGGTAGGAGGGTAGCTGATAAAATCAGTGAGATTTGCAGACGATCAAGCATTGGTCAGTCAGTCTGCCCCAAGGGGTTACAGTCAATGGTGAATGCGTTAGAGGTGCAGTGCGAAAAGTATGGGATGAAGATCAACCACTAGAAAACGAAAGTAATGAGATTTCCCAGAAGTAAGAAGGCGGGACTGAATATAAGGGTGGGAGGGCAGAAGATAGAGCAGGTCGAGCACTTTACGTATCTGGGTAGTATTTTGGAGGAGAATGGGTTTAGTGATAAGGGGTTGATGAGAGGGGGGTGTCTGAGAAGAGACGTAAAGAAGAGGCTGGTGAAAACTGTAATATGGAGCGTGGCGCTATATGGGTCGGAAACTTGGTCATTGCGAATGGAAGATGTGCGTAGACTTGAGGTGTTTGAGATGTGGGTTTGGAGAAGGATGGAGAAGGTGAGCTGGATGGCGAGGAAGACGAACGAGGAGGTATTGGATACGGTTGGAGAGGAGAGGAAGCTTGTGGCAGAGGTTTGGAGAAGGCAGAAGAGGGCATGTTGAAGAGAGTGATAAAGGAGAGAAAACTGGGGAAGCGTGGAAGAGGAAGGAAGAGGATAGGAATTCTCGACGGAGTAAGAGGAGGTAGAAGATATGAAGAATTTAAGATGGATCTAATAGGGCGCCCTTCTTTGGAGGGCAAGCGAGACAATGTCTATGAGTTTGGGATGCAGAATGGGGACTGTCCAAGAACCTACCAATCAGCCGGTAGAACAGTTGAATGAAAATGAAGCGACGTAAGCAGTGGCAGTTGGTGCGCCTCAATACCGAATTCTTTACCACGTCGAAAAAGTTATAAAAAAACCACGACATCGTTCATTTACACTCAACATAATGCTTGAGACACAATTGTGATCCGTTCGTGTCGTACTTGCCGGACGCAGTCTAACTGCGGACCGCTTCCGTCTAAGCTTCAGTCTCTCAGCGTAGCTCAACTGCCGGACGTGCGTTGAACATGTCCCTCGGTTCAGCTCACTGAGCGACAGATTGACTGCCAATCGTTCGGATGTCGCTCGTGAGCGGGGTCAGCTCCCGGTCGACGTCACCCGCCATTGCGCCTCCCGAGGAAAAACATGGACCTCTCCGTAATTAATGAGCGCGTGTAACTCACTCATTCGTCTTTTTGGGCCGTCGATGTCACGAGAGGCCCCTTCCGGCCACGGAGACATCCTCGTGAGGCCAAAGACGACCTCGAGGCGGGGGAGGGTCGGCGGGGTCGACTCGAGGCTCGAGGACGATGCCCTCGCGGCGAGGGCTCTTGTCGACCCGCAGCTGACAATTATTTTCACCTATCATTTTACCTTTGGTTTTCTTGGTTTTCGATTTGTGGCCCAGTCGCAAAGTCACCTGGGCGCAAGCGCGGAGTCGAATTGCATGCAATAAAACCCGCATATTCCACGCGATGAGCTTGAATATCTTTCCCTTCTGAATTTCACCGGGGGGAGTAGTGTTTGTTCCGACGAAGGGAACGCCGAAGAAATTGAGCAAGTAGCAATTCGAGTTGAAATGCACGCGCTTGGTTGCGCTTGCAAAACCCGTTTATTTACGCCAGGGATAAATATTTTCAAATCAGTTCATAGCGTTGTCTCTCTGCACTGATTAATTTTTTGCCTATGTAATTAGGTCGGCATTAACGTTGAGAATGACAAAACGCTCTTTTTTCACTTCTTTGTGTAGCACTACAAGGATCAATTTCAAGCAGTGGAATACACAATACCTGATGCGAAGGTAAAATGTATTTACTCTGCGTTGAATGCTGTTTCTTTCGGTCCTTGAAGTAGCACTCAAAGAAGAGAAAGAGAAGCGATGAAAATGTCCTCCCATTCTTAGTCGAGCGAGTAGAGATCGGGTGGTGATGAATTCTTAGCGTTCCGCGGGAGGCCGCAGCCATAACGGCGATCACTGTAATTGTCGTGGCTGACTCAAAGGGCGAGGAGCACTCTCGCTTTTTATACTGATCCAAAATGGATCTTTGCCAAGAGATGTAATTGTTGGTGAGGGACTCTTGCAATTTCCATATGAAACGCGGTGAGTTTTTTTTATAGTCTCGATGGTCGGGCCAGCAGCGACTCAATGTGCTACTTAAAGCTTCGGGCTGAAATTAGGCCGTATTTCTGGAAAACCGAGTGGACCCTATGTCGCCGTAGAGGTAGATATTTATCTCATATAAAATCTTTGATCCATTCTCTTGCTACGTTGTTCTTTTTGAAACTTTACAATTTCCCTCTAGGAACCCAAAACGTTTTCGTGAAATAATTTGTCTCGTCACGACACATCACTCTTTCAGAATATTTCATATCAATATAAATATTTTTAATTTCATGTTTTAAACCTATGCAACCTTGGGAAGGATGAAAGAAAAACGGCAATGGTCTATGAAATCCAGTAAAACTAAAAATAACATGGAAATATTTATCTCTGACATCTATCCACGACTAGGGAACTAAGGGCAAATGAATAATTTGTTCAGAACAAGCCTCCCTTGGGTGTTGTTTTTTATAAATTTAAGGGATAATTTCACGGGAATGCGTCATTATGATGTGCCACGAGGCTTGGTGGGTTGGACGTTAGGTAGATGGGCCCGTAGCATATCGTGACCTTATCATTGGATTTCTCGGTGAAAAATAGTTCTAGATTTTACGATTGGCTGATTCTACACAAGCTTAACCTTATTATCATACACTCCTAACTCAATCATTTTTCAGCCTCATAATTTTTCACTCCAAGAGAGGTCATGACACAAACATACGTTCTGCAAGATATTCGCACTTGATATTCATACATGTTGAGAATAGAGCGATTCAAATATCTGAATTCTGCTCAAAATGGTGTGACAAAGCTCCAAACAGTGACTCCAATGAATTTCGATCTAACGGTGGGATTTCGAATGTGATGATATATTTGATGCGGAGAAGAATAGAACCTTTTATATCAACCTTTGGCTACATAAACGTGTACTTCTGACTCTTCGTGCAGGTTAATTTTACTCATTTTCATCCATGTTTAGAGCAAAATAACTCCGTGAAAAATTTTCCATTTTTTCGGCATGAAAAAAAATCATAGTTTGATAAGTCGTTCTAGGTTGAAGTAACATATTTTCTGAGGGTAAAAACTTCGTTTTATGGAAAAAATCTATTTTTTTTATTTTTGACAAGCAAAAATCTAAACATTGGTCTAACACTCAATAAAAGGCAAATATCATAGTCTGCGGCACGCGGCAGCTTGGAAAATGGCGCGTTGGCCGTCTGCGCATGCGATGTGCCATGTCGAATTTCTAAGTGGAACGCCACGCTACTAATGCCCAAATCTCCGCACATTATATTTGCAGTGATGAATTATCATGCAAATTATCGACGCATTTGAAGTCAAACGATATCGTGACCAGTGACTCCGTAGTGGGATCGAACGATAGCGTTTACCAAGGCGCAGGGGATGATTGACATTGGAGGTGACAGATGACGGTCGTCAAGCCGTAGTGCCTCCCATTTAATGTAATAGCCGCCTGTCGGTGGCTATCTTTCCAGAGGCGAGCCAAAAACAAATGCGCATCGGCAGATGGCTATCGCCAACGTCTGCCTTCGTTAGTCTGCCATCGCCGTGCGAAAATGGAAAGCACACGGCGCTTAAGACACCCGCAAAACTGGAATTGGAAGATTTCCTAGGAGGATTCGATAGAATGCTATTGGAAGCAAACATTATGCTGGGGCACTAGCCCGTTGTCAGTGGAAGCCGACTGTGGTTCAAAGACGCACCCGATGGTCACTGTGTTGCCTGTGCCCGACTGAGATCCCGCGTGAATCGGACAAGTCAACTGAATGGTGTGTCGTGAGGTCGCGACGGGTGTGCTGTCGTATTCATTCGCCGATGACGTCAACACTGGAAGGGCTGTTTTCTATGAGCGATTCTAATTGTAAGCGAAGTCACCAAAGCAGAGGGATAGGCACTGGCAAGGGTGACTTGTGATCATTTGACTTGTGACCAGGGGCCTTTGCATTCCGATTAAATATTCAGCTTGCTTCTACTCAAAGAGTTTTCTTTCTGCGAGAGAATTTACGTCGAGAATTGATCCCTGAACCCGTGCGGGGGCCACATTCGAAGGAATTCTCGGAAACTTCATATTACTCAGAGAAATCTCTCCGGCATAGAGTTAATTTTGTCACTGCAATAGATGAATTGCATATTATTTTTATTGCGCAAGTCTAGCAAGCATATCGCTCCATAAAATTAAGGTCAACATGAGTTAATGTGACCTAGCATAGTAATAGATACCGAGGAACCTGAGGTAATGCTAGCTGCGAATGGATTGAAATAATACGAACTACGCGCAGACCGTTATTATAGTCTATATAATATCGCATGCTATGACACGAGTACACTCTGCAAAGGTCTTCTACCTGTTCCGCTATTGAGCGTTGTCCTTTCTTCCACCTTCGCACGCCATTTGCTGTTTATTTCTGCGTTCCTTCTTTTTAGCATATGAGTAATGGGGGAGTGTCACGTATTTAACCTTCCGTCGTTCGTAATTTACCTGGCCCGCACGGATCCGGCCGACCCTCTTGACCTCCACCAGCCCTCCCTCCAGCCCCTCGCGATGACCTTGCGAGTCGAGAGAGATATTTGGAGGCGGCACTTCCGTTAACAACTGGCCGCTTTCCGATAAAGTAAGCAACAAACTGAAATCTACGAATTTAACATTTTTGGAGTGTTTGTTTGAGTGCATGACTGGTTGTTTAGCGCGGTTACAGTCAAATCTTCGGCTGAGAACAATATATTTCACAATAAAATCAATGCTGAAGCACTAAAATATACAGGGTGTTTCAGGAGGAAAGCGCAATACTTCTGGAGGAGGTTGGAGACGTGATTTTAAGCATTTTTTGTCCTATGAACATGGGGTCTCAACTCCTTAGTTACCGAGCTATGGCAACGCAAGCATTTTGTCACAAGCATTCTGCAGTTACCATGGAAACGCCCAAAAGCAGAAGCATCCAGCAATACTTACAAAGAAAAACTGAAGAAGAAGAAAACTTACAACGAAAATTAATCCATGGAGATAATCTCCACTTGAGATCTTTGTTGCCGCTTGATTGTTTACTTCATTTGGTTCACAAAAATACCTAAATTTGGGTTTCATTGGTTGGTTATTCTTTTAACAACGTTTAAAAATAGGTACTCAAGCTTAGATTGGTGAAGGTAATTGTCTTTATCGGTAAATCAATACCAGTTCCATGCATGGAGGAGAGCCGTCGAAAAATGTGCTCATGTAACGGTACCGTTTAAGATGCCATAACTTCGCTAAAAATTAAGATATGAAAATAATTTTATCAGTTATGGAAATGAAATTGAATTTTACAATTTGAATGACTCTATTAACCTTTTCGTATATCTCAAAATAAAAAAGTTATTCTAAAAAATAATTTTTTGAAGAAGAAATATATTTACAATTTCAGTTACCACTTCAGAATATGTGAGCAATATGCGTAAATTTTGGCAGAAAAAGAAAGATACAAACTTTAAGAACAATTTAGACCAGTTTTTATTTGTAAGTATTGCTGGATGCCACTGCTTTTGGGGGTTTTCATGGTAACTGCAGAATACTTGGGACAAAATGTTTGCGTTGCCATAGCTCGGTAACTAAGGAGTTGCGACCCCATTTTCATAGGAAAATAAGGCTTAAAATCACGTCTCCAACCTCCTCCAGAAGTATTGCGCTTTCCTCCTGAAACACCCTGCATAAATGGAAACTGAATTTTGGCGGAGATTTTAAGACTAGGGTGGTACGAAAAAAATTATATATTTTATTTCGGAATGCTATAGCGCGCAAAAGTTTCCATTGGTATAGGCAAGAAAAAATAATATTTATTTATATATCTTCCGGTCGCGCAAAATCGTTAAAGTTCGATAAAAATCGTTAAAAACCATACATTTTCAATATTTTTTGTATGTATGTAAGGGTGGTGCGACTACAGTCCTTTATCGCGTAAACGATTTTACAATTATTTAAAAATTACTTAAAATTATATACAAAATATTTATATTATATATTTTGGTCGCGTATCGCTATGGAATGTGATAAATTTGCAATTTTTAGTAAAATTTCAAAGTTTTACGTTTTATAGCGATGCGCGACCAAAATATATTATATAAATATAATTTATATAATTTTAAGTAATTTTTAAATACTTGTAAAATCATTTACGCGATATAGGACTGTAGTTATACCACCCTAACGTACTCACAAAAATTATTGAAAGTTTATGGTTTTTAACGATTTTTATGTATTTATAGAGTTTAACGTTTGCCCAACAAATTAATTACAGGGCAAACAAACCAAAAAAGAAGAAAATACAAAAAATATTGGAATCAATTGAATTTTACAGAAATTTCAAAGCATATCAAGAAACTATATAATTTATCAATTTGCAAAAGAGACTTCTTTTTTGACATAAATCAATTATATCACAGTATATGTTAAAAGATCGGCACATTCTATTCAGTGGTGAGTTTTCACAGTAATTTGACTTTACCATGCTCAACTTAAATTTCCTTGATAACCTCGCATTGATACTAGGCACTACAAAATTAATTTTTCTAATTAAGTCACTATTTTCTCCAGTATTAAGTAAATTATATAAGTAAGATAGATGGTTGACACACATGGTTCTTTTTTGCAAATATTGAAAATCAAACACTTTTACCAAAGTTTTGTAGCGAACATTTTTTTCATACATTGGATAAACATTATATTGGGTATAATATAGATAACGTAAAAACCTTTTTTTGTACCCTCTCCAATATTTGAACATGTTTCTTACAGTGAGGATCCCATACTACAGAACTTTAACGACAATGCGCGACCGGAAGACATATAAATAAAATAATTTTAATATTATTTTTTCTTGTCTATACCAATGGCAACTTTGGCGCGCTATAGCATTCCGAAATAAAATAATTTATTTTTTTCGAACCACCCTATTTTAGACCTTATAATTTTTTCTCCAAAATTATATCTCCCTGAAACGTTTCCACTCATGTTTGTATGGTGCTACTGCAGACGAATGTTCAGTTAACATCAGTTCATTTGCATTTAAGTGATTTTTAGGATGCAAACTGTCGCCTACAATCAATTTCGTCTCACATTCCTTAGCTCTCACCGTCGAAGGCACGCAAGTAGGCCAGGGGTACGAGGCCAGTGGTGTGGTGCCTCAACATGATTCCTTTATTATTCATGAATAAATTTGCGAGGATAAATATGCAGAGGCGTAGCATTTGAAATCGTGGTGCTAAGCAACAATAATTTCACCGTTAATTCGTCAGTATGATTAAGTTCATCAATTACGACACTGCTATCGCGAGTTCGGAAACAGACCGTTGTTATCACCGGCATTCATGAAATGATGCTCCTGTTTCGCACTCTGAATCTTCAGTTCGACGGCATATTCCGCAGTCCAAGTACACTATACGACAATGCCCCAAGAGTGGCTTTGCCTTGGTAAGAAAAAAGGTTCCTAGGCCATATCCGTTGACGGCTGCGCTACCGCACATCTGGAAGCAAAACCCAGCTGCTGGAGCCTTTTAATGGGTGATTGCGGCGAAGAGGGTGGTTCTGGTTGATTCAGGATTATTCATTCATTATTGCGTGGAGAGTGATGGCCTTGGGCGCAGGTCACGGGCAGTGCCGAATTTGGGAATCGGGGAGGTTAAATTTAAAATAGGGTTTAAAGTGTAGTCCCAAGGGGGATTAAGGAGAGGGTTAGAAGATCAAGGAAGGTTCTGTTTGTCAAGGGTATTACGGGAAACTTCAACACTTGCTTGGAGACGGAAGTAAATGAAGGAATTTTGAGTTCCACTGCTATGCAGTCGTTGCTGAGGAGCCGCAGGGCGCTGGTTATTCGAGCGATGGTTTTGTTCTGCAACACTTTGTACTTTGCTAACGTCAGTTGCGTGGTCACAGTATGTAAGGATTTGAGAAATCATGCTCTCGTTTATGATGGCTTTCACGGAGACCCCACTACTGCCACACACTCTTGAGGTGGCTTTCAGCGTATTATGCAGAATTGTTAATTACTGGTCTAGGAGAACGATTTAACGTCCATAGAGTAGGCATTGGTGGTGTGCCGTATAGGAGCCTGTTTCTGGCGAAAGTATTCGTTCTCCTAGAGCCCGCTTAATATGGTCAGTATAATTTAGTTGTTGAAAGGTTGATGTATACAACAAGTAAAACTTCTTGCCCAGAGGCCGCTGCTATTCCTATCGCCACCGCCAGTCGTCATGAAAAATGGTGGTGGCCTTAAGTAATAATATCTATCTGGGTTTATAAGCAAACCTGAAATGTGACGCTGATGACGCTGAAAGTTCAGGACATTTGAAAAGCGACACTGGAGCATGGGCAGGGCGTGACGGAGTCCATTGCGACGACACGCGCCTAGACCCCCCCGGACGGCGGGGCCGACTCCAAGGAGCCGCAAACCGTGAACGCATTTTTTGAAGGACATGCTAGCGCACATTTAGGAGCCGAAGTTTCCTCGATGGTGCCCTAAATTCTCCGTGTGCGATGAGACTGACGCTGGCGATTGGAGCCGATCTGCTGCTGACTCGTACACGTCCTTTGAATTCAAGTTCACACCCGAAGACAAGGACGCAAGAAAGCCGTCAATTTCAAAATCACGGCGCTCTAGGCTTAAGAGTTGCGCCACTGCCACTGCGAGCCTGGAACGGGTGAGAACGGTGGGCATGTCGGCTGCGGAATCAGTGGCGGCTATTGGCGGGTGTGAAGCGACGGTGCGGTTGACAAATGCTGACGGGCGAGCGAGATGCGAAGTAGGTCGGATGAGAGTCGGTGAGAATTGTCACCACCGAAATATGTCCAGTAAATCTCTGTCACGCCTGATGTACGCCTGAGGTGATTATGAATCTTGTTTCTATTTTCCGAAAAATTAGTTTTGAACCTCTCCCGTGAGAAATGTTTGATAAGTAAAATAAATTTTTCGGTATGCTTTCCTGCCATGATAATGCCAAGGAAAATTTTGGCATTGCCATCATCAACTGCGAAAAGAGTCACTTAGGTGGATGGCTAACCCATGAGTGCATATTATACAATAATGATTGCCGCAGTTTATCGTCTACGTCATAGATTAAAAACATTATTAGTTAAATGGGGAGGTAGATTGGCGGATTAGGTATTAAGAGGAAACAATGAGACGTTCGTGTCTTCTCATCATAGCCCTTGATTAAATCTATCAGTGTATAATTTTCAGAATGTTAGTCCAAGTTATTTTATGCTATAGTTGCTGCATTTATGTAGCTGGGTTATTGCCAGACAAAGAAAATATAAAATTAAAACATGAACTCGGCGATGGGCAAGGGAAGGCGGATTCAGTCTGGGATGGGCGGCGCCAGACCACGTGCACCTTCTCTTTCAGGGGCCCTGTGCCTTTCTTGCGTCGGCGCTGACCTCTTTGCGGGTGAAAGACTGTGTGGGAAGGGCACAGACCGACGCCCTGCCGCACGATTGGCGGTGACATTTTCTCCCCGCCTATCCTCTTGAGAGGTTTCCCATGGCCATGCCTGTTTAGACTTCCGCGGTAGTTTGAGGATGTAAGCAATATTCCTGCCTCGTTGGCTCATTTTGGATGATGGTAGTTTCACCGGAATTCCAGTCGGCATCTTCGGAGTTGGAAGGAAAGATTCAGATCTGAAGATTCCGACTGGAATGCCAGTGAAACTGTCGACACACAATATGAACAACCAGGTATGAACCCGGAAACCTAGCTTACATTCTCATTGAAATCGTTTGCACATGAACAATGGACCCATAATCTCAATACCCTTCTAATTTAGCGTGAAGGTGGGGCGATAATCTTTCATAAAGCTGTCAAAATTGATTATCTCCATTGTTGTTGAGCCTTACTTTTAACCTGAAGGCAAAATGCTATTCAAATTTATATAGTACTGCTTAACCTGTGGAAAAACGTACGTGGGTTGAGAATATAAAAATTTATTCCGAGATGCATTTTTAAAAATATCGCATTTTGAAGTCGTTGATGACTATTAATCTTGTTGGGCCGAGGTGAATGTCCGTGGAACGGTGAGTATTTGGACTAGGAAAAAGGTCTATTTGGTGACCTTTTTCCTTTCCGATAACTCCGATGAATCCGATTCTGAATATTCCGTTCCGAAGACTCAACATCGGATGCTTGGAGGTGGAATTCCTGAGGCATTTCACAATACTTTGAATGGATGTTTACTGTGTATGTGGCGATAGAAACGAAAACATTATGAGATATAGGAAAGAAAGAGGGAGATCATCCGCTGTACCGTCATTTGATGGAGTACGTTGGCAGAGTACATTAGCGGTGCATACATGTCTTCGCTCATATTTCGAATTACCTGCACTATCCTCTGCCGTATCTCATGACTATGAGAATTTTTGGTACACTTCAACATATTTTCTCGTAGTTACGTGGGACCAAATTCCAGCCATGATCTCGACTCCGTGCGCGTCAGGAATCAAACTCTGAGATGACGGCGCTGCGGGAATCAAAATTGTTAGGCTAGTCAATTGCCTCGCTATCATGCTCAGGATTTCTCCGTGTCGAAAATGGAAATGCTCTTCTGAGCGAGGTGCAAGTGCGGCAGGACGTGCTCTAAAGGCCGTTTTACGCGGCGAATGATCACCCAAATTATCATGCGAATGACGTTCATTCATTATGTAAAACGGAAAATCTCACTCATGAAAAATCATACGCATGGTCATTCAAGCCAACATAGAACGTATTGTACTTTTGATCGAATGATCCTAGAAATGATCACTTGATACGAGCACATGACGTCCATTTTGGTTGTTTTGGTTAATTGACCCACTGAAATTCCATGGGAATACGACTGTTTTTTAATAATAGGTGGGCGTTTCGATTCATTTCGATGATTCGATTCATGGGGCCGATTTTATAACTTTACGTCCGAGCGTACAAGAGTTATTTCCACTGAATTGCGGGTTATATGAGTAATATTTCGATAACAATTGCCGATCACAATTTTGTAAATCCACGTTCGAACGTCTTTTACCTTGCGCTCGACCAAGGTGGCTAGAAGAGCATCTTACGATTACCCTAATATACGCACCTTGCGCTCGACAACAGTCTTCGGCACCACAGTACCTGACACAGCGGCCATTATCGATCAAAGTTTAAATCGCACGTCTTGTTTTGGTTTTACGTTGTGACGATTTACAGCAAACTATCCGACTGGAGCATTAAATTTCAACTTTAAATTAGGGTTGGCATGACTAAGCTCGAATGTGCAAGAAACAACATTGTCATTTTTTGTGATAATATTTAAAAGTTTTATCGTGTTTTTACGTAACTGCAAATTGTGACATGCCAGTGACTACGAGTTTTATTTATGTGCTGCAATGGTATTGCGTGTGCGTAACCGTGGCGTTTTTTTTCCACTCCTTTGGTACGCCCTCAGAACACCGTCGTAAAGCGTTTCGGAGCGTCTCGCAAACTCCCTCGTAACGCCTGTGATGGCGCTTCGATGGTGAAGTTGTGAACGCTAAAGGTGTTTTAGGAAGCGCCTTACGAGGCGTTGTAAGTCGCTCTGAGAGTGCTGTAAAGCACCGTCCATAGCGTTGCGCAGCGCTTCTGTAGGCGCCGCGCTAACCTTGAACGGATTACCTACAGCGCTGTCGCAACACCTTGGAGCGCCGTGCACGGTTCCCTGCTCTCTCAAAATAAAAAAAATCTTAATGTACAGTTACTTATTATGAATGTACTATTACGCAATACCATATCATAATTTACTAAGATATCCTACCTAGTTTCAACCTAATAACATTGTACAGCTCAACGCGCATATTCTCACACCCGAAAGCGTCTGGAAGTATTATACGGACACTTCCGTGCGTTAATGTGACTTCGAGAACTAATAATTAAATGTCTATTCCGTGATAGTTTGAGGAAATATCATCACATCGCGATAACAGTTATTTGGCGTTAATTGATTGAAACCTACATTGCCACATAGTAAGAATATAAATGCAATATTACTGAGAATAAACAAGATTTTTCTAATTCCAAGATGTTTTGTACCAAAGACTTATTGCATTTAAGCGCTCTGATAACTGTCTTTTGCTAGGTGCAAGTCAAATTTGTGAACTAAGTCTGAATGAGAGACAGTTCCTTCAACCATCAAGGTATCTTTTTTATCACCACATGCTATTCAAGGGTATAAGAATAACAACTTCTCAGTATTATACGGGCAAGAGAAATGACGATTCAATTGTGTACTCTGATTTTCGTAAAATAGTGCTGGTATTAGCTATTTGTTTGTCATCAGCCTATAGTGTGCAGTTGCTGGCTGAAAATATTGTGCTCACAGATAATGCCATTTTTTCAACTGAAGATATTATCATTCAACACATTCAAAAAGTAGAAAATATCGAGGGCTTAGAAATTATGCAGCCTGAAGTCATACGCGGGCAGTGTATTGTGATGGACACAACTACAGGCATGTTTGTGAGCAAAATACCTCAACGATGCGATGGTGACGAGAAAGTTACAGCTTGTATTATTTATGGTGAAAGTCTTCCAATTGCTTGAATAAAAATAGTACCAAAACGCATGTCTCATCTGGTTGGAAAGAAATCTCTTGGATCGACAAATTTGTTAGATTTAGACAAATTTTTCGTTATTATCCTACCGGATGTGTAAAACAAGAGATTTAGGGGCTTTAGCGCCTATCTCTGCGCTGTAGCGCTTTTAAGTGCCCCTCTGAGAGGGCGTGTAACAACGCCTTCGAACATTGTGACAACGCCCTCTAAGGTAACCCAAAAATACTGGAGCTTTGAATCGCTCTCTTCGAGAAGGCGATCTGAAGTGCCTTTGAACTGAAACACAACGCCTCCTAAGGTGTAGTCCAAAGGCGCTGCAATAGCGCTCCGCAGCACCTCTGCTCACAGTGCACCACAGAACCTTGTATGCGACCCAGCGCTTCGGGGGTGGTTAGGAGCGCCTCCGCCCGAAAGTGTGAATCAACACCTTGGAAATGCCTGGTCAAGGGTGTTTACAAGGTGCTTCGGGGGTGCTAGGGAGCGCTGTCCGCTGGACAGCGTAACAGAGCACCTTGCCAGTGCCGTGAGAACGCCTAGAAACGCCTTATGAGCACCTTCAAACGCCTTTTAAACACCATGAAAAGCGTTGAGAAAATTGCCAGGGAAGTGATATTTTGATATGATATTTTTACGTATTAAGGTTTATGTTAGCTAGACTTTATCTTTTTAAATAATTTTTTATGACAGGAATTGTATTTAAAGTGTTACGTATACGTATCAAGAGTCGGAGAAGACATTGCAGCAATCATTTTGTTGTTTCTACTTTTGTCAAAATTAGGATATGGAAACCATGTGAATTGAAATGAAGTTGGTGAGTTTGTGGATTGCTTTTGAATAGGAAATGTGGATGTTTACTTCCCAACGAAAGGATGGAAATTTTAGTGTTTTATTATTCTTCATTCAGTGAATTTTGCCACCGCAAGAGCCATCGTTTTACTTGTTTGCACAGTGGAATTTTGCTGAATTAATAAATCGGTGTACGTTTAAGGCAGGTAACGACTAATTAGCATTACGCATCTGGATTTGTCCTTGGCAGGGATTATTGTATTATTTTAGTCTCTCAAATTGTGAGAGTGTTGGTTTGCGTCCAAGTGAAAGGGTGATGATTTACGTCTACTTTTGCAACGCATGTTGTTTCATCTTTCATTCAGTAAATTTTGCCACCTCAAAAGGTATCTTTTCATTTATTCGCCTTAATATCTTTGGCAAGGATTGTTCTTTCATTTGAGTGCCGCTTTGTGTGCCATGAGAAATAGGGAAAATGATATAAAGCTGGCTTATATATATATATATATATATATATATATATATATATATATATATATATATATATAAAACTTCCAGGAGAATCACTCGGGTGATAAATATACAATATGCCAAGAGGGTGGCCGATAAAAATATACACACGGAAAAAAGAACACTTACAAATAAAAACTTCCGATATTTCGGTGAAGATATTAGCTCCACCTTTCTCTAGGAGAAGAGTAGGAATGCCTACTCTTCTCCTAGAGAAAGGTGGAGCTAATATCTTCACCGAAATATCGGAAGTTTTTATTTGTAAGTGTTCTTTTTTCCGTGTGTATATTTTTATCGGCCACCCTCTTGGCATATTGTATATATATATATATATATATATATATATATATATATATATATATATATATAAGCGACAAGAAATGCCATGAATAGCCTTGAAAAGTGGTGAACGTACTTGTAGAAGTGAGTAACATAGTAATTTCTATTCGATGTGATGGGGCAAGGATTGTGTTTAAATAGCAATGAATATATATTAGTACAAGAATGCTGGGGGCTAGTTAGAGGATAGTAATTAAGTATCAATGAATATGCTATTCAATTTAGGCCTGAAGTTATATGCCAAGGAGTCATATACGTCTGAGCGTAGTTAAGGGAAATGGTCTTCTAAGTGAACCGAAGATTATTATTTCAGATTATTTAGATGCCGAGAAGTTTCAGGCATTATGGGGTGGGATTTAAACATAACTATGACAGAAAGTACTACTATCTGCGAGAAAAAACCTCTGGTTTGCCAGTGCAAAATTGGAATTTCTTCCTTCATTTTTAGATGAATGTTGTTCATCTTTCAGTCCGCGAAAAGGTTTCTTTCTAAGGGAAAGCGCTATATTTGGAGTGCAATACAAGATGTTATGAACGAAAGGAGAGTAACGTCCTTATTATAATTTCATAATTTCCTTAGAATGTTGTTGATGAGAACCAGTAACATAGCATTCATCACTTGGTGCTCGGTTATGTTGTTCGCCGGCTTGAAATACTTTATTTTAAGTGTTTCATTTGCCATACAAGAAGTTTTAGGTACAAATACATAATTATGTAGTATTTTTACCTACTCTCAACTGTAGCTAAGATGATTGGGGTGTTAATGAAATATTATAAGCGGCAATTCAAGCAGACATTTTGTCTGTAAAAGTATCTGTATGACAAGTAATTAGGAATTAATTCATCAAATGAGAGCCCATTTAGGCCAGTGTATAATACTTGTGAGGAAGCAAACTTCAAGTTTGCAGGCATTGTAATGTTTTTTTAAATTGTTAATATTCAAAGTGATTCAAATCAAATGCATTTATAATTTAGCTCATTGCGCATGCGTATAAGAGAAACAATTGCGAAATATGCTGCCCACTTGACAACACCGTTACGTTCGATGGTCTCCTGTACGATCGGCCGATTAAAATCGCTCGTTGGTTATCACTCGAATACAGTGAGCTCTATCGAATGTGAATGGTTCCCTGACGTTTGAACGCTAGCGAAATCATAAAATCACCCCCCATGCGATTTGGTTCATGTTATTTAATAATAATGTGTCTATTGGTAACAGCTGAAGGCAATTACTACCAATTTGATATATATAGATCAACATTCACAACCATACCCTAGGAGGTAAAAATTATGCCCAGGCGGGATTCTAACCCGCATTATTTGGTTCAGCAGGCGAGGACTTTACCCCGCCGCCATCTGGTCCGGCTGCATTCAATTGATATGACCACAGCTATGGGAAGTGTTAGCTCTCCCGAGGTCCATAGTCGTATCAGCAACAGCAAAAATCCTCCCCTTTACAACATTAACCGCATCACGGCATTAAAGTTAAGGTCCCTTTCGGGGCTTCGAAAATATAGTTTATCCGCCACGAGTGGGGCCACGTGTGAAGAATGCATCATCGGTCATACAAGTCACCGACCGTTCTCCAGGCATCCCTCCGCCATTTGGTCGTCTCCGAATGCAATGTCAGAAAACGTTGGAGAGGGGTTGGCTGAGTTCGTGGGTGACACTATGGTGCAATCATGTTTCTCACGTGAAATCAATCTATTTAATATACTCTGGTTGCCTGGTATACCCGACAGCCATGCATGAAGAGCGGCAGAAGCCTTTCAAATTTTATTTTTAGAGAAATTTTCAAGATATCTTTGCGAGTACCCGCAAAATAATTCAATAGAAGCCTTCCGGCGAAAATAAAAAAGACATTTTGCGTCTTATTTGGCCTCCAGTGACTTAATGAGTACGACTCTTTGAAGAAATTTTCGTAAAAATTGCATTCAAGAAAGAAGTGTTATAATGGGGAACATGCACAATTTTTTATAACCACTTATATCCGAAGGACACTATCTAAAATGGATGTAGCGAAAATTTCACAGATGGCAAGCGGTTTTTTACTGAGATATCAGTCTTTAAAAATAATTCTTTCTCGCCAGCTTGAAAACACTACGTCATCGGGGAATGGACGCGTGACGTCACGGAACGGTATCGCTAGAGATTGTTGTTTACCTTCTGACGAGAAAGTAGGTGGATATTATTGATGGAACGAGCATTTGGCGTTAATGATTGCATTTATTTCATATTTACTGATATTCACTAATCTTACTTGAACATTTCATTTGAGCAGAATGTATCTAAACGAGAAAAAACCGGGAAAGGTATATAAATCCTGCATCGTGCCTTATTGCTCAAATACCTCAACTTCCACGCCGGAAAAGGTTTTTATTTACGTCTCGAAAGACTCGAAAAAAGAGGAGAAAATGGTTGATAGCCTGCAGAAGAGACAGATATTCTCTCTCTAAATTTGCGACGGCTTATTGCTGCGAGGATCATTTCAACGTAAGTGCCGGTACCACGTATTGCAAACCTTATTTTTGTGAGGTAAAAAATGTTATAATTGAGCCAAATTATGTTATTGCCACGTAATATAAATTAGAAAGTGAAAAACTATCACATCAAAGGCAAAATATTATTTATGAACGGAAAGTTATGACGTGATTTCAACAAAAGTATTATTATTTAAGTATTCTACCGCCTAAGGTACATTTACATGGACCTTGCATACTTCCCTTTTTCAATTCATTCATATATATCCATAAATAGAATGAAAGGGAATAAACCTTATATGAATTGAAAAGGGAAGTATGTAAGCTGAATGTAAACCTAACTTAATATATTTAATACAACTTACGTCTCTAAAGTCACAGGGAAAGTAACTTTCCAAGCTTTGAACGTTATTTATATGCGAGCAGTAACATATATGGCTTTGAAAATCGTTAGATAACTCATGAAATTCCTATTATATCTCACTATTAGTTCATGATTTGTCTGTTACACGTTTTTACCATAAGTTTGCGAACTATAATTGATAGAGAGTAAGGTTAGACGTAAGGTTGTAGGCCTCGATGAGATCTATAAAACGCCGTCAACAGATTGGAGGTGAGAATGTTAGTTTAGAAGGTTTCGCAAAAAAACAGGGTCTTCGGAGTTGGGCATTTGCCGTCATTAATGAAAATTTAGGAAGTAAAATAAAGCAAAAAAAGTTTTAAAATGTATTGCGATGGTAAACCTAAAATTTCCAAAGATGTTAGCGAAACTTACTATGAAAAAAAGAAGAAAATTTACTTCCCCATAGTGGATTCTAACTTCCAACCTTCCACTCCACAACCCACAACCCACAACCTTACCCTTAAACCACCGACTATTTGGGAGAAAGTGTGGAAAATTTGGGTTATATTAAGCATTTCTCATATCTGCCTATCAGAATTTTCTATTTCAGATGATTTTTTAATGGTTATCGTGAGGTCTATGAAGAAGCAAAAGGCATAAATTTTTAGGAAATTTTAATGGCTACACAATGAAGTAGTCGAAAAAGGACTGATACTAACCAGCTTAGGAGTAATTGACGGCTAACCGCAGGCTTGCGCGTCCCAGCGGACGAAAAATCCGAACTTGGGGGATTGCGAGGTAACTCTTCGGGGTAGCAAAACGAAAAAGACATCAAAATTTACGTCATTTCAATAGCTACTAGAGGAATTCATAACATTGGAAATACGTTTCATGCTTTAATAACTACTGACTGAAAGCTGAAATCTACAATACAGCAAATATACTGCTTTGCCATGGACTTCCCTAATATAGTCTTCAATAAAAATGTAGGTAATACGAATAAAGATTTATATCTATTCAATAGAGGGGGAAACATTACGATTGCATGGGTTAAGTTTCGGTAATAAGGAAATTTGAAAATCAATAGATTCAGAATATGAGACACAATGAGTTTGCTACATAATAATGCAAAACTTAACAAGCCGACTCGTATTTTTGGCGACTGAAGCCGTTGCGATAATTTAGAATTATTTAGACATTAATCATACTTGAAAGCTGTTTGTACATCAGCTTATTTTTTCCATAGTTGTATTTTAACAACAAAGCAGCTGATATAAGAGAACCGCATAATGTGTCGCATGAAAAGTTAGGTATTAATAAAATTATGGGCAGATTGCTAATTTACCGCAGTCGGTGGATAGTTTATTATATCCTAAAAATAAACATTTATAAATTTATATATTTATATATTAAAACTTAAAGTTTTTCTTATGCATATAATAGTTTGCTTCCTGCTCGCTTTTACTCCACGCATCTCGGCAGCGACGAAACAATCGCTGTTTTTCAGGAAGGCGGCCACCATAAGTGAGTCAATCATCGGTAAATTATCCGACTGTGCCTTCTTGAATCCCACTTCAGTCATTTCTTCTATCGAGAAATTACCAGAATAATTTTAATAGCGAATTTGCTCCGATAACTTCAACAAGGCGCCTATCTCTGCAGCTGCGAGGACTTCAGTACCGTTCGGTGAGGTCAAGCCAATGAGAAAGCGTTTCGAGTCACGTGACTTTCGTCGATTTTTGCTAACTTAAAATTAGCATTTTACAGCATTTGTAATTGACGGAGACAGCTTTGACTTACATATTCGGATTCGTGAGAAAATTCTCTATAGTGTGGGCTACAGTAACGGGAGAAACAAATTCCATGCATGTTCCCCATTGCACCCGAAATTAAGCCTAGTTATTTTAAAATTAAAATCATTTCCTCTTGGTGTCTCACTCAATGGAATATAATATTTTATCAGCTTTTGCAGGAGTACTAAAGGGGTTTATAGGATACGTCGGTTTAAACAAGCTTCCTTCCGGGCCGCCTCCATTGCACTCTTTACGCGTCCGATATACTCTCACCTCAGTATACCTTACAACGCTGAGTTCCGTGCTTGATTTCTAACAAAACACTGCACGAAGATAGCATTGACAATGTTAGCACACAAAAAATAAACTTTTCTTGCAGTGGAAATATGAAAGTAGTTTCCCATTGCGTTCCTAGATATTTTTATATGAGTCACTACCACCACTTAATAAGACGTAACCTTGTTCACCGTTGCAAAGATGAACTCCTTTTTAGCCTCACTTCAACCCTTCGACCTATGTGCCACGGGTCGCCCGACAGAAGTAATCATCAATGCGGCCGCCAGTTCAGTTTAAGGGGTCATCGGAATGCAAAAAAAATTCCATCACGTCAAGGTTGTAGTCTTTCGTAACGTTAATTATAAAACAATTTTTATTCTCGAGTATTATAGGCTCACTCTTTAGATTCTCAGCACCGCTAAGTATTTAAATGACTCCTTTTCGTACCCGCGCCAGCGAAAATGGTACATTTTCATGACTGATTAATTTTAGAAAATATCGGCATATTTTTCGGGCTCCCTGGTTTTTTCAGAGTGCGGCCACATTTAGGGACCTTGTCCTTCCCATCATATCCAAAATCCTTCTTTTTTTTCAAAATTAGTCCAAAATTTCCCTCTTAAAAACCAATAGCATGCCGCTCAAAATCCTTTGGAACTACAATCCCTAAGCCGTCACCCCCCATCCCCTTCCCACATCCTTACTTTCTCTGTAAATGATTATAACTTCCCTACCGAGGATACCCTGACCCCAGCCCACTTTGGTCACTCCACTCATTTAAACTATCAGTCAACGGCTATCGCCCGGAGAGCTGAGTCTCGCTCCGGCAATCCGGGATACTGATGGAGACCACTGCGGATGGCTGGCCTGTGCCAGCGAAAATTATGAGTATCGTCCCTGATTAATTTATAAATGTTCGGAGGGATTTTTCAGATGACCTTTAAACTGTGGCATAAACGCTTGATATTAACGCTTAAACGTCTGGCTTGCTCGAGGCTAAAAGTCCACTTGGACTCTCGGACAGCACACACGTGTTCACGAGATTGGGTACCTCTCCCTGTGCATGGTCACCTGGATGACCGATATGCATGCATAGGAGTCTATTTCCTTTTCCTTCTATTGACAGTTTGGATTGATCTTAACATTAATTTACTTGTCAATTACTCTCTTCTGTAATTAGAGAAATTTGACGTCCGTATTCACCGGAACCAAAACGAAAGACACCAAGGGATCCACAGTCTAAAGACCCAGCCTACGGAGTACTTCATATAAAATGCTCTCCACGTCGTACTCAAGCAGGGATCGGGACTGGAGACCTGGGCAGATTTGGCGGAGGCTTTCTCCGCCACTCAAGTGAGCAAATAAGTCCGGCCCGTCTTGACGCTGACCAGTGGCAGGCAGTGCCCACGGCGGAGGCGAAGGTTTCGGCACGCGAGGCAAGAGCTCGCAGTCGCGTGGCGATCGAGAAGGGAGTAATTCGAGTCGGATGGCGAGCGATCGGGAGCTCCCTGCCACTCTGGCGAACCGAGTCAGCTCGTGCGCAGCCGGCCTTTGCGATGAGCTCTTCGGCCAGCCCGACCCTCTTCGAACTTCCAACGGGGAGCGGAAGTCGAACTGAAAACACTCCAAAAGGTGAGCTATGCCAGCCATTTTACGGTTTCGATGCAAAGCAGCATCATCAACTTAACTACTTGGAATTTAATGGGATGGGATAGTGATAGTACAATAAAACGTTAGTGATAAGTATAATATTCGAGTTTTCCTTGAAGTGTCTTCGGAGGGGCTATCCCGAGAGTTTGAAGAAAAGTATAACAGAATTTTATTTTGGCTGACCAGAAAAGGGTGTTTGAGTTTCTCATTTCTAGTAGTCGGTCGGAAAGTTAATTCTCGGATGTTCAATGTGTTCGTATCAACCTCGAGTAGAATGTCTTGAAATAGTTAACGAACGATCACTTTTCTCTCACTTGTGGTATATTTTTTCATTTTCTCTCTTAAATTCAGTATTTTCTGATTATGAAGTACCTAGTCCGGCCTATAATACTCGTGCGGCCTGGGTCATGTCGCGCCATGAAGTCTTCCCAAAGACGTCATGAAAACTATTAGACTCATGTAGATTTTTAATCGTCACGCATGTTACTCAAAATCGTCACAAAAAATATATTAGCTGGAGTGACGGAAAGCGAGATTTACCTTCATTATCTTCGGTTGGTAGCGTGATTCAAGCCCGTAATGGGATACTTTGTGGGTCGTGGTTAAGTAAGTATCAGGTCTGAATTTCTTTTGAAAGTGTCATCTTCATATATTATTTAAATGATTTGAAGCACCGAGTAATTGACGAGAGCAAATAGCACGAATCATATTGAATCATATCATTGACATGAACCCATGAGGGCGTCATAAAGATCGCATCGCGTATGACATTCTCACAGAAAAATAAATGAAAGTCTACGGCCGTATGTGGCGCTGCTGTAACCCGTGTATTCAAATATTGACGCAATGTCTTACAATAATGTTATAAATGCGATAAAATAATGATGAACCCAAATTCCCGAATTCCCAGGCGCAACTTGAAAGGGAACGAATCTTTAAACTCATTCCTTTTCGTGAACGAGAACGAAAGGAACGAGTCCGAGAAAGGAAGGAAACTGCCCATCACTACAATGGAGTGCTGTAAATGTCTTCTTACGTCTTGAATAACTTTAAACTTTGTATTTCCACATGAAATTTATTTAGCTACGACCATGGTTTCGACGTCAGGGCGTCATCATCAGGTGCGTCCTACCTCTTCATACCTGGGCGTCATACCTGATAATGACGCCCTGACGTCGAAACCATGGTCGTAGCTAAATAAATTTCATGTGGAAATAGAAAGTCTAAAGTTATTCAAGATGAATTCCAAGTTCCACAAAGTAACGCCTGAAACCATCAATTTTGTCTTCTTACGTAAAAAGTACTCATGTTACGACAAATGAGTATTGAGAATTGGACCAGGCATGCAAGGCCAGTTATTAGAGTGCAATGGTAAACCATAATGTAGGGCTTTCAATTGAGATACTAGGAATCAGAAATTTCCTAACATAACCTATTTGATTTTCATGACTGCCATTCTTATTCTTGACTGCCTTATTTGGGACAGAAAGAGATTCATATGAAATCTATCGATTGGGTAGTCTCCTTTTTTTAAGACTACGAGTGCATCTACCGCAGTGAGACTATTATCGCGAAATATAATTAGCATATTTGTAAAAAGTATTCACTTGATAAATTTCTCTTGATTTAAGGCTACGTTCTGATTGTGATATTATTCCAAGCTCTTGAAATGGGCGTCGGACACAAATAATTTTATCATAATGTTCCTTTTTCCATAATTTCTACCCGTTCATTGTCCCCGTTTTAATTCGGAATTCAAACATATCTCGTAAGAATCTCATGAATAAGCCGCATATTTTGAGCGATTTTTCGCAAGGTAAGAGTTGCACCGCTCTCCTGTACCACCTCGTTCACTCACCACCCTGCTGATCCAAATTTATAATAGCCATGTCAGCGAGCCATTTGATCGTCATCTTATTTTATGCGTGAGTTCTCCTCACGAGTATTCACGGCTGAGCATTACTCCACGGTGCCTACCCGATAGATTGCTTACTTACTCTTTCGTAATCCTTGGAACGATCGTAAGGGAGAAAGTTTGGTCTGAAGATTCATTTCCACGCAATGAAAAAATAAATACGTATTGGCTCTGTTGATGTCCATGCAATGAAAAGAAGTGGAATGTGCGTCATCGTTCACCTATGCGTTCCTTCCGCTTAAATAATAACTCCAATGATTCCGTAGATGATAGAAGGTGAAGACGAACATGGTAATGAATTGAATAGAAACCACATTCAAATGAAGAGTACACTCGAGGCGACACGAGAGAGAGAGAGATGAGCACTTAAAAGTCAATCTGGTCTGTTTATTTAAAAACTACAGAAATTGCCACTTAGGATCTTTTGAATCCCTTTTATTTGGTGCAGTTACCAAAATAATGTTTTCCCCAGCTACTTTTTGCGTTAATATTCCTTGAAAGTAGAGCTTATAACGTGATACTGATGGACCACGCTCAATTTGGCGTCGAAAAAGGCTCATTTGAATTGGAAAGTATGCCAAGAGTTTAAAGAAAAACTGGGAATTGCGACAACTATCCATTGATGGTGAAATCAGTGAACCAATATCTGCGTCAACCGAACTTGGTTTTCCAGTAATGTTTGGTTCAAATCTGTCATCACTCAGCCAAAATGGCGTCACACTACACATTACTGCAACACATTTTCGCAAAATCACATTCCAATACAACGGCCTATGCTACTTGTTTACTTATTTTGCGGAATGACCCGTATTTAGCATTCAAGAAGTGCAAATACAGTTGAGTACTAGTGATTTAAATCTGTTTCACTCTCAATTCTCTCTCCATAAGTTCTGAAATTATATCGATTATGGAATGATAATGAAACATTCGACTCATGCAAACATTCTTTTTACCCCTCCCGTCAAGTTTTTATTTTTTTATTAGAAAATACCCTCAAGTCTAATACAAAAATACATTACTTTCTATATTTAGGAGTCTAATTTGGAATAAAGATTTAATTTGAAATGTACTAATTTGAAAAACACTTGAAATGGCTTGGAAGTACGTGTAGTCAGTCTGGAGCCATACCCGAAAGATGAGCGGCGAGGCTGTGGAAAGTCTTCCGTCCCCCCCTCCCTCCCCCCCCCTCCCTCCCTCCCTCTCCCCACCAGCCTCTCTCCCCTCACACCCCTACCCCTCTCCCCTATCACCTCCCCCCAGTATCTCTCTCTGGGGATCCAAGGCAAATGGGAAGGAAGAAAACTAAGTATTTGGCCTTTGGAAAACTGGCATCAGAAGGAAAAAGAATCCACATAAGGAAATTACTAGATACATGTACATTTAATTCTGAGTAGGTGTTTGACAGGGGGAAAACTATAGTTAAGCATACACTTCATTGAATACCATGAAGGTCATACAAAATTTCTCGTAATATACGTTTGTAAATGGATTTAACTCTTGCATATATGCGTTGATATATTAGCGAAGCAATGGAAAAGGCATCGCCGGAATGCGGAGGTGCTGTTTTCTTTGATTTGCGTTTCAATCGAAAACTTCGTACAGCGACTCAACCAACTTCACCGAACCTGCCATGCATCATATTCGTCCTTTCTCTGAAAGCTATAACGATTCTTAACTGTTCGCAGAAACATAAAACGATAAACCTGTCCGCTCGGCAGTTCTATTTCCAAATGATATCTCGAAGTTACATCGAACGCGGCGATTCGGGGCCCGAAAAATATTTCCGTCGTCTTCAGGAAAGAGATCGAATTCGAATTGGGTCCAAGGATTTAATTTGAATTTGAAAAAAAAGTCCGAGATTGGTTCGTAGCAGAAATGTTGCATTAGGTTTGTGACACATATAAACTAATGCTAAGGACCATTTACGCATCTTTGCTATCTTTGCCGCACACACTCTCTTACGAAAGAAACACGTTTAAGTGACCCTGCTTGGAATCACTAATTCTGTGCTTGAAAGCCTACCTCTTAAGGATCCCAAATCCTTGCAGAGTATTCGAAATTGATTTCCAAGCGAGGAGAAGAGAAGGAGAAAAACGGGGCCGATTGTGATTTATTAGGAACAATCCAGTGCACCGGACGCAGCTTGAGAGGCGGTGGACGTGTTTGGATCGAAGCACGAGATGAGCAGATAAACGTCAAAGAGGACTCGGGGGAACCGTGTGAGCTAAGAGCTGACGAGGGACTTCGGCCGGAAGAAATTCACGAGCGAAGAAAGAATTTCGGCGGAAATGGCGAAGGCGAGAGGACTCCAAGAACGAGTCTTCGGGCCAAGGTGAGCTGACCGACGCCGCTGAGAGGAACCTGGAAGCAACCGGCGTCAAGGCACCCCTTTTGTACCCCACGAAGATTCCGACCGTCGGCTAGTTTACAAGTGTATCTCCGACGTTAACTCGGTGCTACTTCTTGACGACTGCCAATTTTTTCCATCGGCGAAAATTTTGATTTTCCGCGCAGCGTACTGCGTCATTCCCCACGGTCGGCATCCCTCGCGGGAGATGTGGACCAACCGAGGAATTCCAATGCCTGCTTCTCCTAAACGATCAAGACCACCTTGACCCAGTTCAGATTTAAGAAAAGAGAATTTTTCGGGAGTCCTGTGACAAACCAAATACCTTTGGGGTCTTCCCTCTTCCTGGGGCGAGGGGGGCCTCCGGGGGAGGGAGGGGGGGGGGGGCGCGGGGGCGCTCGGCGGGACCTTGAACTTCAGCGGCCGGCGGAGGCGGGCGGGTGAACAGGTTTCGTTGGAGGAAACGCCCCCGCCGCCAAACGGGTTCCGGCGCCCGCACAAGACACGTCACCCCGGCGGAGATGTGGCGGTGGTGGTGCTCGAGGCACCAAATCAAGAGGCGGCGGCCTGACCTTGGCTCTCGTGCGCGCACCAGCCGGGGGGCGGGTGCGGGGGAAGAGGAGCCGATGGGTCGCGGCGTCAGCCGAGCATCTTCGCTTGCCTCCGCGAAACCAGTACATGACTCGATGCGGAAATGTACTCCGAGCTTCCTGTTTACGCTTCAAATGATTGGGTTCTCTGAGACTAAATGTCCCGCTTCACTTCGTATATCTATAAAACGCTGTCACTGAGTTTTCTGTACCTTAATATAGCATTGTAAACTTGTATATGAACATCTACTAGTAAAGTCTCCACTCGCACCCTGGCGAATGCCGCTCCCTATTCGAAGACGAGGAGTCAAATGAAATGCCCTGCAGAAGGACTTAAGTCGAAGGCGCTTTGGTCAAAGCCCGGAAGTGGAGAAATTCTTTTAAGCGGTGCTCCGGCCGTGGGCGGAGGCTTTGTAGTTGTTATCATTAGTATCAATTGTTGTGCTTGCTTCATTGGAACGGAATAAGCACCTTTTTTACCCGTCAGTAATAAAATACACATCGCATTCATGAGGAAATCTCTATTCACACGTTTATAGTCGCATATGGCTTTAGTTTTGTTTAAACGAGAGCAGAAGGAATATTTTTCTTCTGCTCTCCATAATTGTTGTTAGTTTCCTCTGAAGGAAACCTGCGTCAATTATTGATTAAATGCCGCACGTGAGTGTTTAAATTCTATGACTATTCGGATATTGATTAATTCAATGGCCAGTATTTGAAATAAATGCAAAATACGCATTATGTGACAAATTATTCAGGAATTACGTCAGCTTTGACTAGACTCGCCCAAGGACCCGGTTTGCCACTCTCGACGACAAACTAGAGCCGTTGAGACTCGAGGCGTGTTTATCACATTGCATCGACGACAAGGCATTCGAGCCAATAGACGAGTGGCCGGGGAGGGGGGGGGGGGAAGAGACATCGCCTAAAATTCTGCAGCGGCGGAATTGATGAACTTGTTTACTCAGGCGTTTGCCGGAGGGTAAGGCAAATTAAATGCATACGCTGCTCACCCTTGGCTTCGCTTTCACGCGTCAACAGTGGCTAGGTGAAGCCTTGCTCGAGGACTAGAGTCTGAAAATTCATACTTGGTGTCATAACTATGTCAGTCCAACCAAGCATTTACTGGACGAAAAGTTGTCACACCGGACTTAGCTTACGATGACCGTCACTCGTTCAGTTTGACCCACTCCATTGGGTTTCGTCGGCAGAGCCTCGACAACAACACAATTACGTTCCATCTTTTTCCGCGGTCGGCTGTCCCGGGTCACGGCCAGAAATGTAATTGATCGTGATCCCCAGGGGTGGATGGTGTGGCCCGTTCCCGCCGCCCGTGTTAAGGGGGCGCCACGACATGTTTACGGCGGCGGCGGCAGAGCAGGAATGCGCGCGCATCGCCGCGAGGTCGCGCCGCCGCGACGCCGAGCGACGGGGTGGCGTCTCGCGGCGGAGCTCCACCGTTTGGCGCGATGACCCACGGCAAGCCATTGGCCTCGGCCCACGCGCACGGAGCAAATGGCCGATCCGAAAAGAGCGCGCGATGTCGTCTCGATGGTTGCGCTCGAGAATTCCGGCGAAGTCATCTCTCAGCTCAAGTCTCGGAGTAAACACGGAAAAAGATGGCCTATCGCACGGTGTATGTGGAAATTTCAATACCTAGCCCGTGACTCATAGACAGGATGACAGTTGTTCTGCCTATAGGACCGTTCCATTCTTCCGAAGAGCAGAGTTTAAACCAAAAAATCTAATGAGTGACTTGGGAAAAGCAACCCCTCCAGGGCGAAACTTTTGGTCGGTTGGCGTGGGCCACCTCTTCGGAATAGCTCGACAATACGTATCAGCCCCCGAATGAAACTATTTCCCACGTCTTCCTCCACCGAGATCGTCACTGATGAGAAGACGTGTACTCCGAGTGAGATTCACGCGCGCAAGTCTCGTCAACACACGAGTGGAGGATGAGTGTCTCAAATTCACTTTCCAATGACACGGAGGAGAAGTCACTAAATCCAACGCGAGTAATCTCACGGCACTGTGCGTAGCCTCGCGTTTAACAGTCATCACGTCAATTTCCCTACCGTCGCGAAGCTCACGACTGCGAACACTCTTGGAGAGCGGGCACTGCTCGGCCGTCGCTCACTCCTGCTCCGTGCGGTTCGGAGAAGCGGGCGGCAGGGAAAGCGAGAACCGAGGAACGTCAAACAGCTGGGGAGAGTCACGTCCAGCGAGTGCGACACTCGGTGAGCGACCGTCGATGGCGCTGAACAGGCGGGAGGTGAGATGGTCGCGCGGTGGACCGGGGAGGAGGAAGGCGATAGGGAGAGACGTCGGCTCACTCACCTGCGGGCGGCTCGGCTGAGGTCTCGGCTAGGGCGATCACTGCTCGCGCTCACTCGCAACGCTCGAGGCTCACTGTCGCGGCCCTCCGCGGCGGCCGCCGACTAATAGAGCGCCCGCCCGCCCGCCCCTCCCGACGTTGGCGCGGCGGGGGCGGGCGGGAGGAGGGAGGCAGAGGGCCTCACCACTCGCCTGCGTGGTCTTCGTGCCGACCGGGCGGCTGCTATTGCGGGCGGGAGCGCATAGCGGGCGGGAGCGCATATCGCGCGTCGCGGGCACTGGCCCCTTCGCCGTGGCGCGCAGTCGCCGGCGGGCCGGACTCAGATCGGAAATGCGGTGTCGTTTACACGCCGATTCATTCTGTGGAAGTGGGAGAATCTCGTGTTTTGAGCAATTAGCTATTTTGCTACGCAAAGGCAATTGTAGGAGTAAAAAGAATCATGGACAGTTCTTATATGAAAATGAATCCTGGCCACTACGAGACTCGGCCCAGTGTGTCGGGTGGAGTGCCCGGCAGCGGTGGGAGCAAGGCCCCTGCGGTCGTCATCTCATGAAATCCTTGCTTGTAAGCACAGGCAAATGCAGCACCAGATAAAAAAGATACAGAAGAAGAATGCAACAAACAGAATAGGCATGTGGAATGTTAGGACTTAGCTAAGGGCGGGCAAACTAGAGAATATAAAGAAGGAAATGGAGATGGTGGGTTTATACATCAAGGGCCTAGTTGAAGTGAAATGGAAAGATAAGGGGACTAGTGGAGCGATGGCTATAGAGTGATATATAGAGGAGGGAATGAAAGCCAGCGCGGGGTTGCGTTCGTAATGAACAGAAAATTTGTTAGAAAAGTAGTTTATGCCGAATCAGTGAGTTATAATGTACTAGTCCATAACCTCTAAGCAGATCCAACAAATTTAGTTATAATCCAGGATTTTATGCCTAAATCTTATCATAAAGGGGAAGTATAGGTGACATGTCCGGTAGCGGAAGAGCGAGGATGGGAGGAGCTCTTATCATAGTAGATGGAGTATACGACCAGCTGGAGGAAATAATTGGTATCACACTTGGGAGTAAGCTCTTCATGGTAATGGGGTATTCGAACACGGTGGTGGGTGAAGGAGGAGATGTGCGGGAGGTGGGCGGCTGTTGGCTAGGCAGGAGAAATGTCCATGGCAAGAAAGTTGTGGAGTTAGGCGGGAGAAATAATCTAGTGATCACAAAAACATGGTTCCGGGATCATCCTCGACGTAGTTACACTTGGAAGAACCCGGGAGACAGATAGGTTTCGGATAGATTATGTTTTGGTTTGTCACAGATACAGGAATAGTGTTAAAAACTCGCATACACATCCAGGAGCTGAGGCAGATTCAGATCACAGCTTATCAGTCATGAAAAAATTCGTTAAACTCAAGATGATAAGGGGTATGAGGGTACGAGATCGGAATACAGAGGCATTAACTGCGGCAATGAAGACGTATCGAGAGCAGGTTGATAAAATCATGGCGATGGATCATGGAGTGAGATCAGTGGAAAATGAATGGGGAAATTTGAAAAAAGGAATTTTGGAAGCGGTGAAAGCAACAGTAGGCGTAGTAAGACGTACTAAAATTTGAAAATTGTGGATCTCGAAGGAGATAATTTATTTTATTTATTTATTTCCACATTCCCGAAAACGGCATTGACGGCCTTTTACATCGGGTGTTTTGACATATAATAATGGACGAACACAAATACCCATGTCCTGAGTGGTGAAAAATCCATTCAGGCGGGACTCGAACCCACGACCCTCAGTTAAGCAGGCGAGGACTTTACCCCGTCGCCACTGGGGCCGACAAAATAATGATGGAGATGCAGGAGAGATGGAAATGGAAGAGCGTAAACTCAGAGCTAGGCTAGAGCAAATACCGGGAACTTAACAGCAGACTTAGAAGGGAAGCAAAGAGAGCAAGGGGGTTACAGATCGACTCCCTAGAGAAATTTCAAATAGATGGAAGAGCATACGCATTACATAGGAAAGTAAAAGAACTGACGGATGACAGTAAGGGAAGGAAAATTGTAACTATAAATGAAAAGGCAGAAAAGTTGATCACTAAACCAAAAGAGATCCAGGAAGGGGCGAAGGAATATATTGAAGAGGTTTATTGTAAGGAAATGAAACTAGATATAGAAAGGGAAGACAACATCGACAGAGGTGGCATCGTACCAGGTATCCTAGATAGCGAAATCGAAAGAGTACTACGACACATGAAAATGCATAAGGCGGTAGGAATACATTACATACCTCCTGAGTTTCAAAAGAGTTAGGGGAAGAGCCGAAGAGAAAAATATTTTGCACTTATTTGTAGGATTTATGAGGATGGATTGTGGCCGGAGGACTTCGCAAAGACAGTACTAATTCCAATACCGAGGAAGAGCATGGCAGATATGTGCGAAACTATAGGAAAATAAGCTTAATATCGCACACGGCCATAGTAGTTCAGTGAAATATAAAAAGAAGGCTAACAAATACCTTGGTGACGACCACCTTTGGGTTTAGGAGAAAGACGGGATCGCGGTACGCAATGAGAGTGATGACGACGCTAGTTGAAAGAAACCTTTATTTAAATAAAATTGCTTGCATTGTGCATTTCGAGAAGGTGTTTTATAGGGTGGACTTGACGAAATTAATGGAAGCGCTGGAGAAATTAGGGATCTCATTCGGAATCTGTATATGAACCAGACGGCGCAGGTTAAGATAGCCGATGGAAAATCGGGATTGGCCGTGATAGGACGTGGAGTGCGGCAGGGGTGCTCACTATCGCCGTTGATTTACGTTTATTCAGAATAAATGGAAAGGGAGGCATGGGGGAGACGGTGGGAGGAATAAAGGCAGGAAGGGATGTGATAGTCAGTGAGATTTGCGGATGATCAATCATTGGTTTGTCGGTCTGCCAAGGGATTAAAATCAGTGATGAATGCGTTAATGGTAAAGTCCAAAAAGTATGGGATTAAGATACACCACAAGAAGACGAAAAAGTGAGATGTTCTAGAAGGAAGACGGCGGGACTGAATATAAGGGTGGAAGGGCACAAATTGGAGCATTTCAAGCTGTTTACATATTGGGTATTTTGGAGGGGAATGGCTTTAGTCATAGGAACATCAGATGTAAACTTGTCCTCGCCAAAGAAGCATTTTCAAAAAGAAGGGAATAGATGAGGGGGGTCTGAGAAGAGACGTAAAGAAAAGGCTGGTGAAAACTTTAACATGGAGCATGGCGCTGGATGGGTCGGAAACTTGGTCATGGCGAATGGGGGGTAGTACGTAGACTTGGGGCGTTTGAAATGTGGGTTTGGAGAAGGATGGCGAAGGTGAGCTGGGTGGCGAGGAAGACGAACGAGGAGGTATTGGATATGGTTGGAGAGGAGAGGAAGCTCATGGCGGAAGTTCCGAGAAGGCAAAAGGGATGGATGGAGGAAGTTTTGAGAAGAGAAGGCGTGTGGAAGAGGGTGATAGAGGGGGGAACACTGGGAAAGCGAGGAAGAGAAAGGAATATTTTCCTGTTCTATTAATTGTGGACGAAATAAGAAGAGGTAAACAATACGAGAAATTGAAGATGGAGCAAATGGCAGGACATCAATAGGAGGGAATGCTAGAACTTGGGCTGATAGGATGAGGACTGTTCAAAAACCTACCAATCAGTTAGTGGAAAACTTGAATGAATGGCTCGAAAAAATCACCACCGATATTTTGTAGTAGCAGTCCCCAATCTGCTCACCCGACTTCATTCTGCAGTTCAGCAAGCGTGCTATCTCTCTCCATTCCTTCCATAAATCCTTCCCCCTCCCCGCTTACCAAACATCTCTAACACGGCCTTCAGCATCCCCTCCCCTACCCTCTTCTCTGCCTCCTCCTAATCTCCTCCAGAAGTTACCCCTCCTGACGCACACTTCCTCATTCATCTTCCTCCGTTGCGACCTCTCCGCTCTCCTCCGCACCTCAAACGCCACCACTCCTCGCCCTTCTTCACAGTCTTACGTAATTTCGTCGCACTAAGCTCTCTCTCCTATTAGTGAACACTCTTTCGCAGCTTTCTCCATGATATCCTGATCTCTATGCCCATTTACCTTCAAGGTACAACCCAAGTAATCAAACTGATTTCCCCACTTCAGTTTGTGCTCTCCCATGTTTATGATAAACTATGCTTCCTCTGTATTTGGCCTTTAGTTTAGTTTTCCTACGATTGATTCTCATATCATATTTCTCGCACTGATTATGTTTTGCATCCTATTGATGACTGTATTCCTTCAGATTATTGTCTACTGAGGCGTGGTCATATTTAACCTCCCACTTTTATTCATGAAGCGCTGTTCATGCCTCTCCTGCTATCCCCTCCTTCAAAATGCTAAAAAGCAATTGCGACCTCAGGGATGCTTGACGTACCCCGCGACCCATGCCTACCCACCCTTGTTCTCCATCAGCTCTATTCAGACCTTATTCTGGGCTACTAACAAGCTTCGAATGAGTCTTCCAATTCTTCAAATCGTTCCCATTTTTATCTGTGAATTTATTAGCTACTCGCACTTCAATATGTCTGTAGCCATTTTCTATATCGAAGAGGCAAAAAAAAATGTTTTCATGATACGCTTCATTTATATTCCTTTCTGCAAGGCGTCACCACCGTCTAGGAGCAATTGCATCTTGGGTTAAATTCCCCTTCCGAAACCCGAAATGCTCGTCACCAAGCCATGGTCCATGCCAATGTGAACTTTGCCCTATCGGAAAAAGTTAGTTTAAAGCTATCAGTTTTAATGGTATTCGTTAAATGAGCTCTAGAAGAGCAATCTACAGTTCTAACAAATTTCGAATTGCTGTTGAATTACAAAATAATTGACACCGAGTGAAACGGGGAATTTGATGGCGGGATGAGTGGACTGTGGCCGCGTCCTTCCCAGTGTTCTTCCCTGTGTCTTCAGTCTTAGCTCCACCGCTGGAACTATCATATGAAGTAACTTCATGCTCAGAAGTGGAGGTGTCATCTGATACGGGAATATTTCTTCTCCTGCGTCCTCCTCCAATCCTTCATCATTTTCATAATGGATTTATGTAATATTGTAACTATGGCATCGACCTTCATAATTCTGTCACAATGCATGAGACACATGAGGTAAGAACGCTTACTTTGAGAATGGTTATAATACTACCAATAAAGACAGCAAGACGAAATGGTAATGCAATTAACCCTATAAAAGTTAGAAAGATCATAGTTATATTTTAATAATTATAATAGTTTTTATTCCCCATAAGGTAAAATACAATGGATACAACTCATCATACCAAAGTGAGGAATAGAGACACCTCTTATGGACTATTGTCCCGTTTTGGGGTTGCCGACTCTTCACAAATTATCTTTACAGATACATTACATGATTGCGTAATTGGTTACTGAGCCAATGACGTACCCATGAAGTCGAAAAGCTAAAGTACTTCTCGGTAATATCTCATGGATAGAGTATAGGTAACGAGAGTAAGCTTTGTTTTATACAATGAACAAGGGTCACAGGAAGTTTTTATTTATAAAGGAACATTGTATTCATTAGTAGATATAGAGAGACTGAAAGGCACAACTGGGCTGAAAATGATGCGTGATATCTCACTTGCGCGCGTGGAGAACTAAGTGGAAGTTAAATCTTCATATATAAAAATTCAGCCTGCGTATGTTTGTGCACGCAAAACTCAAAAAGTAGTCGGTCGATTGACTTGAACTTTTGACACAACGTTGCATTTGAATTACCCAAGGTTTCTGAATTATAAACATTGCAAACTTTGGGGTTTTTTATCCCAATATTGTTAACATTTACTCCCATAATAAAAGCAATGAATTCGATGCAGGTGTTTCTTTGTCTGCTTTTTAAAATTACTTGCACTCAAGATATTGGATTGAAATTTTTATCATAGGGCGCATAAAAGAATGCTGTCAATAATTCTTTCATTCAATTTTCTTATACGCTTCGTTTTCCCCCAAGTATTGCGTTTTTTTCTCTAAATTGATCAATTTTTCTTTCATTTTCAACAATAGAGATTTCCTTGGCAACCAGGTGTGAATATCCATTTGATACCGATTTCATGAATGGCAATTCACGCCTGCAGCATTTAAAGGCCAGGTTTTGTGGCTTATTTGATAGTTGTAGTCAAACGACTACAGTTCCCCGTTCGCCGTGCCTTCTCAGACAAGTTCAATCGCTTAAAGTGTGTGGATTTAATCTGGAAAATCCTTCCTTTTCACATGGTCAGTTATATTTTGCATGCTCACGAGTGGGACGAAAAATTTATTTGTTTTTGCAGAGGGCGGTAAGACCAAAAATATTGTATATCCCAAAGCACTTGAATAAATGTTTTCAACTTTATTAAATACTCAAAAAATCATTCTTTCATTTGTATTTTACATGTAAATGTGTCTGCTTTGTATAAATGTGTGCCTACTTAGAAATAAGAAGGCATTGCAACGCATGCCGGACACGGCTAGTGTAATATAAATTTCTTATGCCGAATTTCACCCAAGGCAATATTACTGAGACAGAAGAAGGATTGGTGATTGTGTTAATAATGCCTAGCGCCAATTTAACTCAAAGTTGAATTACTTACATTGACGAATTGCTTACGGTTGCGCACAGTTACGGAAAGGCGTAGTTAAGGATGAAGACAACGAACGGCAAGACTTGGAGCCTGAATGCAAACTCTTTATGGCGCTTGGTCTACAGAATTTCCGTCAACTCTGAGTTGTACAGGACTTCATTAACTAATTTACCAGCACCTCAAAATTACAGTGCTCAAGTATGGGAGATGAAAGCCTGTCAGACTTTCAGTACCAATGTATTGTTGTAAAATATTACCACAGCTATTGTATGCCTAGCACTGGTGATAGAGATTTGGAAGGAATAAAGACCAATGCATTGACACTACTAAACTGAGCTCCAATGTACCACACTAGAAACTCACTCCATGGCTGCGTAAGTTTTCCCGAAAAATTATGGCTTACATTCTCTATTTTTCTATATGCACAAACAAGACAATGTGAAGAGCGGTGTGAACAATGATTTTCTCAAAGTTATTGCAACATAATAATTTGCAAAACATGTTCAGTTTTCCTCCAAGCAATTCTGTGTAAACCCCACTCGCTAGGAATCTTGCCGTGTCACTCCGTCCAAAATCATGACAGGGCCTAACTGAGACCTAACTACATCGAGCTCAACGCTTTTTTCACGTTACTGCTTAGATGGAAATAATTTATCTTCCTTTTCATGCTTCAAATTGTGCCAGAAAGGAGAGATTGCAAGTGCCTTTCCATCTTGATTCTCATTTATTTCATCATCAGCATTTTCACAATCGCCGTTATCAGTTTCATCATCAGTATATTCTTCTTAAACTTCTACAGAAATACTGTCATTCTTTTCTTTTTGATGGGATAAATGTTTAGAACAAATCACATCTCTGCTTACAAACGTTTTTTTCTTTTCTGGATCCCATAGTCTATAACCATTTAAGTCATACCCAACAAGCATTGCTTCGTTACTTCTGCTATCTTATTTCTTCTTAGGCTGAATATTTTTTAAAATATACTTTCTTGCCAACATTTTTGAGGCCCTAGACATCAGGTTTCTTTTTAAACCATTTTTCTGCTGGTGTGGTATCTGATCCTTCTGTAGGACTTCTGTTTGTAAGATAGGCAGCTGTCAGGACTACTTCATCCCACATCTCTTTTTCACAGTTTGCATAAAAAATCATGGCTCTAGCTTTATTCATCAAGGTCAAGTTAAGTCTCTCAGCCTTGCCATTTAATTGTGGAGTATGAGGGATGGTAAAATCCAATACCTCTCTGTTTGCACCATTCAATGTATTGACTGTTTTTAGAGCAAGAACAATTAAGAAATAATGTTAGAGATGAGTATAATCTTAGAGCTAGACAAGGTCTCAAGAAAACAAGAACCCTTGGTGATTACAGTTTAGACGAAGTATTTATGACGTACAAAGACACATGGGAAAGGCCAGATAAAGAAGAATGGCTAAAAGCAATAAAGTAAGAGAAAAATTCTTTAAAATTTAACAATACATGGGAGCTGATAGATAAAAATGAAGCTAAAGGAAAAGAAATACTCACAGCTAAATGGATTTTCAAAATTAAAGAAAATGGAAAATACAAGGCTCGTTCGAGGTTGTCAGCAGAAGGAAGAAAGTCTTGACTACAGGGATATTTTTAGTCCTGTAGTAGATACAAGTGCATTACGATACCTGTTTGCCATTGCTGCACAAGAATATATGGCAATTCAATTTTTTTAAATGTAAAAACGACATTTCTTCATGGAGATTTGAGATAAGAAATTTACATGAAGCTGCCAGAAGGCTGTAATGAAAAAGGAAAACTTTGTAAATTAATGATGGCTCTCTATGGTCTGAAACAAGCACCATGTAGTTGGAACAGAATGTTGACAAACTTTCTAAAATTTGAAGGAACGAAACAACTAAAAACTGATCAATGTATCTTCAAGACTGAGGAGGACAATATAATTTTAGCTATTTATGTGGATGATGGTATTGTATTTGGGAAAGATAGCTAAAAGATCAAGAAACTGATTAATAAACTGAAGAAAGAATTTGAAATAACATCTGATGAAGATCCTAAAATGTATTTAGGAATCGAGATTAATAGAATAGGTGACGGCTATTACATAAATCAACAAAAATACACTAAACGAATTTTGCAAAAATAGAAAATGATAGACTAAAAACCAGTGTTAACTCCTATAACATTTTAAGATTCGGAGAGTGCAAGAAATTAAGACTCGGAGACTAATAAAGATTTGCCATATAGGGAAATAGTTGGAAGTCTTTTGTACTTGATTAGCAAAACAATACCTGACATAACATATGCAGTAAGTTATGAAAGCCGACTCATGGAGAAACCAAAAAAATAAGACGTGAAGAGAACTTTAAAATATCTCAGAGAGAGATATTTTAAAGTTCTTAAACAAGCACCTGGAATTAAACCTAAAACCTGACCTTGGAATTAAATTCAGCAATATTGAACATAAAGATAAATTTGAACTAATAGCATACTGTGATACAGATTATGAAGGAGATAGAGAACAAAGGAAAAGTACTACTGAATATGTGATATCGTGTTGGCACATGGTCATGACAACAATCAACATCTTAAGAAACATTATTTTACATTGCACCATTTGACAACCTTTGACATTCCAGAGGGAGTATCCCAAATAAGAATTTTGTGAGTATTAGAGCTTTGAATTGTATGCAACTATAATTGGTGCAAATCTGGGGCCTTAGGTTTTACCTCGTCTAAATTATATATCCTACGCACTTGCTGTGTAGATTATTCTGCAAAAATAAAAATATCCAGTCAAGTAGATTCCAAGATATCATGCGGGTTTGTTTTTTGAGGAAAGGACTTTCAAGATGGCTCATGAGAAGGTTGGCATAACGGGATGGTGCCAGACGTGTCCCCATGGCTGTGCCTTTGATCTGAAGGAAAACTTGATTGTTGAAGGAGAAAGAGGTTTTTGTTAATACTAATTATGCTAGGTTAACAGTAGAGTTGTTGAAGGAAAGATGTGGTTTTGAATGCTGGGAGAGATAACAACGGAGTGATTCAATTCCTTCATGATGAGGAATTCAGGTATTGAGGGAAGTGAAATCTATTGTGACCATAAGAACATTGTTGTTAGCAGAGATAGCGTGGAGGAGGTTGAGGAAGTGGTGGGTATCTTAAATGAAAGAGGGGGAGGCATTACTAAGGGTTGTAGGTAATGATCAACCAGTGCTAAGATATTTTCAGGGGGATTGATGCTGGAGACAGTCGGGCGTCCGGGGTAGCTGGTTTTATGGATTTTAGGAAGCCTGTAACAAAGGGGAGTTTTGAAGTTAGAGGGTGAGAGGATGGAGATTTCGGGTGGAGTGTGGCCTTCGGCTGGTCCGAATTCCTCAAGGAATAAGCGTATCAAGCTTTAGGATAAATCCAAATGTACTTACTCCTCGGCGCTACAGCTCTTGTAGGGCATTGACCTCTCTGACAATGTTAGCCCAGACGTCACGATATCCTGCATGAGTTCTCCATCTTCTTATTCTCATCTTTCTTAGATCATCTTCTACATCATCCAACCATCTTTTCCGAGGTCTTCCTCTCAATCTTCTGCCACTAGGATATCCAAGGTATATCTTTTTCACCATCCTATCCTCAGGCATTCTCTCAACATGCCCAAACCACCTTATCCTGTTAGTCTTAATTTCTGCCACTATGTTAGGATGCTTGTAGAGTTCCTCCAGTTCTCTATTCCTCCGTATTTTCCATTGTCCGTCTTCCTTCACTACACCAAAAATCTTTCTTAGCACTTTCCTTTCCCATCTTTTAAGTAGCTCTTCTTCTGCAGTAGTCATGGTCCATGTTTCTGAGCCATACATAACCACAGGTCTAATCACTGTTCGATAAACCTTCGTTTTCAAGTTCCGACTGAGGTTCTGTGTCTTGAGCACCTTCAACAAAGCTCGATAAGCCCTATTGCCTGCTGGGATAAAAAAGAAAAACTGGGACGCTACGAATCGGATGGTCGAGGCTAATATATTCCAGCTTCCTGACTTATTAATAACTAGATATGCGTCTGGAGATCGTCATAGTATCATTAAACGATCTAACTTTGTCACAAACGAAGTAATACAAAACATTTATAAGCTCCCTATTTGTTCATCACCGCAATGACTCAAGCACTCCGTTACTTTATTCATTTTTGTTTTTAGAGTAAAGCCTTTACAAATTTTATTCTAAAATTTTAATGCCGGAAAGTCTCAATTTAGATTGTAAGTGAACTCCAAGGTTAGTTATAACGAAGAGTTCTTTGCTCAGCCGAGGATTGTTTTATTCAGAGCTCTTCACCGATTTCTCACGAGACTTTCGGGAGTCTCGTGGCGATGGTCTCGTCTCGCCCAATTGCGACCTCGTCTCAAGTGTCCTCTCAGCTTTCCGACCCCGGCCTCGTCTCCGAATCTCGTCTTCCTCGAGTCCCGTCTCGAGTCCCGTCTTCCTCGAGTCCTGTCATACCCATCGGATTTCAATGCGTGTAGTTGTAATGTATTCCTTACACTCGGCGCATTTAATTTTATGTGTGTTTCTATTTCAATTTTTTGTGCAATAAACATATTATTTATTGCCAAATAAGTCCCTTTTAGTCATTCATACAAACATTGCTGGAGACAGAGAGTGGTAGGACTGAAGATGTTAAAATATTAGATATAATTCATGCAAGTATTTTAAAATTTGAATAAACTTCCAACTCCTGCCGCTCGTCAACTTCCCTCAAATGTGTTGCTCAGGCAAGGCAATTTAATTAGTTTACTGAAAAAACAAATTTGATATAGGAAGCAAGACATATTTCTTTCGCTATTATTGTTTACGTAAATATGTACGTCTTTAAAAACAGTGGGAAAATAGGTGGAAGCTCGTAAACGGCGAAATAGCGTTGGCATGGCGATCGATTCCGACGCAAAGCTTCGCGATTAATCGCTCTATTCTTTATGAGACGTAGAAATACGGCGCGCGCACGACCGTGGGTTAACACCGCGCATACGCATCGTATAAGGCCGTGCGCACACTTGGCCACTTGTGGTCGCGACTAGTGGCGGCCAAAAGTGGCCACCGTCAGTTCCTAGACGCGGCCACTAGTGGCTGCCACTAGACGCTCAACCCGTCCACCTGTCGCCGCTACTTTTTTCACTGACTGATTCCATTCCGTAGCCAAATTTCAATAGAGACGAGTCTACTGTCTGATAATATGGAGCCCCGCTCGATTGCCTGAATGTTTTTTTCGGAAAAATTAGGAATGAATTTCAGGCACAGTTCATTCCAGACCTCGGTTTTCTTCACACGATCACTGTACCAGTTCGATTTCAGGTCCCAAATGGCAGGACGTGCTTCAATTTCGGATATAAAGACATCCACATCGAAGGTCTCCATGTCGAGCAATACACACGCACGCTCCACGGAGTGCTGGAACAGACCAGAGAAACGCAGAGTGGCTAGCGGCGACAGTGGCCAAGTGTGCGCCTGAATTCGGTGACTAGTGGCCGCCACAAGTAGCGAGACCCGGCCACAGCCCTAGCCTGTGGCCAGACGCGGCGACACCAATCGCCGAGTGTGCGGAGTTCTGATGTAAATATACGCAAAGCGTCGGCCGCAGCTTGTCGTGGCCACTAGTGGCTGAGCTGGGGCTGGCGCGAGTGGCTAAGTGTGCGAGGGGCCTAAGGACTGGAGGCCGCGGCGCCTGGCGGTCGTTTTGGGTGCCGAGGAAAATGTCCTAATCTCGCGCCTCCGGTGTTCTGGCGCGTTTATCTTAGTGCGAAACGAATTATCTTGTCCAGAGATGTCTTGTAATGTCAAAAAAATTGACTCTTTAAAATATTTATTAGTGGAAAATAAAAAATTAAGTCGTGAAATTTCATAATTCTACCCATCCAGTTATCTGTCGATTGTCCGCAAGTGTGTAGCATTGATTTGAAGAGCTGGCCGCGCAGTAACTTTAACGACGTCACTCAGTGAATTCCACACCAATTCGTGCGCGGTTCCTGCGGACGCTCTTCAGACACCCTCCGGACGCTCGAGGGCCTTTCTTCAACCTTACGAGGACATCATGGTCTTCTCGCTGGAGGTCCATCATCCTCGTTTCCGGTTCCGGCACGAAGGAATCTTTCCATACGCTCGCCATTGTTTTCAAATCGGCATACTTAAGACATTGCACCTTGAAGTAACTAGTTACGAAAATACGCTCTTTTTCACGTGTTTTATTTCCGTTCTAAGAATAAATTTAAAACATACGAGACATTTGAACCAAAATTTCTCTCTGAAATACCTGGTGATTTCTCAAGGCTCTCGAACCGATAGTGTTGTGCTTTGAATTCCCATAAACAGGTGGGCGTCGATTCCGCAGACAATACAAATTTATTAGTTCATCCACCATTGTTTCGGAGACAATTTTTTCTGTGTAAAGGACTAGATTCGTTTCCGCATTGATCAACTCCAATCATAGTGTTAGCTTCATGAGTTATGCAACTCCTTTTTTCATACCGTCGCACAGTGGTCGGAAATCGAAAAAAGCTGGCCAAAATTCCAAAATTGCGTTTTTTAATTTATGAACTTGACACTTCGCATGGAAACTCAAACACAATTCATGTATCTGAAACAACACTTCATTTGGCATTGTTTTTATCCGTTTCTGAGATACAGAGGCTCAAACATGAGCAAATTTCCAGAAAAATGCCCGTCTTCAGTTTTCTCGGAAAATCGACTCTCGGAAAGTTGATGGTGAAGTTAAAGGAGGATTTTCATGGAATAAAACGCTACATTATCTGTTAACATGGTGTTTTTGCCTTATAATTACGTAGTTTTAAAGAATAGCTTCGATACAATCTTGCTGTGCCGTTACAAAATGGCGGGCGCTGTTTTTAGACCAAATTTTACATTAAGTAGGATATTCAAATAGGTTTTTGGCAAAGTCACGCAAAGTGACTTACATCAGAGCATTATTTGAAGACTTCTTAATGTTGATATGCAGTTAACTTTGAAAAAAGTTTGTGACGCCGGAAATAAATTTGATTTTTCGATCGCGCGTCAGGGTTTGTCTCCGCGCGCGGAAGCTGGATTTGTCGCGACGCGGTAAAGTTATTGAAGTGGTAAGGATTTAACGCTCAGCATTCACCGTGTTTTAAGCTGTGCTTGTGGGCACCGATCCCCAAGGAGTCTATAATGAAGACGCGGCAGGATTTTCAGTCGAGGTAAGTGCACCCGTATTCGAAGTTAAGTTAGTTTTCTTTGGATACGTTCGGGAACCATGTCTTATATTCAAAGCGTTCAAACCTTGAAAAAGTGAGTAGTGTTCCTGAGACCCATACAGAACGACCTCCCAGAAAGACACCAGCTGGAATACTTATACCTCTCCTCCTCCCCTATCCTGAAACCCCTGGATTCTAGTGCAAAAATGGACGTTTTATGACATCACGGATCCGACGAATGTTCATCAGTACTACTCATTGAATTGAATAGTTCTTTTTCTTGTTCGTTCACTTTTTGTAAGTCTCTCAATTCTTTATACATTTTCATTTTCTTTGGCGTTAAATGCGTAGAGGAGGAAAGTAAAGGATCAGATGTAGGTAATAGTCTCTTGAAAAGGTCCTCGTTGGTGGCCACCCTGAAGTGCTTCGTAGTAAATCGCTCGCCGAATTTTGTAGTGTCTTCATTTTTGGCCTCCAGTACCTCTTCCGAAAGCTCACCTAACGGAATTATCACATCTTTTGAAATCTCACTTCCATGCAGGAGGACCTTATGCACCGTGGGAGGCATATTGTTCCAGGGATACAGCTCCACGTATAGTTCGGCAGTCCTCAGGCAATACTGAGCAAATGCCATATCGTTGAGTCGCAGGCCGCTAGATATTGCTTTCAAAATAATTGAGAATCTTTTCAATAGATCGTCCTTAGCACCTAGAATGCAAAATCAATACCATTAAATGAACTACGATACAGGCGTACTTTAACTAATGAACCAACTCCATATTGAGTTTTGAAAAATGTTCGTATGACGCAATCCATGGGAAATTCATTCGAACACCGCTTTCACTGCGCTTATAATGCGAAATCATTACCTGTAAGACTTGCCACCAATTTTGGAGAATCGAAAAAACTCCGAGCCGTATTTCCATCATTGTTATTACCCGAGCCAGGCCGGGGAACGTCAACAATTAAGCCCATCTTTTCTCTTTTCTGCACCCATGCTTTTTTCTTAGAAAGTAGTAATTTTAAACTTCCACGTGCCTGTAAGGATGTTTTTGAATAATTTACTGAATATCTTTTTTTTAATAATAAATGTTTTGACTAAAATTCTGATCATTTCTCACCTGCCACTGTTTAAAATCCAGCCGATACGATACATGTAATACCATTGATTAATATGAGTGTATCTTTACTCTATGGTAATATGCATTTTAAAAATCATATGTGGCAGTGCAGCGTAGACAAACCAAAAGAATATTTATGTACATCAGCTGTACGACCTTTCATATCCCTTAAGTGTAGACGACGGGGATTTTCCCAGATAATGTCACCTAAAATTAAAGAGACTAGATATGAAAAGTGCCTGTGAGACAAGTTAAATTCTTTATCAATAGGTTCGAGATTAATCTAACTAACCAAGAGAAAACTAGAAAAACTTGAGTCTTTACCTGGAGCGACATTAATCAAACGAAGAGGTACCAGGGAGCTCTTGAATTAGAATTCGTCCGATGCATCCACTTGTTGCTTTAGTTGTTTATATTGAGATTGGCCCGAACTTCCATCAAAGCCGTACTTACATATTAACGTGAATTTTATTACATCTTTGAATGCTTGAGTGGTGGACACGCAGACCAGGATTCGCGATGCAGTGTGATTCAAAATAGCTTGAAGGTTGACTTCGCACATAGTCTCAGTTCTTATTACTCCTTCAGCTTTTTAAGCCGTCGCCTTTTTTGCTTACGCTATTCTGTCATAGATGGGATATAATTCGTGGCCATGGCTCAGAGCTGTGCTACGGAGAGACCTATATTTACTTTTGGTCAACTCAGAGAAAATTATCAATGACAGTGCCTCCTCATATGTCATCTCAGTTTGAACATTTTCACTTTTCCTCCACTTGGAAAGAACTCTCTTCGCCCGAATAGGTCTCGTCGTTGTTATTTCCGTAACTAGCTTAGCTGCTGGAGTATCTCCCTCCTCTCTAAAACTCATAGATGTTGCAACAGCAAGCTCAGCAGTAGTGGAAGACGTTTTTAAGATTTGTATTTTTCTTCTTCGTGATCTACCACTTGAAGTGTGACATTCTTTTTCTGATCACCCGGGAGTGCCTGGTAAACGAATTACGAAGTTTTGGCGCAAAAGATAAAGGTTGGGTAATTATTGAGCTAAACTATTGTGAAAAGATTCATTTATAAAAAAATACAAACCGGCCCTTGTAGAAGTATAGGCAAGTATAGTATATAGGCAAGTGCTGAATAAAAAATTCTGGAAAATTAATAGATTCCGTGGGCCACTCCGTTTCCCCGATTTTTTCCCCGATTCCATTATTATTTTATGGATGTCTAGTATTTTAACCTCGTGAGGAGGCAATTCCCATTGAATGACGGAAGAAGACTGCGTTAAAGTTCGAAAAATAGATTTTACATTGATAGAACCAGAGGTTAGCCGATTACCACTCCTTCGAGTAATTCACGAGGGCGAATGCGCAGTAAATGTATCACATACATGAGGATTCTAAGGAAATAGTTTCAAAACACATAACTTAATATTTAAAAAAATAAATAGCGGACGATATAATTAAAGTATTCGAAGCTTAACAAAAGAAAAAAAACACATAGCATACCTGAAATAAATGTCAGATGTATAAACAAAAAAAGGCCGCTGACGGTCACCTGGTAATGACGGCAAAGGTGATTACATTCTTCACAAACTAATTCCAACCACTTTCACAAATTCTGGGCACTCACAAAACTCAACTTTCCTTCACCACAGTCAGACTAGAACCAAGTGTAGGATGCATATCTTAAAAAATTAGGGGAAGTTTCCCTGGAAATGCCCGGTTAAGACTGTTAAAGGCTCTGTGATGTCATACAACGTCCATTTTTGCACTAGAATCCTGATGTTTCTGGATGGAGGAGGAGGGAAGGTATAAGTATTCCAGCTGGTGTCTTTCTGGGCTAAAGGTCTTTCTGTATGGGTCTCAGGAACACTACTCACTTTTTCAAGGTTTGAACGCTTTGAATATAAGACATGGTTCCCGAACGTATCCAAAGAAAACTAACTTAACTTCGATTACGCGTGCACTTACCTCGACTGAAAATCCTGCCGCGTCTTCATTATAGACTCCTCGGGGATCGGTGCCCACAAGCACAGCTTAAAACACGGTGAATGCTGAGCGTTAAATCCATACCACTTCAATAACTTTACCGCGTCGCGACAAATCCAGCTTCCGCGCGCGGAGACAAACCCTGACGCGCGATCGAAAAATTAAATTTATTTCCGGCGTCACAAACTTTTTCAAAGTTAACTGCATATCAACATTAAGAAGTTTTTAAATAACGCGCTGATGTAAGTCACTTCGCGTGACTTTGCCAAGAACCCATTTGAATCTCCTACATAATGTAAAATTTGGTCTAAAAACAGCGCCCGCCATTTTGTAACGGCACAGCAAGATTGTATCGAAGCTATTCTTTGAAACTACGGAATTATAAAGAAAAAGTACTATGTTAACAGATAATGTAGTGTTTTATTCCATGAAAATCCTCCTTTAACTTCACGATCAACATAAGTCTGAAGATTTTCCGAGAAAACTGAAGACGGTCATTTATATGGAAATTTGCTCATTTTTGAGCCTATGTATCTCAGAAACGGGTAAGACCTATGCCAAATGAGGGGTTATTCAAGATAAATGAATCAAGTATGAGTTTTCATGCGAATTTTCAAGTTCATACATCAAAAAATTCATTTTGGAATTTTGGCCAGCTTTTTCCGATTTCCGACCACTGTGCTTCGTAATTTGCGCTATAAAACAAGCAAATTTTCTTTTCGGTTTATGAATGTTGTCAGCTCTCTGGGAAAATTTAGCTTTGACTAATCTTTGGTCACCAATTCCTTTTTTGGCCACTAAATTTACTACTTTTTCGGGTTTTCGTCGCTAATATTTCGATGGTACTACTTCTACATCTACAAAATACCCTGCTTGCCAACTCAAGGGTCTCTGGCAGGGGGTGAGTAGTCACCAACATGCATTACACTACACCCTAAAGTTAGTATAACTACGGCTAATTATGCATTAGCCTAAATCGCTAATGCGTGTGTCACGAAGCGAAGCCTCACAAGCATGTACTATACTACAGATATGCTCCCATTTCCGCTGGTCGGGGCTGTAACAAATTGTTGCAGGGACTCACGACGGATTGGTGTATAGAGAAATCCGTAGCCTGAATTATAAGATAGCGCTAACTAAGGACCCCGAGGCAATAAAGGAGCGGTGCGATGCTTGAAAGCTAGAATTAAACCCGAAAATATGCGTTGTTGTGAATTTTTGGAAACGGAAAAACTCTCCTTGTAACGGCTATTGCATAAACAGCAGCAGGTTAGAGAATGTAGAATCGGTGAAATACCTCGGAGTTACACTGACTACTGATCTCTCGTGGAGTAAACATATTCGAGAAATTACCGGTCAAGCTAATCGTAAATTGGGATTTGTTAAAAGAGTACTTGGCAAGTGCGACGATAAAGTTAGGGAAATCAGCTACTTCTCCCTCGTTAGTCCCCATTTGGAATATGCTGCCAGTATTTGGGATCCTTATGAGATAGGCTTGGAAACTGAGATAGAACGCGTGCAGCGAAGATCGGCAAGATACGTTTAAGGCCGTTATGATAATCTCATTAGTGTTACTGACCTTTTGCGGCAACTGGGATGGGAAACGCTTTCAGACCGTCTTAATACTGAGACTCAATCTATTATGTAAGCTCCAAACCGGTCTATTCCCTGATGACGTTGATAATGGGTTAAAGAGCAATGTTATTTTTCACTCGTGAGACCTCACTTGCAGTTTGCTGCTAGCATATAGGACCCTACGAAGAAGGACTAATCTCTGAAATAGATCGAATACAGCGGAGAGCAGCAAGATTTGCGGAAAATTGTTACGATAAACTTAGCAGTGTTACCGAATTGTTGAAGGAATTAGGGTGGGAATCTCTATCTGTTCGAATAGAGAAATACAGGTTAAATATTTTGCGCAAATTAGGAGTAGACACTTTTTTGTCGGACGTTCAATATATACTGCTAGAGCCAACGTGCTACGGTATAAGCGATCACAGGAATAAGATAAAGGAAATTGACTGCTGAACCGATAGATTTAAAATATCATTCTTCCCACGCACAATAAGGGATCATAATAGTTGCGATAGATCTCAATAGGTAGAGTAGAATCTTCACTTGTGTTTAATAACACAACATCATTACTAACACTTCAAACCGGTTGATTTGTCCGGCATTATTTTATTTTGTTCTCTGCATGAAGTAGCATCTTGTAGCACTCATGAGTTAACAGTATTAGTAATATTACCACTATATGCGTGTATAGCATGGTTCTGCATGTTTGCATGTTCATTTACGTACCACTCTCCCCCAATTTCTGGTCAGACTGCGCACTGTTCTCCTGACTGCTTTTTGGCCTGCGCCTAGCGGCCGGGGAAGCGTGCGAGGTTCTGATTTTTGCTGGGACGAGTGCTGCATGCCTGGTGTGGAATAACCCCGTGCCACACACCCTAGTGGTGACTTGCACGGTACTTTGTAGATGTAGATAATATTTTACGAAATCAGACTTACTATGGTAGATCAGATCATGAGAATAAAATTAGGGAACTAGACTGCAGAACGGACAGATTTAAAATGTCATTTTTCCCGCGAACGATAAGAGACCATATCAGCTTCCAATGAGACTTTTATCAAGGTTTATCGATAGGTAGTGTATCTCTTAGTAGTAGCAGTACTCCCTAATATATGAATCCTTATCTGTTACCTAGTACTAACAACACACCGTGCATATTTAAAGCATAAGTCTTGAGTCTCTGTCCATTTGTGTAGTTGCAAAATACATATATGGGTCATTCCACCTCAATTCAACAAACGTTTGTCCCTTAGGGTCTCAGATTTTTACAAAAATTGGTGTATGGGTACATTATCAACTCAAACTGAATACCCTCAAACCGTTTTTCGAAAAAAATATTTTTGAGCGAATTATGCATATTTTAATTTTTTCGCATTTTTAGCAAAAATCCGAGCCTTAAATCATACTATCACTTATATCTCCGCTTGTAATAATCATACAGTAATGATTAATAGCTCTTATTAAAGCTAAATATTTATTGAATGCAAATATATCAATAAACCACTGGGAACCACAATTGTGAAACGGACAGTTGGGAATGGATGCTGCTTTGTGCACTCTTTTCCTTGCTGATTGACCAGCGCTGAATGGGACACTGCGAATGCTGAGCTGAGGATGGTCGAACTGTACACTCCGGCTGCCATGCTTTAAATGCTGAGCATGGGTTCTGGAGGCATAAATACAAGTGGTTTCTCGCCAACAGACGTCACAACCGTCTCTGCGACGGTTCTGCGAAGGTGGTGTAAACGCAGGTTAGTTTTAGCCGCCATGTTAATCATCATTCAACCCTAGTAATTTAAACGGGGCATAATGGGAACGGAGGGTTTGTCCAATTTAGGCAAGCCATAAAACCTGGGTGCTGACGGGTTCATTTGTAAACGACTCCTTTTTTCCTTTTCTTTAAAAATAACAGTTTTTGACACGGCACTTTTCACAGCACTCTGAAACAATTGTGTTGGGTCTTTGGGCAACATGCGAATACTATTATTTAAAATAAAATCACAACACTTTTCTACATGATCACACTGGTCCAGAATAACCACACTATTCCCCTTGTCCACTTCTTGGACGACGAGGTCCTCCTTCTCAACCACCTCCCGCTGGCGTCGAAGATCCATCCGTTGCTTTACCGCGGCGGGATCCCAATGCTTCGGGTGTGTGGCGGAGATTAGGTTGCAGATGCAGTTAGCAAACATCTGTTTCGTGGCCAGTGATTCTTGACGCATGCTTGGCGTAAAATCTCGCTGAGGATTGCGAAGTGGCCCTGTCGTGGTGATCGTTGGCTTTCGCCACCAAACAAAAGCACCTAAAGGAGTAACCACCCGCCCGCTCAGTCTGGAGGGATTACTCGAGAAAAGTACTACAATTATCAGGCTGAAGGTTGACGCCAGAAGAAAACACGAGTCTTGAAGGTCGAATGTACGCTAAAATTAAAACGTTGGAAGAATGGGTTAAACAAATAATGAAGAAACACTAGCTGACACATCTCCAAATGTCGACAACTACCTGAATAGGCTAATAACTATAAAGCACAAAAAGCAAGCAAAACCGACATATCAGTAAACTACGAAAATATACGAGCACTCTCTAGAAACAAGAGAAGCGGACGCCCCGAGGGTCAACAACCAAACGGAAATGACAGCGGCAAAACAAATCGATGGGCGACACGCAATGGGTGGCCGAGCCGTAATTACGACGATCAAGCTACACATTTGAATGTTATAAAATGGATCCACACAAATGGAGCAGAGTTTTTTCCCAGACGAGTAATATTGACCCTTAAATACAAAAATCATCATTTAGTCACACTCCGATGGAACGTAAACGGCGGAATTGAGAACTGAAGCTGAACAAAATTCCTTGTCAATGGCAAAAACCAAATATTGACATCTGCTCTAGATTTGAAATACTCCTCCAGCAAACAACAAGGTTGGGAGTCATGAAAGCAAAATACTTGGTGCATAGTCCCTTCATGCAAAGTAAAATCGCCTCGGGGGAGTTGCTTTTCTCATAAGGAACTCCATTGCCGTAAATGAAATACTAGGACACACTACGAGACGCAGAAGCCAAACGGAGCGCGGGCGAACACGAATCTGGGGTAAACAGCGATGTTCTCTTGCTATCTCCTGCCTCAATCAAGACTTCCTGACCTCACAGCTTACCTTAATAGCTTCGTACATCAACTAATCACTTTGACGGGGGAACATTATAAAAAGTAGACAGAATTATTGTTAGGGACTTATTGTTGACTGCTATCTCTTCCGGAAAAGATACTTGAAAAGGTTCCTGGAGTATTCGATATTCTTAAAAATGCTTGAGCAATAAATGGCACATTGGTAATCTTAATTAGTACAATTACTAAAGATTTTAAAACCGCTAGCCAACGTTAATATGTGTATATTACATAATATTTGATACTACCATTCAACACTTATCGTCAATCAAGGATATCAAGTAGGGGCACGAAAATATTTCTTACTTTCTTGGAATTTTCCGGGCAATGCGGTCGTTTTCTCTGCTACAAATTACTATTCTATTCATGAAGTGGAGTGGGGGCCTGATCTAAATCTTGGTAAATTTACTGCAGTACACTTCTTGTGGAAGTCAAAACACCCACCCCATGTCTACATTGTGGGTGGAGTGAACATAAAGTCGTCAGACAAAGTAAAATATTTGGGCATTTTCTTAACCTCAAACCTATCGTGAAGAACACAAATATTGAATAAATGTGGCACAGCCTTAAAGAAACTAGGATTTATCATGAGTATAGTAGGAAGGTCCTCGGATAAAAGAGTGAAAGAGAGGTGCTAATTCACTCTGGTGAGGCCACACCTCGAATACGACGCGAGCATTTGGGACCCAGGACTGAAAGATTTGATTCGAAAAATAAATAAAGTACAAATGAAAGCTGTGCGCTTCGTTAAAAACTGCTACGAATGAACAAAGAGGGTTTCGCCGCTTTAAGAGGGATTAGGCTGGGAGCCACTAGAGGGACTCGGGAAGCTACACGCTAGGCTTAGATTGCATGAGAAATATAGAACAGGTGTGCTTCAGTGTGGCACAGAAAATGTCATTTTGACGCCGTATTACAATTCTGGGTCCAACAGGAACGATAAAATACGAGAGATACGTTGCTAGACAGATAGGTACAAAAATTCGTTCTTCCCACGCACAATAAGTGGCCATAATCAAAACTGAGATCCCCTAAAAAACTGCCGAAACAAAATTGGGTTCATTCATTCATTACAGTAATCTACCGGTTAGAGGTAGGTTGTGATGAAAGTCAGAGAATATCCAACGAACTCTTCTACATCTACATCTACAAAATACCCTGCAAGCCACCTCAGGGGTGTGTGGCAGGGGGTGAGTAATCACCAACATGCATTTCACTATACCCTAAAGTTAGTGTAACTACGACTAATTATGCATCAGCACAAATCGCTAATGCTTGTCACGAGACGAGCCTCTTACACGTGCCGTGCCCTTTCTACCTCTAGTATTTCTTTCTTCATCTCAGCATAAGTCCTACCTTTCTTCATCCCGTCCATAAAACCGATTCTCTTCCTTCCCCGCTTACCCAACATCCTACCCTCTATCACGACCTTCAGCAAACCATCGTCCCTCATTACCCCTTCCAGCCACCTACCCTGTCTTCCCCTAATCTCATCTATAAGTTTCCTCTCCTCGCCCACCATGTCAAGCACTTCCTCATTTGTCTTCCTTTCCGTCCAACGCACCTTCTCCATCCTCCTCCACACCCACATCTCGAAAGCCTTCAGCTTATTTTCGTCTTCCTTTCCCAAGGTCCACGTTTCTGCCCCTTACAACGCCACACTCCATATCAAGCTCTTCACTAGCCTCTTTTTTACATCCTTACTTAAGGTCCCCGTCATCAGCTCCCTTCTATAATTGAACGCTTCCTTCGCTAGCGCTATTCTCCTCCTAATGTCTTTGTTACTATGTCCTGTTTCTTCTAGCGTACTACCCAAGTAATTAAATTGTTCTACTTGCTCCAGTTTGTGACTTCCTACTCTTATCACCAGCTTCGCTTTCTTTGTGCTACAGAATCTCATTACTTTTTGTATTTTCCAAAATTTTAAATTTAATTATACGGATCTTTATGTTACTTTAACTCACACAAGCTTGCGTGGCGAAAACAGTTTTAAAATTGATTCAATATTAATTGAGATATTTTAGTTTAAAATAGTCGAAATTTCAAACTTTTTTACGCGGCTGCGAAACGAAATCTGATTGGCTTGACGTCATTATCGCTGAGTGATAGACGAAAGTGAGGGATAAAGTGAAGAACTGTAGAAGAGACCATATATTTAAAGAGTTTTCATTGAATAAAAAGACTATGGCGTGCAATGATTTCATTAAAACCACATCAGATAATTTACTCAAAGTGGATATGTTTATGGCAGGCGTTTCTATGAAAGACATACGATTTAATGCTGCCGAAATTCGTGGAGTGTGAAAGTCCGAAAAATGTATCTCAGTATAAAGTTTGCTTTTAAAATCGTCACTTCTGTTATTTATCATTTTTGGTGCATATAATTATGTATTTGGTGTATTTATGATTATGTATTTGGTGTATATGACTTAAAGGTATTTCAATTTACACTATTGCGACCACTTTAAGGTTTTCTCATAAAATACTTTTATAATACAATATTACCATATTTAGAGTAATAGCCACGGTAAATTTAGCGCTCGTGAATAATGGAATTTCTGAAGTTGATGTCCGTCAGAATTGTTGGGAATCGCATTAAAACAAAATTAACATTTACTATAACTAGTGATTTCAATTTTTTTAAACTAAGGCTGTATCGTTCACTTTGATGAAAACTATGGTGAAGCTGCTAGCTTGTTTAAATTAAACCACTTTTGGTCATTGATATGAACTTGATTAATAGTTTTTTTCCAATACACGCTTAATCATTAAGATACTTTTTCTTTCTTTCTCAAAAGTCCATATAAGTCCATACAACAGTAAAAAGACTGTATCTTAGTAACGTATCAATATAACACAGTCCTTGCTTCATAATAAATTTACTTGAAAAATTTTATTTATTTATATGCGATCAATATATTTGTAATAAGTTGGTGCATACATTAAAATGGTCTTCACAGCAATAGAATTTTGTTTTGCTTCGGACGAAATCCCGGCGTGCCGCTCGAAACCCGAGTTTCTTTCTCCTTTCGTCGTTGGGAAGCAGAATAAGTTTCTTGTTCGTTGTTTTCACCGATGCATTTGTGCATTGTGGCACAAAACACCATCTATATCCCTTATATGCCATTTAAAGGCACATCAAGAAACAGTAAAACATCCAAAACTAATTTCGCCGCACTTGTTTCCACCGTAAGCAAACGCCTGGGTCTAAATGTAAACAGCGAAAATGACGTCACAGGTCATTCGGTTGTTTTCGGAGTGTGCTCGGGAACATTCGTAACCTTCGACTTTCTTTAGCTTTTAAAACCGAAATTCATAAATTTGATAAGAAAACTTTTAGCTAATGCAATAAGTGACAACCAGTAACACATAACAGTAAACAAGTAACAGAATCAAAATATCGATAGTTTGAAATACGTGGAAAACACCCAATTCACCTTTTCCCCTCCCTGTAACATTCTCCTTTACACCTCTACGCGGCTGGTGTCCTAACACCCCCTGCCACTCGCCCATGAGGCGGTTCGCAGAGTAGTACGTAGATGTAGATGAACTCTCAGCATTCCCGGGAGTAAACAATTTGTTTATTCAATTCACTAAGATAAGAAGATGTAACCATTGATTCTTCACTCATTCCTTGTGAAATGACACAGTGAAAAATAAATTGATTACATGACCAATGTTGAAAACATGGCTACATAAATTGGCATCTGAACGCGATTATGTTAAAAATGCTGTCCAAACTCGTTTTCTCACGGAAGCCACTTCTCCAGTATGGTGATTGAGAATTTTTGATAATTTTGATGTTTTTACTTAGTCTATAATTTCTCAGGAACTAATAATGACGGGAGAAATACTGAAATCATACTATTCTACTCACGATTTATTTCCTTTAATTTTATTTCTACATTACTTTACTGTTGAAATTGAACTTAAAATATATATATTTTTAACTGCTTTTCGAATGGAGAAAACTCTACATAGGAGGAAAGTATCAAAATTGAGGGATTGTTTTTTTCAGTGATGTAGTAGAAGAATAATTTTCAGAAAGATTTTTACCTTTCGAACTTACCCTCTTTCATTTTTAAGGAAAGAAAAATGGCATCATTCCAAAAATCAGCTATTTTCGGACTTAATTTCCTACGTCGGGGGAGCTATTTAAAATATGTGGTATTGCACCTCGCCACCATCTTTAATCTCGAGACGTTTCACTAGGATTCTAGCTAATTAGCTTAGCTTGGTTCAAGTAGATGGGAAAGGAAAAGGAATGAGTGGGTGATGAACTAATGTGGAAGAGATCCTCTGGTGCAATGGATGCATTTGAAAAGAGCGAATTTCGTCGGCTTTGGGCTTTGTGGAGACAGAGGACGAGAGTCGACCGAGCGAAACGGATACGTGAATGGTGCGAGAGGCGAAGGAAGGGGTGGACCGCGAGTGCCTTGGTCCAAGAATGTGGTGGAAGAGAATCTGCAGAGGAGGAATAACAGAAGTCTTACAAGAGAGCGTGTATGAAGCAGTTCACGAGAGGCGATAGTGATTTGCTAGGATATGGAAGAAAGTGTTAAAATAGAGCCAGAGCCATCTAGGCCTTACAGCAATAACTAAATTCTTTGACTTGGCTCACCTCGCAATGGAATTGCGTGATGCGTATGCATGAATGTTCATTTAACTTTAATGCTATGGTTTTTCGTGATATTTTGATATATTTGCAACAGTAGTATTGTTTTGATCATTATTATACGAGATCTACTGGATAACGTAGGTTTAAATGGAAGAAGTAATACCTTTCCCTGGCGCCATTCCTTTGGAATGGGCTTCCTTTAATGCCCTTCTCTTCTTCCTTAGCACGGATCCAATAATATTTCTTCCCCTTCCCCGCTTATGTTACATTCTCCTCTTTATCATGGCCTTAATCATACCATAGCCCTCCACAACCTGTTCAATTCACCCTTTCTGCCTCCTTCTAAACTCTCCCAGCAGTTTTCATCTCCTCACCCACCATGCCGAGCACTTCTTGATTCGTCTTCCACTCCTCCACGCCTAGAACACTCGCACCCGTCTCATCCTCCTAGAGTCCACATTTCTGCGCCATACAGTGCTACTCCCCACACCAGACTCTTCGCCATTCTTTTGTTTACGTTCTTTCTTAAGGTCTCCATCATCAATGATTTGTGAGCACCTCCTTCGCGAACGCAATTCTCCCTCGAATGTCTCCAGATGCGCTTCCGAGTTCGGCTGTGGTCGTGGCTGGAGCGGAAGGAGTGCAATGCAACTCGCGCCTCGAGTTGCATTGTAGACTCCAACCGGGAGCGCATTCATGTTCTAAATCACGCAAGTGCAGCCGGCGCAGAAATAGAGCCCACGTCGTGAGCTGCTGGCGTTAGGACGCTCACCTTTGAAGGCGGGTACGTGTTTATCGACGGCGGACACCTCTCCTTCCCTCGCTCCCATTTCTCTGCCGACTCGAGTAATTCCGGCTGTGGGAAGCGCAACGGCGATCGACGAGCGCGCCCAAGCACTCTTGAACTTGTTATCGTCGTGGCGCGCCCTTGGATGTGCGTGCAGCGTGGTGCTCGCCGCGCTTCTATCCGCGGAATCTGCGGATGCTCGATTCGATGTCGGCTCGTGGCAGGAGAGAAGCACGTGGGCACGCCAGGAGGAGGGGCTGCAGCGAGCCGGAATCAATTGATTGTCCCCTCGCGAGTCGTATAGGTATAGCGAAATCATCTTGAATAACTTAAAACTTTGTATTTACACATGAAACTTATTTTGCTACGACTATGGTTTCGACGTCAGGGCGTCATCATCAGGTGCATGATACAGAAAATTGTTCACTTATACACAAAAAAGTTGTGGGGGTGGAGGTTCAGATCCACACATGAGCGGGGGGAGGGAAGAAGACGGAAGGGGTGGGGTGGGTTAGTCGAGTGAAGGGGCCACTGGTAATGGGATTTTCGGGTGACGTCGGTATAGCGAAACTTGGTGGCACTCACCAGCGGAGGATTAGAGGACTCAGACCGTAAACCAACTGTTGATGAGAGGGCAACGTTATCGAAGGACTCCCGCAGGGTGCTCTGGAAAAATGTTCGGCCGCTTCAACCCACATCTCATGTTTGATTTCCTCTCCTTTGAGTCACGTTCTTCACAAGCGAGTGCCACCAAGTTTCGCTACATCTATACTCTTTGGCTGCACCCTTCTACTCAGTGTCGAGTAATAATGACGTCGGCGTTTTTCAAGATATAAGCTAATTCTATGAAATTGTTGAAACTGTAGTTATTTTTTCATTTTGAGCGATCAATGATTGGAGGCTGAGAGTGCTGGAGAGGAGTTTGCGAAGTGTGCAGGTTACAGAGACGGCTCGTGAATCTTGGGCTAATGGCGAAATCTTGAAGTCCACTGAATTCTTAACTCTCCTCCTCCTTCATTCATGGTCAATTACCCCGTGGATCTGGCGTACTTCTGGGGACCGAATGGAGCTTGTAGCTGGGACTTCAGTAAATTATCAAGTGTCACATAAACATTTGGCAAGGTCTTAACTTTCTTCACACCAACTTAATCAGTCAAATGACCTGATTGCATTTTTAGTTTCACAATATGGCGTGCAAGGAGAATAAATGCTAACTAGCAGTGTTTGAACGCTAATTAGCGCACCCTACGTCACCGATTTCGGCTTCGAAAAATAAGTGCCGAGGTAGGCGCTCGACTCAAAAACACTTGACTGATTAGAATTTTTCAAGCGGCTGGATTGCCACTCATTGCCTTTTTCCATCATTTCATACGACCTCAAACGTGGTGGTACTGAATGGGAGGGAAACTGGGTGAGTTGGGATATATGGCATTAAAAGTGTGATATGGATTGAATATGTTATTGTATATGTATGTATGGATGTGTAATTGAATGTGCATATTGTAATTGTATGGATGGATTAAAAAAAAGTATACCCTAATCCAAACCAAATTTGACGATATTTAAAAGATATGTTTTGTATGTAGGACCAAAGGTATACAATCTATTACCCCATTCATGTCTTGATTCAAAGTCTGTGAAAATTGTTTCGGAAAATGTACATTCTTGGCTTCTCACCAAAGAGAGTGTAGAGGAAATATTGTTGTAAATATTGTTGTAAACGTGTTTTAAATATTGTTGTAATTGTTTTATAATTAACTCCATAAGTCTTAGTTAGTAGCTTCATAATGTACACACTTAAATTGTTAAATTGTTAAGAAATTGTCTTAGTATCACTACATGAGCTTTATGTAAGTTTAAAGTGAAAACATAGCATGTTATTATTTGATGGTAGCCTTAAACAGGTTCTCCTATTGATAGTATAATGCAATATGCGTAAAAATATTATCGAAAATGTTGTCTTGGCTTCGAGCCAAAGAGAATGAGGTGGAAATATTGAAGTAAATGTTTTATAAATAACTCCATAAACTGTTAGCAAGTAGCTTCTTAAGGTACGCACTCACATTGTTAAGTAATTGTCTAGGCCTCACTACATGAGCTATATGTATTTTTAAGAGTAAGCATAACGTGCTATTATTTGATGGTAGCCTTAAAACAGGTTCTCCTTCAAGGCTACCTAAAGTTACTCAATGTTTGCTATTGAAATGTATATTGGGTATGGAGTAATACACTTACTTATATAGATATAATATATAATTTCAAGTCGTTTAAAAGAGACGAATCTTCCTGTCTTTTCTTCGGGGAAAAAACTTTCCTTGGAGCTCCATTCAGCGCGCAAACAATTTTCCGTTGCTGTAAACTGTTGCTTCCTAGTCAAAACCTTTATGAATCATAATTTCGCACAGCAGCCATTATAGTTCGAAACGATTCTTAAACCAATGTGTCACCCAGTGAGTTCTCATCAGACTCCACCTGCTGTTTTAGCCTATTATTATATCTATTGGCTCCGCTCATCAAAATTAAGGACTATAAAGTCTTTTCACTGCGCCATTTGAAAATTAGTTTCGGCTATTTACATAATGTATATCCTGAGATTCATTTTACATCTTTCGACAGAGTTTAAATTGGAAAATGTGATCGTTCTCCCTTTCCACGTTCTATCTTATACATAAAAAAGAAAGTTTTTTAAGTTCGTTTTTTATGCACTTCAATACCACTCATCACATTGCGACGAAGCTTTGGTGAGTTGTTGTGCGCGTGCCCATGAACGTTTCTGAATTATAAAAATGTCAAATTTTGGGGTCGTTTTTACCCCAATATTGTTAACATTTACTCCCATAAGAAAAGCATTGAATTCGGTGCAGGTTTTTATTTGTTTCCATTTTTTAATTACTTGCACTCAATATATTGGATGGAAGTCAGTATCGTAGAACGCATAAAAGAATGCAGTCTTTAATTCTTTCATTCTAATATCTTTTACGCTTCGTTTTTGTCCAAGCATTGCGTTTTTATCTCGAAATTTATCAATTTTTCTTCCTTTTCAACAGTAGAAATATCCTTGGGTAACCAGGCGTGAATATCCATTTAATAGCGATTTCATGAATGACTATTCACTCCTGCAGCATTTAATGGCCAGGTTAGGTGACTAATTTGATAATTGTAGTCAAACGAATACAGTTCCCAGTTGACCTTGCCTTCTCAAATGACCATCAACAAGGCAAAAGGTCAATCGCTTAGTGTGTGGATTAAATCTGGAAAATCCATGCTTTTCAAATGCTCACGCGTGGAACAGCCACAAAATTTATTTTTATTGCAGAGGGTGGTAAGACCAAAAATAATTTATATCCCAAAGCACTTGAATACCATTTTTCAACTTTAATTTAATGCACAAAAAGTCATGGTCTTTCATTTATTTTTTTACATGTAAATGTGTCAGCTTTGTAAATGTGTGCCCACTTAGAAAGAAAAAGAGGCATTGCAACGCATTCCGGGAAACATTGGTGAGTTTTGAGCGCGCGCCAGCGAAGGTTTGTGAGTTATTAAATCCATCGTAAAATAGGTAAAGCGTGAGTCGTTTCAACAAATGAGTGTTGGCACGCGACCTTCTCAAAGAGGCGACGAACGACTAGCAGAGCAACGAAGCAGATCGTTTACGAGTTGCTCAATCACGTGCATTAGAATCGTATCAGTGAGACATAATATCGCGTGCATCAGATTCATATAAGTGAGACAGATTTTGTGTTTAAAGTTACGTAATTTTATGTAGAATAAGATCTTAGAGCAGCGGTCTCTTTGTTTGATTTTTTTAATTGCTGTCACTCATGATATGTATTTTAAATTGCTATCATTTGATAAGTTAAAGAATAAGGTTTTGAATTTTTGCATTCGAGTTTTCGTATACGATTTTCTTTTTCCTAAAATTGGATTTTTAAGATCGAAAATCTTAAATTTATGCACAATGTCAACTATAGAATATTTTAAATGGTATTTATTCTTGACCTCTTTTAAACACTTACTGCTTAATTCAGTTAATCTATTTTCTAATAATGTAGAAAAAATAATTTACAAATTCAAAAGATCAATATTGATAACTGAAATAAGGATTTTCGTTTGGGAAATAGACCAAACTAGGAAAAACATCGAAGAAAAGAAATAATCATTTTCAAAGTTAACTCCTAAGAGTGTTTACAATTCCTTTCTTAGATATCTGGAACAGTTATATGAAAACTACTTCAATCAAGTGAAACAAAGACACATTAAAATATTTGAGAAACTAACAAAAAAATAATAGAAATAGACAATTCCATGTGGCTGAAAATCTTTACTTCCGTTTCGATACCTAAAGATATATCTAATTTTCTCAGTCATGGACCAAAGTTAGGTCTTCCATACACAATCAAAGATTTTCCAATGCCACAATTTTTAGCAGACATAGACAGTATTATATCTGAACTTAAAATTCTATCTGAAAGAGATAAAATTAGAGTAGAATGCACAAATATAATTACAAACTTCATACGAAAAGAAAAACAATGCTACAGAAATCTATTCTAATAAAACTTCTTCAGAAAACTCAAATCTTTTTGAAAAATAACCCTGACAATATTATACTCAAAACAGATGAAACAAACAACACAGCAGTTATGTATAAACAAGAATATGTCAAGAAAATACACGACCTACTTGATGATAACGACATCCATACAGCAGTTCCCAAAAACATAAACCTAACCACATCACTTCAAATTAGAGTAAATACTCTCGTAAAAAACTTTTTAAAGAGAAGAAAATCGATTTAAAACAAAATGCAAACTAATTAAAAACAATAGTACTCCACCAAAACTCTATGGATTAGTTAAAGACCATAAACCGGAAAATCCTTTAAGACCACGTTTAAGTTAAGTGAACAGCCCAACTTACGAATGCGCGAAATTCATTTACAACATTCTTAATAATTTATCCTCAGATAAATACAACATAAAAGATTCCTTTCGATTCTTTAATAAAATTAAAGAGCAAGAATTCCTTTAAATTATAAACTTTGCTCACTAGACGTTAAATCGCTATTCACAAATATCCCCCTTGATTTGGTAAACCAGTTACACTCATGCTCCTTGGGTCAATATGACCCGATAATTTAATTAGCAAATTTTTCATTTTTTTTGAGAAATTTCTTTGGGGGAATGCGTTTTCTGGCAGTCGTCAATTGTTTGAAGGCAATGGGCACGACGAAAGATGCTTAGTGCTTGTCGCTCAACTCAATTGAAGGCAGGCTTTGGGTGGAGGAACTACTCGTGGTGAACGGGGTGAGATTAGCAAGAGGGTGGGACGGAGTCAATGGAGGGGCGGCCAGATAACGTCTGTCCTCATACCTATTTTCTAGAAAAGTGTCTTTGAGTATTCATGTGTGCCGATGCACAGAAGATAAATACGGGAACCTATACCGAGTGGCCTCAGCTACGTTTCATTGACTCTCGGTGACGTTGCGTTCCACTCTGAAGATACCAATTCAGATGCCGTGAATATTGTGATTGTGGTCGTCATGAGAACTCAATTTGTTCCTGAAGATGAACTGGTGGTTTTACTAAACGCATCTGACAGTTAGGAGGAAGTTTCAAAAGAAGTAAACCATACGAGTGATGATAGCATTCAGCCTATCTCGGAGTCAGACAGTAATACTTCCAACAGTGATATTGAAAGATGCAATATTCAGTCAATAGACAAAGAAATCACTTGGGAGTGCGGTACCCTTTCCCCAGCATGAAAGAACACCGTGCGCGAGCATAATGAAATCGACACCGGGTCCGACGAGATATGCATCATCCAGGGTGGATGATGTAAGATCTTCTTTTGAAACAATTTTGAACACTAACGTGAAGAAAATTGTGTTGAAAATGTCAATCATTGAAGGTCGATGAGCATATGGTGACAACTGGGGAGATTTGGATACAATTACATTCGATGCATACATCGGTATTCTATTTCTGGCTGGTGTTTATAGATCACATGGGGAATCAATTAAGAGCTTGTGGAACCCAGAAACAGGCCCATTTTTTCTGCTACAATGCCACTAACACTTTCCATTGTACATCTCATGTGTTATGATTGGACGACAAGTGCGATCGACGAGCGAGAAGGGCAGATGACAAGTTAGCGCCCATAAGAGATTTATGGGTGAAGTGGGAGGAAATACTTCTAAAGTTGTACAATCCTGGTGCTAATGCTACTATTGATGAGCAGCTTGTTGGTTTTAGAGGTCATTGTCCATTCAATTAATGCATCCCTAGCAAACTGGCAAAATATGGGATCAAAATATAGACTCTGTGCGATAGTGACAGTTCCTACTGTTTGAAGTCACAGGTCTACAAAGGAAAACTACCAGGTGGAGCATGCGAAAAACATCGGAGCACGCGTGTTGTCATGGAACTGACATACGAACTGAGGAGCTGGAACATTAATTGTGACCATTTTTTTTAATCGAACATGTTAGGTCAAGCTCTTCTCAAACGCAATATTACACTGTTAGGGACAATGAAGAAAAAATAAAACTGAACTACCTTGTCATTCAAGAAAAGAAGTCGTTCCCAGCTCAAAATTCTATTTTACAAAAGACACTGCAGCTGTATCCTATATCCCAAAGAAAGAAAAAAAATGTTGTTCTAATGAGCACAATGCATAACAGCAAGAAAGTTAGCAACAGAGTAGATAAACCAAAAATGATACTCGTCTACAATATTACAAGGGGGGCAATTGACAAACTGGAGCAGCTTATTGACACATATACATGCAGGAGGAAAACAAATCTTGGCCAGTCACAGTATTATACAACGTTGTTGATAAAACAGCATGCAATGCTTTTGTGCTGTGATAATAAATCAATCCCAGCTGGAAGAAAAATCTTCTCCACAAGAGGAGAATATTTCTCGAGGAGCTGAGAAAACTACCTGTTACACTTTACATTGAGACCAGAAAGCGGCTGTCGAGAAATGAATCAGCAAGGGCTATTGTTAGAACGATACAAGCTGCAGATCCTGCACTAGGTCCTGGTAGTTTTTAAAAAGCGAGCAAGAGGGCTAGATACAAATTTTGTCCCTCCAAATGTGACAATAAAACACCTAAGAGTGGCAAGCATGATTGCAAGGTTCACGTAACATATTATTGTCCAGAATGTCAGGAGTAATGCATTAGCAATAATTTGTATTCAAAATGTTGTTGTCCAGTGTGTTAGTTCTGATGTTTTTTGTTACTTATTATGTATTCACCATATTATTTCCCAGAATGTCTGAATGAATGCAAATCAATATTTCGTATTTGATATATTATTGTCCTCAGTGTTACTTGTTATACATAATAACTAATTTTTATTCAACAGATCATTGTACAGAATTTCAAAAGTAATGCATTATCCATATTTGGTATTCAGCATTTTATTTTCATGAATTTCATAAGTAATGCATTATAAATATTTTGTATTCAACATATTATTGTCATGAGTGTTAGTTTTAATGCATTTTTACTGTTTTCATTCAATATATTCTTGTTCGGAATGTCAAGAGTAATGTATTTTCCGTATTTTATATTCAGCATATTATTGTCATGAATGTCAAAAGTAATATTTTATTAGTATTTTGTGCTCTATCTAGAAATATGCACAATAAAATGCCTGGATTTTCATAAGTTTATATTAGTTTAAACAAAAATAAATTACTATCAATGATTTTACTGTGCTTACAAAGTAAATTATGTGCCAATAACTCGTAAAAAAATATTTCGCATTTTATTGTCACTATTTTCAGCATCTCAGCATACTGGGTCATTATGACCCTAAGTAACACGAGTGTGTGGTAGTTTTAAGGGAAACAGCAGGGTTAAAGTTGGCTCAATAAATTCTGAGCATTCTACAAAATGTTACATTGTTTTTTTCTTGTGTTATGTCCACTGACAATGAGCATAGAAAATACACTAATACTCATAGTAAGGTTCCAATTTAAGTTTGGAGTAATTTAATGGTTTCGAAACCAACACCAGGTACTACATTAGTACTAAGAAATTTGTGACCTTCATGTCCATTGAATGCCGTCTTAAACGACTACAAATTTACTCTTTGCCTTCAATACAAAGACAAAATGTGTTCCGACGTATCCTGAACGAATTTCTCACTGCCTTACCGGGGGTATCTGGACTCCTCGCTTCGAAGCGACGGGTTATCGAAGATTTTCGCTATATGCCGACGATTTTATCGACGAAAGTCTTTAATTACGAGTTAAAGAATGCCAATTTTCGCTAAATAATCGTTAAGGATGATAACGAACCGACGGATGTCGTTAGGATGCCTTAACGAGAAACAGAATAGGGGGTCAGCGCCGCTTCGAGCCATCGCCCGACCCTCTCTCCCCCTCCCACTCCGGTGGCTGACTCATTCCTTAGGCCCACGCTGCTTACACAGTGGTAGCGTAACTGGAGGCAGTTTCTCGGAAGACCTTTTCAGCGGTAGGTTCTATAGAGTATTTGCACAATTTTTGGAAACTATATTAAATTTTGCTTTGGTGCGTAAAAACCATAAATCCAAAATTTTACTGTCGTAACTTTCCTACTTTTTAAACAATAAGTGATTTAAAATCGCATTTCGAACCTTGCGCACAAACGGACCGCGGCCATATTGAATCTGCTGTGACGCAATCGCCCTTACTCCACAATCGCTGCCGGGTTTGTTTACATTCATTCTGTGTTGTATTTACTGCCTTGTGTGGTAAATATCCTTTTTTACAGGCTAAATAGTTCCAAAAATTACCATGTAGATGCCTGATGATATCAATTAAAAATTACTGCGAAAAAGAAGAGCTACAAAGAGTATTGTTTCGTGCCATAATGCAATGTTGCTCAGGAAATCTCCGATCATTAACGCGTCTACACCCGGAAGATTATTGGAACTTGCCTTTGCGAATCCAACTTTTATGATGAGCACCAACGTTTTATTTCAAATATCGAAATAACTTTGAAAAGGCAAATACTATTTCACTCTCAACGCACAGCTAGGCTATTTCGCTTCTGCTAATATGGGAGATGACGTCACACTACGTTTAGACCTTGGAAATTTCGATGCTAAAACAATGCATATTAAAAGCTACTTATTAAATTAATTAGTAGGAATTATACCTTGGTATTTCGTACGTGGTATTTCGAAACCAAACACTACTCGCTACAATAAATCTCAACAAAATACCTCACGCAAATACTCTATTACGTGCAAGCGAGTTTTGCTCAGGGGAGTAAGGCAGTTTCCGCGTTTGAATGGCAGAGTTCCTCCATTCTCGATCCTTCATTCCCAACTTTAAGATGACCTATCTGTCATTCATATAACCTATGATGATCTGGATGGCTCCAAATCCAATTGTTTAGATGGTTTTTTCGGGTCGGTTGCGAACGCATAGATTGTATTTGGATGCAGGTACGTTTGGATCGTAAACATGGCCGGGAAACGCGCTCCTCATATTTTTCCACCCTCTCAGGTTAAGGTGGTTTGAGCGAGATAGTTCCCTAGTCATAATAGAGACCACATTATAATTTTATTTTTTGACTTCAGCTTCTGTAAGAAGTGTGAAATAAATATTGTAATATTAATGGCGCAAATAAATAATTACATATGACCAAAATTCTCAGTAATTAAATAAATAAAGCTGCATAAGTCTCTAACTTGACTCATTTTTTCCCGCCGTACGGCTGAAAACCCTTGAAAACAGCAGGTTTACTTGCGATTCTGCAAAAAATACTGTGGTAGGTAACATTATTTTTTATAAATAGTTGAGAAAACATGCAATCTACACACCGTTAGTTTTTTTTACGAAATCTAGTTGCTAGAAGTTCTTATTTTTTTAATATTCTCACTCTGGAGCGCAGCCATAATCTATCCCATGTAAAATATATAACATTTTTAGACAAATAGCTCGAAAACTAGTTCGGCAAGGGGTTGATATTTTGGTATTATTGGAAAGATGAGAGTTTTTTCTTTACAATAAGGCCAAATTCATCAAATTCTAGGTGAAGTGATTTTTCGCTCAAACTACCTAAAATGCGATTATTTTGGCTGCTTTGCCTTCTCACCTCCCCTCCGCTCTTTGCCTACCCCTTCCACGGGCACCTTCCCCTCCTTCACGCCTCGCGCAAGCGATTGCCTCCAATGTGTTAATGTCTTTTCTATTCATCACTTCAACTTCATAGCACAACTGACCGTCGGATTCGTGAACTTCTGCACTGGTGGACGTCAGCATTGCCCACCTACTCCCACTCGATGTTGCTTTATGCCATTATGGAAATGAAATTGGTGCCTAACCCTTTGATTCCCTCCCTCCCAAGTCTCCCTTCCACTCCCTCCTTCCCCCGTACTGACCCCGAGACGAAGGTCATCTCCGCTGGGAACTCCGGACAGGTGCGCCTTGCCCAACTGCTCCGCACTGGATTCAGCCGGATACGCTCTCTTGATCCCATTGACCGCGAAGTTGGCTTCTAATTGGCGAATCGAACCTTTTCTCTTTCATTTCGAGGACCCAAGCACTCTGCCCACTAATTCATCGACGCTCAGTCGGAAGGCGAATCTTTTTCGAAAAGAGGATGTTCAGCGCGGATGCCCGTCGGATTGGAGTTGCGGTCCACGATCCCTGCTTCCGGACGCTTTTGACGACGTGAAGCCGGCTGTGCCACTAAGATGAGATGATGAGGGAAAAACGGGACTTGGGAGCATATTTCAAAATAACTCCCTCTCCGATGATCCCTCCTCCGAACACTATTGCGAAATGCGGCTCTCAAATATGAGACGGATGAATTATTCAGGGGAAGAGGAACTCCTCACTTTGCTTCAGGGATCGGAGTTGTCATTTCGAAGCCTTCGCGGGACATGGAGCGTGTGTCTCCGCGTGCTCTCGCCTCCTTCAACGGTTTCGGGAGTCTCAAAATTAGGGATAGGAAAATCAATTTCGATTTTAATCGAAAATCGATTATAACACTCCAATTTTCGATTTAATCGAAGTCGACTTTTTATTTTGAAAAACCGATCAAAATCGATTCTAGCCGATCGATTTTCGATTTTTAACTTGCTACAGCGTTTGAATTTTCCCAATCGAGCTGCGCCAGTTCGTGAACCGCCCTCCAGTCCACCGCAAGTCCAACTCCAATCCACTACAAGCTTGGAAGGAGATTAAAGGAGAATATCCCCACGTATACAAACTAGCCAGCAGGATTTTATCTATAGTTGCCTCTACCCTGCCGTATGAGCGACTATTTTCTCACACCGGGTTAATTGCAACACAGGTGCGAAATCGATTATCCGGAGAACATTTAAATATGTTAGTTTTCTTAAGGTCCATCACTGAGGAACACTGGTTCCACGGCTTTGCAAACAAGAAATAAATAAAATTATGTTTTTCATTTTGTGGTATGCCCACTTTTCAATATACAATTCTTATCGATACTAAACTATATGTAATTTGCTTGTTATATTACCTATATGTTTATAAGTATCTGTTATGGATTATTACTTTCCTGTATATCTTATTAATATCTTTAAAATAATATATTGTGTTAATAAATTTAACTGTATTCGGTTCTTATCCCTAGTGCTTCCATTAAACCATATTTTGCATTTTGTTACAATAGCACATCCGTATTTTAGCAGACAATTACTTTACTATTTATAAATATCAATTTCGATTTCGGTTTTTCGATTATTTTGGGTAAAAAATCGAATATTTAGAAAATCGATTTTAAAAACCAAAATCGAAAGTTGATTAATCGAAAATCGATTCTGGATTTAAATTTCCAATCCCTACTCACCATCCAACATTTCTTATTCACCGGCCAACCGCACCCTACAAGCTAATGATATATATAGATGGATCTATCTCTTGTGCAACCTCCATCTGCTTTTAGGCTGCCGAAACTAAAATAAACTTGTTACTAGTCGACCCGTGCGAACCATTGGGTGTATCCTCCTCAAATCCCACTTAATTGAAGTGCACACCGTATAGTTAGTACCGTGTAGTTAGTGCGTCAGAATCCATACGGTACTTAGTTTTGAGTTGAACTTGAGTAGATTTCTTTAAAGTGAATAATCTGATTTGATCGCCGGGTTTGTTTATCGTAGAGAGCAGAGACGAAGTAAGTTGGTCGTCATGGACTAAGTAAAAACAAATGACTGCGAGCGGTTTGGGGAAATAAATATAAATTCAAGTTTTGATTACTTTAATTCATTTTATAAATAGATCAGCAGATCGAATACTTTTAATCAATATTTTAAATCGAAATTAAATGCGGAATGAGATAATAGATGCATGAATTCGAAATCGGTTTCATTTCGACATATCTCGATATTCTCGATAGAGGATCGATAGGTCGAGGGCGGGATTTCAAAAAACCGTTTTTTTCAATTGTACTTTTTCGAAAAACAACTGAAATGGAAGTAATTTGTATATTTTTCCGGTGTAGCGGTTAAGAAAAGCTTTATATTGATGCCTCATTTATGAAAATTGATGAAGTATTAAGGAAGTTATGGCGTACCGACAAAAAAAAGCCCTCGAGAAATAATATATATACGATGATTTTTCTGGTGATTACAGAAACTGATGTCGTTTAATAGTGCATTGAATTAGTCAGCTCATCAGAATGCATCTCCGTCCCTTATTGTTCAATTCAAAGAAGGAAATAATAGCCGGCATTACGACGCATTGGAAATAATTGGAAGTTTACGTCACTCAGATGCTAACTATATTATCGTGAGAAGTTTGATTGGGAAAGATTTCATAACGGGAGGAAATTAGTTTCTTTAAATATTGCAAAATATTTTATGCGTCAGCACTTTCCGACAATGCTGGACAGGTTACTTGATAAAACCTCTCAATTTATGGTTAAAAAGCACTCTTAAATCTTGTCCGGGCTGAAACAAGATTTTACAAAAGATAATACCTTTCTAGTGACAATTTTGGTTCGTAAGCTTGAATTTGGTATGCAAAAACTCGTTCAACACTAGTACCTCAGAATTTGGCGACCAATTAAAATTCTGTAACCGGTCATTTTACCAGTCATATTTATTTATCAATTTCTACGCAATGTTTTCATATTTTTCAACGATAGCTACCTATAATATTAAAACTTCTTTGTCCTTGATAAGTATGAACTCCTCCTGGAATTTCAATGTTTATTCTTTCCTCTCTTAGAATAACCTTTTAACGTAATACTTATAGTAAACACCGTGGTTGCCTAAACTCGAGGAACAAGAAATTAATTTACATTGGTTTAATAAGCAAAAGAAAGATGGCGTCCATAAAATAGAAAACTAAGCCAAAGGTGAATGGTAGCGATAATAAAAGTGGTCAATGAAATAATTCACTTTGGCTCAAACGTTGGTTCCATTCAATGATTAATATTGTCGTTTTTTCTTATGCTACTCAACTAATATTTTCTCTTTTAGCCTTGATATTATTTTGTGCTTCATAATGCATGACTTTATTTGCAATTTTTTCCGAAGTACCACTACTTTGAAAGGATATTTATGGTTTTATATTATGTTACACAAAATGAAACAGCATACCTAGTAGAGGTTTAATTTTTGTTAAGTTCCAACTTCAACGTGTTTTTCACGTTTTTTCAAAGGCTTTCGTGTTTTTCATACATTTTGGACTCTTTTACATTACTCACTACCTTTTTTTAATCAGATGTGTCGGTCATACTATTCAAAATGTTATTTAATTTGTTCTATTTGCTGCTTCTAATCTGTCTAGTCCTTCATTTTTGGTCTCGTGTTTCCAGGCAACAAATATACGTCATTTTGCCTTGTAGAAGCGGCTAATACGGCCGTGCATTCCTCTGCAAGCTGTAGCACGAATTCACTCCCGTATATTGCCTGATGAACATGATGATGACACCACTGGTACTGGTACCTGATGATGACACCGCTGTGTCGAAACATGTTGTACCAGGAAAATATATCTGTGGAAGGAAACCAAGTTACTTTTTCATTTGTGACTAATACTCCACTTCTTGGACCACATCATCATCAGCGAGCTCTAAATCCATTTTTTAAAAAGGAGGAATATTATTTTGTGCTCATATTTTCAATCAACTCAAATATGAAAAATCATGAATAAGTATTACATTTTGATACCTAGTTTTAATACATCTCGGTTAGCGGGAATGTTCGCTTCGAATTGATGAATTAGTACTTATTTGCACGTCGCAAAATAAGTAAAACCGGAACACAGCACTATATATGGAATAAAAAAATGTGTTTTCATAAAGAACGTATTCCTATGACACAAAATCATTTTTTAAAAAGTAGGAATATTATATTGTGCTAATATTTTTGTAACCCGTGAACAGTATAGAGAATGACTCCCGGAAGCTCAGAGGCAAGATTAGGAGGGAGGCAAAAAAAGGCTATAAAATCTGAGTATCATTTTATTTAAATATATATATTTTATAGTATAAAAGAGCTCGCACCAAGTGCACCGCGAATGAGTAGTGCGCGAAGCTCCAAGCTTTTGTTTCTTTTGTGTGTCGTTTGGCAGTTTTGGACCCGGTTTTTCGCCGAGCATGGAACGCGGAGCGCGTCTCCCTGCATCTTGCAAACCCGCAGTCCATCCCGTTGTTTTCCATTCAGAGAGCACCGATAGCGGGAATCTCTTGGTCTTGTGCACCTAACACGCAGAGGGGGCGTACTTCGGCGAATAGAGTTGTGAGAGAGGCCCGCGAGCCCATGACTCGTGCGTGACTCGTGCGCCCGCCACGCCGACATGCGGCGAGCACTTGCGACGCGTCTCCATCCACCAACCGCGCATTGACTGTCGTTTGCCATTGTGTCGCCAACATTTTGCTTTTGCCAAATTGAGGATTTGAAAAAAAAAACGCATATTCCTGCAATCCTTTGCGTATCCATTGGTGCATTTACTTCCACGTCCCAGACACTTATTTCACTTCTGAGTGACTCTCAGACGAAGATGGAATACTGGCAGGAATACCGTCCTGCATCCCTCGAATCTGATTGATGTAATCCAAGTCAGACCGGTCTTACGGTATCGTAAACAAAATATGTGTTTGTCTAGCGCGCCATAATGTTCAGCGACGCTCCTTGGTGAGAAAGTGCAGTCAGCGGAAAGAAGAACTTGCATGCGTGGGATGATGGTGGACTTGACTAGAATTGTAGCCTAGCATTGCGCGTGTAGGAGTAATGGTGAAGATGAAGAGAAAAATAGAAAGACAGTGATGAATATGTGTACTTTTTAATTCAACAACCGTATAAGGCGAAAGCAAATCGGCGAAATAAACGATAAAGCATAAGGCGTGAAAATTATATTTTTGTCACTGTCTTCCACTATTCAGCTGGGGCGGCTTCTTTCTATTTACGTCTCTCATATTTCAAATATTCCAAAGAGAGTTCTGAGATGTTGCTCGTTAGGTAGTCTACAAGTTATCAAAAGTCTTAAAAGAAATTACATTATATTGTAACGTCAGAATAGTTGTAATTAATTCTCCAATTTATGTATTTCTTTAAAATGCAACAAGAGTCCACATCATATGCCCAATCCCTCCTCAAGCCCCTCAGCAATAACTCTCCTCTCCCCTATGAACGACCTTTGGCAACCAAAAAAACATTTCAAGAATTCACAAAACAGCAACTCACTTAAAGTGATAAATATACTGTGATAATAAGAACAAGTCCAAAGCACTGCGACAAAGCGTCAAACGTTACACTACTATCGCTTGAGCACAATAAGACAGAAAAGTGAGTCATAAAAGGTGAATGGTCGATCATTATGACCGTTATCGGAGTTTTAGGTATTTGAACGTATTACTCGAAAATGATAGGATCATAACGTTCATACTTGGTGGAAGAAGAGTTCTTACAAAAAGAATAAATATCAAAGAAATAAGGCTCGCCGAAGTTAGTGCAGGCCAAATAGAAGCGATCCGAATTTCAAAATCGGTGACAAAGACCGGCATTAGGATTCTAGAACTAAGAGACATGAGATACCACTCATGAATTACCGCGAGCTTCGGACGATATGAATTTGTGGAGAGTCAAATGATAGACCTTGAAGACGCGCTTTGCAAAGTCATCCTTTGCCATCTCCCACGTCACCTCTCAGAATGCTTTGAGACGCAATTCGGAATTCGCATCAGTAGCAGGTAGGTGATGTAAATGTATGCTCAATGTGTAGTTACGAAGCTCACTCCGTTAAATTTCCCGAGATAGGAAGGAAATCGCTTCAAGAACGCTACTTTAGCGTTCACTCAACACGCTGGCGTTTTAATTGTCTAGGAATTGCTAACAATACACGGACTTGCAAAAAAAAACAATAATGCAAATATATCATCATAATCACCACTCTCTGTTGCATACAGATCCCTTAGTATTGAATGAAAATGAACTTAATGCTGCATCTTCTGTGATCCCCGAGCTTTCAAGTAATAGCTCAGGTACGCAACCTTCCTCAACGGGCTTCGTGGACCTTTCTATCCGTGAAAGAAATCCGCGGTGTTGTTAGATACGACTTCGATTTCATTCACTTGCTGTAATGGAACCTTTCATGTTTTTAAAGGAGTCTTAGACTCGGAAATGCAATGGAGCTCCAGTACTGAACGTTGCGTTAAAATTCTAAATGTCTTACGCTAAGGGGTTGTTAACCCCATTACATGTGTATGTCAAGCTAATATTTACACACAAGATGTTTCATATTTTAATGTGCTCTCAATTAGTGGCTTATCTCTTGCAAATGCTCATCCATATTTTACACTATGAAATTTCGCGTCTCGATTTCCCCAAATATCAGTTAAACTTTAAGCCAAGAGAAAAATTAATTGACTTTTTTTGGCTTACTCGACTCTCGAAGTTTCTGGCAAAACTGGTGTGCCATTAGGATTAAAGTTATTATTCGTGCTTAGGGGAATTCTTATGGGAGAAAGTATTCCTGTAGCCATGGGCTCCTTCTTTGAATTTTGTTCTTTTGGGTCTCTCATCAGTTATTTCTACAGGTGGTACTGTTTCATTTCAGAAGAACACAACAGTTTCATTGCAACTGTTTCGCAACCGAAACAGTTTCAAAACGAAACAGTTACGTGAAACACCCTGTTGCGGACAACAGTTAGAGCAGGGTGGTAACTAAAAATACAGGCACCCGCGCACTAGACGATCAGCTGATAGTACTGGCGTACAGCTGAAAGCTCAATAGTCTTCTTTGTGCTCTATCTTGTACTAATAAAGTGGCCTCGCCATCAAGTTTTGTCCCGGGGCCTCAGTGTTTGTAGTTAAGGCCCTGAGCTAGAGGCTCACCACACAACAGGTGGTTGATAGGCGCTGTTAGAACATGGCCAGTAGTTCTCTATTTTATATCATAAGAAATATTTCACTAAAACAAAGTTACAATTTCATTTGGATTCATGAAAGACACTTCACAGTTCTAATTCTATCTGCAACGACGGGCGGAGTTGTGTCGGTTGAATAAACTATGCTATGAAATGTGACCAATACATTACTTTCTTCCTTTCATGGAAGATCATCAGCCATTGGGAAATACTTTTTAACATAGAATTTTAGCCGTAGAGAAGAAATTTCATTGATTCATTTGACAACCAGTAAACCACTGCTTGAATCACCTTATTTTTCCTGCCTCGCGATGAAGGTTTTAAGCAAAATACTGCTCATCTAAATGCATTGTTCTCTTAAACGCCAGACCCAGTACTTCAACCGATGTGTCTTTAAAATATACTGTATGCTGCTCTCAGGCCAAAAGTTACAGCTTAATGTTTGTTATTGAAGTTTGCACTCCATATTCCTTATTTTCGTTTTCCACTTCATTGTGATTTCATGTGATACGTCAAATGTACAGAAAGATAAAAGTTCATCCTGATCAACAGCGCTATCAACTAATAATAAAATGGCACTCAGAACCCTCTTCTCCACCACTAGAGCATAAATTAGCTACACTTTCGTTCAGATCTATAAGTCCTCTTTCTGGAGCCATAGTAACTATTCACCAGCTCCCTCAGGATGAAAGTTCAACAATATCTCGGGCCAGTGAAATTTTAAAATCTCAATCATTTGTGGATGATGCTGTCGCTGGTGCTGACTGCAGAGATGATGATGATGATTGAGAATCTCTCTTGCTTCTGTATGTGTTAGAACTAATGCTATGGTGTGCCAATGGTGCAGTAACCCCTCCTTCTGCTCTCTACTGTTGATGAAGGTAATAGATAAACCCCACTTCTTTTCCACATGGCTGGCAAACCACTGTGTTTTCTTCTGGCCTGCGTTGAATTCTTCGGAGGACTCTGTGGATATTTCTGATAGCCTGCACATAAAAGCTTCGTGCTTTCCAGAACTGCGAAAATATATGACCGCTGCGCTTGGTTTACTTCAATTTTCTTTTGGACAATAAGTGTTGTTAAATTATTAAGAACTCTTGGACTAAAGTGAGATGAACCCAAACTAGTGCTTATCTAAAAATATATATTTATGCAGGAATAACCATAAAATCCCAATCCATCGTTCACTATTTATGCCTCTAGATACGTGAGCCAAATCACATGGATTTTCGAATGCATCAGAGCAAGGTTAAGTTGCGACCCTAAATCTAAGACTGACTACTCGCTCTTATCTTTGCTATTCAGCGTAGAAAACATCTATACCCATGTGATCCAACCATTGTTTTGACGTAGGCACCGGTGTCATATTTTCACGTCAAAAATTATCTCAACAATCGGGTGGCTGAAATCCGAGAATTCCTCATCACTGGAAGTGTGTGTTGCCTCCGGCCTCACGTGAATTGCGTCCCTCGAATCGAATCCCTCTCGTCTTCAAAAGAGCATTCTCTCCGAAATTATGAAGTTTGCCTCCTGTTTATAAATAATGGTGATGCTCTAAACATCTGCTTGTCTGTCTCTGATGAAAATCATTGCGTAAATGTTTCCTCTTCGTCTGAAGTGCAATATCTTGTCCCTTATATAAGGTTTAACGGCACTAAGTGACCCGAAAAATATGAAGGTTCTCTTTCATGCGAGCAGTCAATGCAGCCCGCCATTTCTATCTGTAATATAAAACAATAAGCTTATTTTCAACATGGTTTGACTGCTTTTCGAAAATAACCAATACAGAACTCGTCTTCAACGCCTTGCTTCCTTCTTGGACGAGAACAGACTTATTTGGATTGGAGGGATACTTCATCATCCGCCATATTACAATATTGAAGTCAACCAATTCTGCTACCAATTTACACCACGTTGATAATTTGACGAATGACAATTATCATTTAAAATATTTTACTGGAGAACATTAGCTATGAAAATAAAACACATGAAAGGACCATATGTGTGCCTTCTCTATGGTCTTGAGGTGGGGAGGCTGAGGGCGGGAGGGAAGCAAGGACGCTTACATTGAAGTCTCGGTTGTACTTGAGGCTTGGAGAGGCGGCATGTGTAGGGACGGGGAGGGAGGCCGTTCGGGAGGACGTGTTGCAGGAGGACGGTTGGCCGATCGTGCGGATGCCGAGGGGAGTGGAGGTGAGGTCGATGTGAGAAGCAGGGTGGACGGACGCTGCGTAGGAGAAAATAGACTGTGTTATTGTAAGATGAAGAAGAAATGAAAGGAATGGAAAAGCAAATGAATATTTTTGGGGACTGTTTTAAGTGAAAAGGACAGGGCTCGTTTTGCATCACGAACGATGGCAGGGGTATTGTTTTGGGTTTGAGTGTGAGTACTGGATTTGGATAGTGGTTTTGAGAATGAGGGATAGTTTTGGGGGCGTCTGACGGTGAGGAAGGGACCTTAAGGAGGTTGTGGTAAAGGGTGTCGGAAAGGAGAGAAAATAAACTCTTGAGGGTTCATTTGAGTGGCTGGACACTGGTTCCGGACGCATGGGAAGTGGGTGATGCGCAATGAATAGTTCAGTGATTTTTCCACGGAAATGGTTTTAATGAATATGTTTAAAAAAATATTTTTGGTGATGATGATGACAACTAAATTATCTCTTAGGAGAAGAGGTACAGGCTGGAAAGGATTCTTCGAGAGAATCAGTAGTTTTGCAGATTCGGTGGCCTTACATGGAGAGGGATCTTTTGCTGCGGTAAAGTCAAGTCAAAAGGCTTCTATTCCGTGATAAAGAAGAAAGCCCAGCAAATATCAATAATGATAATAACAATAGCAATAACAGTAAAACTGCTCCGGAGCTTTGCTTAAGAGAATTTTCCCTCTTCAGGGCCTTGATCAGTGAGTCTTTGACTTTGGTCTTCCTGCTTAGCGTTCGCGTTTGCACTGCATCTTCTAAATGGTGGCAGTCTCGGTCTAGCTTTCGCCTGCTTGCGAGGGGATTTGTCACTGAGTGGGGGCACAGATATTGAGAATGCAGGTATTGCTGTATAGTGGTGGGCGAAATATAGACCGGGGTGCTGAACTGGTCGTTGGAAAGAGCGATGTATAGGTAAGCGAAGGCTACTAAAGAAGAGGAGGTGTGGGAGGTGAAGGAGTGAGAGGAGGACACGTGAAGGGAGAAAATTTAAATCCATGAAATGAATACATTTTACGAATTGACGTCATGTGAACAATGAAGGAAAATGTCGATGCATTGAAGGCAGAGGCCTGAGAGGGTGTGAGAATAAGGAATCCCTAAAAGGCCTGGGGATAGGTCGGCATAGGTGGAGCTAAGTCTACTTCACGAACCCCACCAACACATGCACACATTAATATATGTATGCATACGTATATAAGTGATATCAGATAAGGAAATCCACAAGTGTGGCAGTTTGAATGTAGGGAACACAGAAGAACATTCTTCTCTTCAAAATTTCCTATCTCTTCCAATTTGAGTTGTGATTTCATTTAGACATTAGTTACCTTTAGTTCTCTTACTTACAAGGAAAAACTTTTTACGCAAAGTTTGAGGCAATTTATAAAACAAATAAAGAAACCGTGGTGGTTTCGTATCTCTCTCAACTCCATCACGACTGGTAGTACACTCCACACCGTTCCCTGTTTGTTTTCAACGGCAACGACGGACAGCTTCGCTCGTTCCTGCATCCATTTGCATCGAGCAATTTTGTATTGCTCGAGTGAACACGATTAGCTTACTACTGGCCATCAAGGTATCAGGCTTTCCCGCCGAAAATCTCCAGCGTTGCAAAATAAACAGATTAGACTCAATGGGCCTTCGGGAGCACGCTTTTCCTTCACCTCGAGTTGCAGCATTAATCCCCGCACAGCTTTCCCTCGGCGCGAAACAAGACACGCTCGTGGCGCGCACGCACTTTTGCGCCGCGGACTTCGCGTGACCCGCTGACGGGACGTGGGGAGTGGAGCCGGCGAGTGGCCACGTGGCACGGGCGCGTCGCGACGCCACGCTATCGCTCGGTGGCATGGCTTCGAGGGGCGAAATGCGTCGTGTTGAATCGGGCGCTTTCTCACGATCGGGGCGCTGGCCGTGGCTGGGATCGAATGGGCGTGATTAGATTATGGCAAATCCGCACGGCAAATCCCGGCGGTGTCATTAATTGTTCATTGCAAGCCCGATTCCTGCGTTGGAATGCTGCGAGGAGAGTGTTTCGAGCGCAGTACTCCGCCCGTCGGAGGATCCTCAGGTGTCCTTCCAGAGAGGGACGTCACTCCGTGCATGCCCCTTGAACCCCAGCCTTCCCCTCTCCCGCCCCCTTGAATGTTGAATGAGATTCGTCATGCTCTTTTGTTGTCATACTCTTTGATGTTGTGTCTATTACTTTATATTCCATTATTCTTAATGAAAAATGTATAAGCAATGCGATTGATAATCTATGTTGCCTGTTTTAATTTCTCAATCCTTAATGTGTGATCTTAAATCTGTGCACTGTTACCCTAATTTTCACATGTTATTTTTTTTTCTTATTCATTGATTATTGTTGGTTTATATGTGGTGTTCCTCAAAGAAATTTGTATGTATTGCTGTCACCATTGGCCCCATTTGTTGTGGCATGTAATAGTATTTAAATGTTCCAGGGGACATAAAGTCCCAGAACAATAAAGACTGTTTTCAATTTCAATTTCAATTTATCCATATACCACCCTAGGGATTGGAAAATCAATTTCGATTTTATTCGAAAATCGATTATCACACTCCGAGGTTCGATTTAATCGAAGTCGACTTTTTATTTTGAATAATCGATCAAAATCGATTCTATCCGATCGGTTTTCGATTTTTAGCTTGCTACAGCATTTTAATTTTGCCAATCGAGCTGCGCCAGTTCGTAAACCGCCCTCCAGTCGACCGCAAGTCCAACCCCAATCCACTACAGGCTTGGAAGGAGATTAAGGGAGAATATACCCACGTATATACAAACCAGCCAGCAGGATTTTATCTATAGTTGCCCCTACCGTCCCGTGTGAGCGACTATTTTCTCACGCCGGGTCAATTGCAACACAGGTGCGATATCGATTATCCGGAAAACATATAAATAAGTTAGTTTTTTTAAGGTCCATCCCTGAGGAACACTGGTTCCACGGCTTTGCAAACAAGAAATAAATAAAATTCTGTTTTTCATTTTGTGGTAGGTATGCCCACTTTTCAATATAGGTACAATTCTTATTGCTACTAAACTATATGTAATTATCTGGCATGGATTATTACTTTCCTGCATACCTAATTAATATCTTTAAAATAATATATTGTATTAATAAATTAACCGTATTCAGTTCTTACCCCTAGTGCTTCCACTGACCCATATTTTGAATTTTGTTACAACAGCACATCCGTATTTCAGCAGACAAATACTTTACTATTTTAAAATATCGATTTCGATTTTTCGATTATTATGGACAAAAAATCGAATTTTTAGAAAATCGAATTTTTAAACCAAAATCGAAAGTCGATTAATCGAAAATCGATTCTGGATTTAAATTTCTAATCCCTATACCACCCCTTCTCCCTCTCCCAACCCTCTACCGTCCCCTCTCCCCAGGATAAAGCGCAGATTCTTACGGAATTCACAACAACAATGTGTGGCGGTGTTTGATGGTGCCAAGTGCGGGGCTCCGATGCATAAACAATACGCTAAAAACGTGAGAAAAAGTTAACATCGAGTGACTGCTCCTCTTGTAAAAAGAACGTGGGTTCTCAGTGCAGGGATGTTTACGTATTTCTTAAAAGAAGAATACTTCGTTTTAATCCGCAGTAATAAGTTGATAGTGAAAACCGGTTTGAATACCTGAATCACATCATCAGTAAGCAGACGCTCAAGTTGAAACTCAATCATGCGAGAGAAGTTTAACCCGCGAATGACTTGCGTGGGAAACTGCGAAGAACTCACATTTCCTGGATGCATTCCGCGGAATCGGCGTGAAATGACGTCACCCGGGAGTAGTTCCCTCGTCGGAGAAGACGCCTTTCCTCGCGAACCACTCCTTCTGACGATCCGGAACGCGAACGAGTCAAACTTCGAAAACGCGATCCTCGACGCCGAGTCTGGATAAACTTATGAGGAGGTGCGCATTTTTCGGAACCAATCGATGCGGAATAATTTTTTCATAATGCTGAATGAGTTTAAATTTAGGTGAATAATACTTTTTTTGTTTTGCGACGCATCGCGAAACATAGAAAATTAATAATTTTACCGCAAATTGCTCGTCGACTGAGAAACTTCGTAGCTCACTAAGATTTTCGTTTTCTATTTTTTTATACTTTGGAATACTTTCAAAAATGAGGTTTACTCGCTCTACCGAGGAAATTATTTTTTTTACGACAAAGTGAAACATTATTCTCGTCTCCGCAATAGCCTGAGGCGGCGCGTCACAACTGGCGCGCGGCAGTTGCGCTCGGGTCACGTGAGCCATGCGGCGGGGAGCCGAGGCAGGGCAGGGGAGTGGGGAGGGCAGCGGGTGGAGGGAGGCGATCGAGATGGTGTCGCAACCTTTTCTCGAGTTCTCGTCCCGGAAACGCCTCTCGACGACTCGAGGCGGAGGACGGATCCTGGCAACCCAATGGTCGCTGCTTCGAATCCCGCGTCGAGCGCCCCCGTGAATTTGGAGGGAGGTCTTCGCTTTCGGTCCATCTCGTTCGGTTTGCTGAACCATCGAGCCCCTCCCACCCCCTCCCGACCCCCCCTCCTCCCCCACCCCATCCCACCCCCCACTTTCTCTCCTCCGAGATGTGTGGTTTGGGCATCGGTCGACTGGAGTGAGAAAGGAAGGCTTTCAAACACCTTCAACAATGACCTGGCGACATCCTTATGGAACGCGACGAAATTAGAACTTACCTTCCGATTCTAAAATTCAATTTTTGTTCTTATCTCGGCTGAAGCACAACATGAAGGTGAAGAAGTGGTGGTGAGGAGGTGTGGGAGGTGAAGGAGTTAGAGGAGGACACGTGAAGGGAGAAAATTTAAATCCATGAAATGAATACATTTTACGAATTGACGTCATGTGAACAATAAAGGAAAATGTCGATGCATTGAAGGCAGAGGCTTGAGGGGTAGTGAGAATAAGGACTCCCTAAAAGGCCTGGGGAAAGGTCGGCATAGGTGGGGCTAAGTCTACTTCACGAACCCCACCGGCACATGCACACATTAATATATGTATGCATACATATATAAGTGATATCAGAGAAGTAAATCCACAAGTGTGGCAGTTTAAATGTAGGGAACAAAAAACATTCTTCTCTCCAAAATTTCCTATCTCTTCCAATCCTTTATTTAGTCGTGATTTCATTTATGCATTAGTTACCTTTAGTTCTCTTACTTAATAGGAACAACTTTTTAGACAAATTTTGAGGCAATTTATAAAACAAATAAAAAAATCGTGGTTTCGCCCACCACTATACAGCAATACCTGTATTATCAATAGTTATGCTCCCACCCAGTGAAGGTGGTTGTGAAGGTGAAAAAACAACCCGTACTATATGCCCATATCAATCTTTGCCTTGGCAGTATTATATCGTATTCTCTAGACTTCGGTTAGTTGTTTCATGTTGGAGCTTTCCCTGGTGGATGCAATGATCGCAGTCTTAGGGAATTACGAATGATAATTAAAAATCATTTATGTGAAATGATGCCGCTTATACTTAACGCCGGTCAGAATATTATTGAGGCAATTTATTATTTTTCCAATAGCAGTGTTGTCAACTCAGTTATATGAAAAATTTTGCTCCACGTTATCGGCCTAAACGAAAATAGTCCGCAGCATTAAATGTCAGTGAGCCAGCAATACGTATTCCGGTGAATATAATTTTGACTTGCGTAAGAATCAGTACATTTCCTCCATTACGTCAATGTTGATTGATATTTGCTAACATAATAGGAGAAACATTTGCAAAAAATATTGTTTCTGATTATTGATGGTAACTTGAAATGGAGGGATCAGCTCTAGAATGTAGCATCAAAATTAAATAGAGCATGCGTCAATACGAATGATATTTAAAAAGTTAATTGTTAAAAAACCGGCTGCTTACAATTGATACTCAAATAATATTCTTATGTATGGGATTCGTGGAGGATGCCGAAAGATAGAGGCAGGTAACAAAATTGATTACTCTCTCGTCAGAGATATGTATCTACAAGAACCAAGTAAAGCAGTACAAGAGCTACCCCGGTGCAGGTGTAAATATTGACCACAGCCAAGTGGTCATTGATAGCTGACTTCGGTAAAAAAAATAATGGAGAAAAATTCTTACCAGCCGTCGACAGGAAACTAAAGAGTGGAGGGGAAACGGGCACCGAAGGAAGATGGAATGAGATGAAGAGGATAATTGTAGAAGTTATAGAAGAGCAACTGTTGACCAATAAAGGTGACATAAATCATCCATAGATTACGAAGATGATTAGGAAACTTATAGACGAAAGAATAAAATATAAGAACCTCTGAAACAAAGCTTAGGCTCTGTGAGACTCTATAAGGAGCTTCGGAACCAAGTCATGCGAGAATCCAGGAAGGAAAAAAATGGATAGAGAGCTGCTGCAAGGAAATCAACGAAAAATTAGATAGAAGATCTCCGATACTGCATGCAAGCTAGTGAATAGGCTCTTCAGAGAGAGAAAAACGAAAAGAAAATCAGAAATGTGAACGGCAGATAGAGGTTTGAAAGAGTAAATGAAATACTAACTTTGTTTCCTTCCACAGATTTATTTTCTTGGTACAACATGTTTCGACACATCGGTGTCATCATCAGTGATGATGACACGGATGTGTCGAAACATGTTTTACCAAGAAAATAAATCTGTGGAAGGAAACAAAGTTAGTATTTCATTTACGAAATTCAACTTCCACCTAATTGAGCCTGAAACAATGGAAGGTTTGAAAGAGGTTTAAGACATAGGGAATAAATGGAAGCAATACATCGAAGAACTCTAATGAACTGAAGACAATGGAAGACAGTCTTATGAAAGACGAGAGTGAGGTGGATTAAGACGACCCAGATATACTGAGAAACTAATTCTGCAGTGCAGTGAAATGACTGAAGAGCAACAAGGCATCTAGGGCAGAAAATCGACGGAGAAATCATCTACATCTACGAAGTACCGTGCAAGCCACCACTAGGGTGTGCGGCACGGGGTGATTCCACACCAGGCAGCATATCGCAAGGAGTCAAATTATTATTATGTCCACAGCTTACCCTAATCAAGCTTTGTCATTTCGTAAAATTCACTTAACCCATATATGCCCAGTGGGTCGTTTTCGACCCACGGGATAAAAAATATCCTAGTCTCTCTAATTTGAAGAATTTTTCTACTTTGTTGTTATTTACGTCTTACAGGGAAGCATGTGATTCATTCTTGAAGTATTATTTCCAAGGATACAATTTAAAATCATTGTAATGTGGACTCAAACAATGACTTCTCTTTACCGTGATTTTCGAATATCTTTGACGCACAATGAAACACATATTTTCCAGCTCAATCAAAACGATACGACTATATACAAGACTTTGTATACTCAATTTTATTATTCCGTATTCAATTACCAAATTTCATGTCTCCTGTGCCTACCACGGGTCATGATATTGATGTGGGTCGTTTTCGACCCACTGGGCAGATAAGGCTAGTTTTTTGGGTAAGTCCAGACGTGCTAGGTTGACCATAAGTTGAACGTTATCTCTGCTGAGCTGCGCTAAGATTCACTGGGAGTGCATTAGTCGAAATTACTTTTGACATGGCAAGGTTGGTATTTAATTTTCTAAAAGGAAACATATTTTTTTCGTGAGCTAATAAACTAATTCATTTCTCTAATTTAATCGCAAACTGGTGACTACAACTGAAATCCTTCACGAGCTAAAAGAATTGAATGAAAAAGATGTAAGGGATTAAATAAATATTTACATAGCTCCTCCAGAAGTTGAAAACATAACATGTGAGAGTTCTTAGGACGATGAATGTAATGATCCTGATCGTCTTTGTGGCCGGCAGCTGCAAGCGGAAGGTGACTTCAGCATTGACAGTGAAGATGACCCTGGTGTAGTTGATGAAGAAATCAAATTCGATGAAGAGTCATCCCATTCTAAAAGGAGAAGGAAATCAACCAAAATCCAAAAGATAAGACGGAGATGGGTGGGTTGTGATCTAACTACCCCTGTTTGTGATTCTTGGAGTACGTGTTTCTCACCTCCACTGACTTTATCCTCGTCCAGTCACTCACTAGAGTTTTTCGAACTTTTTATTGATGAAAACTTCATCAGGAAACTTTGTGAGTTTACAAATCAATAGGCAGCATCGAGGAATAGGTGTGTGTAGGTTTCGAAGGAAGATATTTATACATTTTTAGGCATCTTTTTTGTCCGGATATAACTGGCTCCCAAGAAGAAGAATATATTGGGAAGAAAAGGAAGATGTCTACAATACACTGCTGTCTTGAAGCATGAGAAGAAACGAGTTTGAGGATATATTTACGAACATCCATTGTGCAGATAATAGTAAATTGGACATACCTGATCGTCTCGCCAAATTGCGTCCAGTCATTTGTGAACTGAACAAAAACTTTTGTATATTTGCGCCTTTAGAAAAATCTATTTCTATCGATGAGGCTATGATACCATATTTTGGAAGGCATGGATGCAAACAGATTATTCGAGGAAAGCCAGTGAGATTTGGTTACAAGGCCTGGTAGTTGCCCTCCGCCTAGGGTACTGCATCCAATTTGATATCTACCAAGGGAAAGTAAAGGACAAAAGGATTTCCGCTTCATTAAGAGGGCTCGGTGAATCTGTGGTGATGGAGTTTGCTGAAAACCTAAAAAATAATTTTCCACTTCTGAATTTCTCCCTGTATTTTGGTAATTTTTTCACTTCTGCGAATCTAGTACGAGAACTAACAAATTTTGTCTATGGTGGAACGGGAACCGCTAGAGTTAACCGAGTTGATAACTGCCTTTTGCAGGATGTTAAAGTGTTGAAAAGAAATGAGAGAGGTAAATATGACTGTCGTGTATCCCGGGAGGACAATATCAGTGCAGTTAGGTGGATGGACAATAACTTCGTCACAATGCTGTCTAATCAGTTTGGCGCCGAACCTCAGCAGAAGGCAACGAAATACTCAGCATCCGTAAAAGGAAGAATTGAAATTCCACAACCCCACGTTATTGCCATGCACAATCGAAACATGGGTGGGGTAGACCAAATGGACAATAATGTCTCTCATTACCGTACTGGTATTCGTGGGAAAAAGTGGTACACGCCCATATTTCTCTGTATGATGGATGTATGCATGAGCAATGCATGTTGTCTCAGCAGGAATAATGATATGAAACTGGACAGTTGAGCATTCAGAAGAGAAATTTTAATCTCAATATTGAAGAAATATGGAATTCCACCGCAACGAGCAGGACCAGCGAGCAAGTTTTCACCTGCAGAGATAATCCGAACGAGTGGACCCAAGCATATCATTCTCACAAATCAGCCAAGAAGTAGATGTGTTTTTTGCAGTAGTAAAACTGTTAAATCATGCCATAGATGTTGTCTTGCCTTGCACGATAAGTGCTTTGAGGAGTACCATAAATTTTGAAGGAAATAAAAAAATTATTTTATATGAATAAAAATGATATTTTATTTATTTTAACAACTTTCCCCTTGTAGATTGAGTCATAGTAAATAATGCAAGGCAAAATTAATTTCACTTTAAAAAATTGGAAATCATAAAGCAGTTGCTACACAATGACTCCGGAAACCCTATTAGAAAACGATCTAAAAGTGAATATCCTAAATGTGCTCACCAATGCCCAGTGGGTCGAAAACGACCCATGTCATAATTTTTAAACAAATAGTTCAGGAATTTTTTCAATATTTTTTCTATTGTCCAGAGGAACAATACGTTTGAAAAATGTGAAAATAATAAAATTTTCGTGCAAAAAAATTAGTGGGCATAAATGGGTTAATATCGGAGGATAAAAACATACTTCATACCTTGTAAGAGCCCTAACCAGCTAATATTATGACAAATATATTTGGTTTACACAACTATTTTGTGTTTCATTGGCTATTTTAAAGAAAGAAGTGCTCGCCAACTATTTTCTCGATGTTCAACTTAAGGCATCGACTATTTGGTGAGTTGTTATTGAATTTCTTTAATGCCTAGTATTTACATGTGTTGTTAGATTGTGCGAAAATAAGTTTTTGCCTTGGAGTTTTCCTTAACTAGTAAGCATCATTTTACCACCAGATGTTAATAAAATTGCACGTTCACGACTCTTTTTCAACAAATGGTGATCAAGGTGCTCGGAAGTAAAGCTGAGGAGAGCATGTGCGAAACAAGCAAAGGATAGCTGCGAAAGGGGAAGAAGAGGATTTTCAGAGGAGTGTAATGATTGCGATGACGAAGATTACAAGGAATGAGAAATGCGAGTACCGAACCTCGAGCCTGGTGTCACATGCATCAAAAATGCTTGCCCAGATAATGGTCTGAAGGATATAAAAGACATTTGAAGACAACGTCAAGGGAAACTTATTCCGATTTAGGAAGAACATAGCAACAAGAGAGGCCCAAGAGACATAGTAGAGAAAACGATACGCGTGAATAAGCCTCTAGATGCGTCAATCGTGGACTTAGAAAAAGCCTTCGGCAACGTTGCGTGGAACAAGATGTTCTGGCCAAATCTGGCTAAAGAAATTGGCAAACCCGCCACCAAAAAATTTTAAAAAATGATTAATCTACCACATTGCCTGCCATTGCTCGAAATGATTGCACGCTACATTGCTGTAAAACAATATATAAAGTTCAATACAACATTATGGAGGATGAATTCCGAAGATTCAGGCGATGAGGCGTCGAATTTCAACATGATACGGTTGAAGATTTTAAAGCAATTTTCCACAATTAAAAGTTTTTTAAAGAATTTATTTCGACCTCAATGTTGTTAACATCATCTTCAGGAAAAAGTGGTCTCAGGTGCGCGCTTATATACAGAATTTTTCCAAGAAAAGAGGGGGGAGAAGGGGAGTAAGGCGATAAGAGAAGGGTGGGGGAAGAGGGGAGGTTGTGAGTCAAGGTGATCGTCAGTGGAATAATGGTACTGTGTGTGGGGCGGGAGGGCGGGGGAAAGAAATGGAGTAGGTAGGATTAGGAGTTGGGAAAGTGTGGCTTGAGTTTTACTAAAGAGAATGCAAGTGAGTCAGGGAAAAACAATAAAAGATCCAGGAGGATGTGCGTCATGGGTCTTCGTCGCTGGTTGTAGCAGGTACCCGCTGGTCTCAGTCGCTGTCGATGGCTCGTACCCGCTGGTGGAGGAGGGAGGATTTTTATGCTGGTACCCTCTTCCCCCCCCCTTCTCCCCCCCTCTTTTCTGGGAAAAATTCTGTACATAAGCGGGCACTTGAGGCCACTTTTTACCTGAAGATGATGAGTAAGCCATTGAAACCTAAGTCGAAATAAAGCCTCTTAAAATCCTTTAACTGTGGAATATTGCTTTCAACTCTTCGACCGTATGATGGAGGATTTTAAAATTATTGTGTGAAGTACTTGGAAAATAAGACAGCTCCCAATCACAAAATGTTATCATACTGCAAATAATTATAGTGACAATATATTATATCTATACTTTTAAAGAGCTCTTATGCCATTGTAAATACATCTGCAAATACCTTGTTTGAAGGTATTAGTGAACTCTTATGGCTGATCACTTGTTTGCGTTAACCTACTCTTATTTTACGGGCAAATAATCAACATCACAACTGCAAATACATGGAATAGAATGTCTGAAGAAAATATAAATTTTCTTTAATGGTTTGTGCCATGATTTACTCATTTCAAAATGGAAACGGTCGATGTCCCATGAATTTTTACTATGTCTGAACAAAAATAAAATAATTTATTTTGTCTTCCGCAGCAATGTGAGAAAACTAATTTCAGAAAATAAACGTGAGAGATTTTTAGAATACCTTAAATAATTCCGAGCCTCATTTTCCCTCAAAATTATGACGTGGTAAGAAACCATCTGACATGAGAGTCGTATATAACGAACAAAAAGTCTAAGCACTTCTTCCTCTTCTGCTTTGAAAGAGCGGCCCCAGTATATCTCAAAAAAGGAATTCAAACCATGTTTGTGGGACCTTGGTATGATATTTGAACTCCGGTGCACTTTTCATTGTTAGAACTTTCGATGCAATGCATTTTCAGCGACAATGGTGCACTTCATTGCAATCGGTAAACTAACTTTAGGGTATAGTGTAATGCATGTTGGTGATTACTCACCCCCTGCCACACACCCCTGAGGTGGCTTGCAGGGTATTTTTTAGATGTAGATGAATCGATTAGAAAATCGCCGCCACGCGATTTTGATCGCAACAAACGTTCGAAATTCAGTGGAAACGTGAATCCGCACGGCCATGTCTGCCGCGACGCCACCGAGCTCCGACAGCTTCAAACCACCCCTCCTCAAACAGGTGCGCGCGAGCGATCGGCCCCCGCCCACCCCTGTCCAACCCCCAAACCCCTGCCCCTGGAGGCGGTCCTCCCTCCCTCCTATCCGCCCTGCCCCCGCCAGGGACGAACGCCGAGCGATCGACGAAAGGCGCCGCTTCCGGTGAGCGGCGCCCGAGCCGAGGTTGCCGCTCGCCGGTGCCCGCAGCGGACGAGCATGATGGCGTCGAGCGTTGCACGGCGCATGGCGTCGAGCGTGGCATGGCATCGAGCGTGGCACGGCGCTCACGACGTTGGGGGGCGTGCTCCGTGGGCACGCGGGGGCACGAGGAAGGGGCACGCGGAAGGGGCACGCGGGTCGGTGCAAAGGCTCATGGTATTGCGAGTGAGAGAAGCGAAACGTAGGCCTGTGCGGCAGACGTGGATGGCTCGAATATGGGAAAATCGCGATGGATAAATCAATCGCGAAGACTGGGATACGAACCCCGACCCCCCGGCTCCGCGGCCAGTGCTGATTTAGGGATGAAAGAGGACGCCTAGGGAAAATGAAGAGTGTACTCGCCGTGTTTTCGGAGGATCTGGGTTCGAATCGCAACTAAGGCAATTTTTTCCACGTGAATTCACGTGTTAGTGCACCCCCTTGCGGTTGCCTCCATTATAAATACCCTAGCGATTAGCACAGGAAGCTGGCTCACGGGCAATGTATCTCAAATGGAGGAATCCCTCAGGCCAGAGAACCCGAATACTATTCCCGCGTGTTGTTTCATGTTTAGGCTTGTGTGGTTTGCGGTCGCTGGCTTAGAAGACATCCTCGCAAACCCTGAGCAAGCGCGTGAGTGAGGTTGACGAGGGTAACTCTTATTGATAAGCTCAAGTGAGTAGCTGATTCTGCTTTGCCTTGCTCCCACTTGCCTTCCTTTGTTACGTTTTTTTTGCGTAAATTTTTCTATTTCACCTTCCTCTCTTACCCCCTGCCGGACTCAAGTCCTCTGGAGATTGTCTGCCCCCTGCCTGGGGCTCAAGTTAGATTCCCTTAAGCCAAAAGAGTATTTGCGTGCGCGTACTGTAGACCACCACTAAGGCCAATCAGATTTTAAAACTTGAAAAGTAAAAAATACTTTCACATACCGGAATCCTGAAAGAAATTCAATAGTCGGCGGAGATTTCAAAGCCCCCTCCATCGATTGGAGAACCTACTGATTTAGAAAGAAACGAAGACAATTTGCGAGTATCTGCAATACACGTTTGCATCAAATGTCTTAAATGAGATACTAAACTAAAAGATGGCACAAAATTCTTGTGATGGCGCAACCGCATGTTTCCAAACTCTAGTGAATAATCATTGTGCTTAATAATTCTTTATATGTTACAACATTTGAAAAAATCTATAATTAACCCGATTACATAATGTGTATGCATGCAATCCTGTTGCATAATAAAACGATACTATATCAGGTATTTTCTTGTCACCTTGGAGAGCATGCTTCATAATATTTAACCTAAATGCTGAAGACATTACACAATGGACTTATGAACAAATTGTTAGAAAGTACATTATAAAATTTTTTAAGTCATTTTATACGTGGTAACTAGCTTTTTTCTCGAATGGAACAGCATTTGTGGCGAAAAAATAATGAAAAAAGTAGATGATTTCGAACGGGAGCGAAAACAACAAGAATGAGGAATCATGGGAAATGACGTCACTAGTCATACCGGAGAGCGGATGCTTAGGTGTGGTAACGTGTGGTTGCTCTTTGTTATTATTCATCGGCCTTGAACCGTAAATACGCTTTAGCTACACGAGCTATGGCTTCTGCAATTGAAAACAAATGGTGCTTTGTACCGATGTGTAAACATACATCGAAAAACTCGCCTGATCTGTTATTCATCAGGGTCCCGAAGGATAAGAAAGAACGAGAATCTTGGTTCAAATGCGCACGAAGAGAATCTGTCTCCTTCTTCGGTTCTATTTTGCTGTGGTCATCACTTCAACCTAGTAAATTTTATATTAAATTGCACTATTTCTTAAAAAACTAAGTAAGTAATACTTAGTAATCTACCATCCAATTAGTAAACTTTAGGAATAATTCATGGTTATATGAAATTGTTTGTGAAGCATTTCGTCGTTCTTACAGAGTAGTTAAAATATGATTCGAGCACAGGTAATGGATGAGTCGATTTCGTTGCTGAAAATGTATCATGTGTATGCTTTAATGCTAATTTTTAATATTTTACATTCACCTGGAAGAGGAAATGGGGAACTATACGTACCATAAAGGAATGGGTGGTATTCGCGTTAAAGATGGTGTCGTTCCCCACATTTTTAATTGCCAAGCAGACAGACGATCAACTACTTCTACCTACAGTCCGCGGTCACTAAATATAACGTAAATTTAACTAATGCACCCAAAAATGTAGAAAAAAAATCCTACTAGAGCGGGTGTTGAACCTGTGTCAGATGTCCATTGCTGACTGGCAGTCCAACTCTTTACCCCTAGGCTAACATCTCATCTAGTTCCATATGGAGAAGGAGGCTACTTCTTTCATTCTGAGTTAATGCACGCAGTGACTTTCCAGTAGTAATTTTGTATAAGTGGTACAAAAGTGCTTGCTATTTTTGACCATACATACAAACAAAAGCCACAAGCCAGCAGAAGTACCACTTGGTGCTTTTAGCTGGAATTCCGCCTCAAATTTCGCCTCAAATGTGGGTTTTTACCTGCGATGTCTAGGCATTCTCACTGTCATGCCTAAGATGGATCCATGTTTAACATTTATACTACGCCTAAGCAATCAATTCATAAAAGAAGACTCAAATTTAAATTGGAATGATGGCATGGTTTACTCATTTTGGCCCTGTTGTGGCTGCACTAAGACCTGAGAATTATAAATTTTCAACTTAGCATTTCCTGGTTTTTTATTGGCATGTAATTCTGTCGCGTTGTCCAATATGCGTATTGGTTATCAAACATGGTATTAAGCAAATCAAACAAACCAATTTAGAAGAAAGCTAATGTTTATATTACTATTAACAAACGCTAACACTTACCAGGGGACGCTGGGCAGTCAAGGCAGTTCAGCTCCTTAACTCTATAATCTTCCCTTTCGTTCATCGCGAGGGTAACATTGTAGGATTTACTTCTTATTTTGTGCTCAGGGCAAACTCGTGGATTTACTATGCGCTTTGTTCCCACCCGCTACACTTTAACGTACCCTATAGTCGAATCACAATAGTTTCTCGAGCTGATCTAATTTCTAACAGCAAATACATACGATAACCAAGAAGTTATTAAAATTATTAACTGATATTATAGCTCTTTACATTACAAAGTTAAAATATATGCAGCTGTAATAAGGAAATACGCAATAAAATCTCAGGAGAATGAACTTACCTAATCATTTTTGTTCCACTAATCTCGTCAGCGTTAAACCGATCATCTCTTCTTATAAACTCGTGAAGAGTGAAAATATCTAACGCTGGTAGATTGCCAGAATCAGCTTTAACGAAATCTTCCTGCTCCATGACCTATAAATATTTCTTGCAGAGACGCAGAAAAAAAAACAATATTAAAGCATCTGCTGTCTATTCTTGCAGTGGTACACGGCAATGGCTTGCTGGGATCAGCTGAAATATGACTAGTGACGTCATCCGTCCTGCGACCAATGAAAAAACGTTTCGCGGCGCAAAAGATTTCATACCTAATTTCATATTTTAAAATTAAGATAGTAATTAAAAACTTAATTTTATTTGCGATGTTTTATGTTTTTTATACTCTGCTTCTCATAAACTAATGCATAAAATCAATAATTGTACGAAATAAATTTTAGTTCAAAACCCCATTGGAGCTAATATTTGGGCTAAGTTCCTCTCAGTCTGACCGTAGGTATTCAAATGAAAGACTGCAAATGGAAATGCAATATTTTCTAATTTAATATAAATTACCTCCACAACTAACCAATCTTGATATCGTAAATCTCTGAAATTCCGCCTATCAGATGTATCTACTCCAACGAAAATCAGGAGCCCAGTTAGATATTCGATTTCTATATTTTTAATGTGCTTGGCATATCTTTAACATGAATACTCTCTCCAAGTGGCTGAATCTGGATATTTAAACACAGAGTGATACCATTTTTCAATGAGGAAATTTCCGGTTTCTTTGTGGAAAAATGGAAGTGATGGAGGGTGTTGAGTAAAGGACAATTCTGAAAACCCGAGGTCAAAGTAAAGCCTAGTTTCGGAGATAAAAATTCGCCAAGTAGTCGAAATTTGAACGCCGCAAAAAACGGCCTGAAAAATTAGTCCCCGTCTGACGTCACAACTGCCGTCGAGAGCCAGCAGCCTTCCCCGTCCCGATGGGCTCGGCCAATCTCGGTGACATGCAAGGGCAACTGCGAAACGAGGAACATATAATTGTTCATGGATGTTCATGAGAAAGTGAAAAAATCAAATGCACAAATATTTCTTTGTGGGACGACGAGGAAAAAAAATTACTATTTTACTCATAAAAAGAAGTATCAGCGGATAAACAGGAAATGCAACCCTATTCCCCCAATGGTCTGGAGTACCTTAGAAATTTTCCCGTGAAGCCTACATTTTCCCGAATATTGTTAACATTTCTAAATACAACGTTATATTGCGCGTATCAAATGTGCTTAAAGCTTTTGGTGCTTTCATTGTGCGAAGATAGCTTTGCTGCGATGAATTTCGTCAACACAACAATGTCGTCAAAAATCGAATAATGGTGGAATTATATGGTCATTGCTGTTGTTTATCTGTACTCCAATCATCGCGCATCGGTCTACTATTTTTTTCGACATGAGTGACGTTCGATACAAATGTTGATTGGTACCAGGTGGTCGAAATACGACGTAAACAGTTCCAAAAATATTTCTTCGTTTGCAGAACGAGAGGAAAATATGGAGTTTTTGAAAGCTACAAGAAAAATTCCGGGGTAATGTAAAGATATAATCGTGGAATTTGTGTGTGAGGATCAGTTCAATTCACGCAAAGAATTACGCGACGCTTCACTAATTAAAGTAATGGATAGCACTGTATAATGTGCAATGAGAATTTTACCCTTGACCTCTCTATCAATAAAAATTTATCAAGATTCATCCAAGATCGTGGATGTGTCAATTTATCTGAAATAATAATGACTCGGTGCTGATGAGAACGCAGTCGGAATTAAGAATACATGAAGCTGAAAACTGTAAATTCCTACCGTAAAAGGACGAAAATTTTTCACTTAACTACAAAAGAAAAAAACGAGACAAGGCCAAAGAAACACCATGATTACGTATACTCGCTGTAGATTTCACGGCCCCTGTAAGGGCGTGTAATTCGCAGACGGTGGTACGAAAACGCTGAGGGCCAAGTAATTGTTTTGTGGTACGCGGTAAAATGGAGCTGATAGTTTGAAGTGGTAGGAAAAATAAGAATAATGAGCATGTTACTTAGGTGAAGGGGTTTGAGCAAGCGACGGGGTTCGCTTTTGCGTCGCAGGAATTTCACTCGCGAGCGCCTCGCCCAAGGGCCGTTGGAGAACGCATCGCATGACGTAGAGCAGAAACCAGCAATGTACCACCAATTAGATTAAGGGCCGTATTTTTAAACCATACTCTTCCTCTTACTCTTCGCCGGAGGAGGAAGAGTGCGAGTTGTGACTCTACCCACTATTCGTATTCTAGAACGTTCCTACAGCGAAACCAAACTCTTCCTCTTCGATGGAGGGGCTTGGAGGGACTGTTGAGTAGATCGCTGAAATTCTCATAACTACGTAATGCTTCGATGACGTTTCGTGTGACGTTTGCTGCCCACAGTTCATTGCGGCTTTAACGAAACAGCAAGAAGAAGAAGAATAATTAAAGATGGAAAAAGATATTTTGATCGCTCGTCGGCCTCGGTGGCGGCGGGGTAACGTCCTCGCCTGCCAACCCAAAGGTCGCGGGTTCGAGTCCCGCCACTGGAGGATTTTTCTCCTCCCTGGACATGGTTGTGTGTGTTGTCCTTTGTTATTGTTACAACGCCTGATGTAAAATGGCCCTCGAGGCTGTATTCAGGTTGATGAAATAAATAAAATAAAATAAAATATTGCGTGATGTGTCTGGAAAAAAATGCCTAAATCCGGAGGTAATCGTCGCATTCCGCCATATTAGGCCTTGGAACTGTTCCTTCTATTTTGGAGGATGGTCTGAGCCATGCTACTAATAGGATCAAGAGATTCGTTTGTTTGTAGAGAGCGTTGAGCCTACAACCGAAGAGGTACGTTTAAAAAACGCTTGGAGGTTGAGTTGTCACCACAAACGCGTCATAGAGGAAGAGTCGTTCCTCTAGGAACGTCTTAGAATACGGCCCTAAATGCTGCAGAGTTGTGAAGTCACCTGCAGAAATGAATGAAGAGTATTGAAGTGAGGGATAGCAAGGAACGACTCACACATAATTAAACCAGAACGATGCCAGACCAATTGCCTACCCAATGCTACAGTATGCGAACTACTTATTTGCTATCTTTCGCCAATTCATGCAGCTGAAGTCTCGTTGACACCTGCATTCCTATTTGGCGACCGGTATACGTGGAGATTCAATTTATTCACAACATTGGTCTCGGATTTCGATTAAGTCCGAAGAGGTCGAGTAATACAGACACGGAAAAATGCTGCCATAAAATGTTAACTGGTGTTTTTTAAATGAGGAATTGCCTGGAAGAGCATTAGCGCTAGCGATGAAAATACCGTGGAGATGAGGCCTAAAAGCTGAATGGTTGCTCAACCGAAAACATTTGATTCATTGGACTCGGCATTGAAAGCTTCGTGGATGGAGTTGTCGCTCGGGGAGTCCTCTCGGCGGAAAAGCGCCGGGGTCGTGCGCCAGACGACAAGGAAGCCATCTCTGGCGGCACGCACGATAAGGGCCGGCGCGACGCTTCCCCTTGGCCGAGTGGCGCCTCCGGTGGGTCGCGTGGCCCGAGGCGCCAGGGGGCCGCCAAGCGGGCACATTCCAACCTCGTGGAACACGGCGGGACCCACCACCGCGATCCGACACGTCCCTCCGTCGGCCTTCCTTCGCCCCTCACCACTGTCAACCGATCCCGATAACGCATACCATTCCCATGCACCGAGCACGGAGGGCGACGGTGACCATTAGTGTGCTACAACTCCTTGACTGCACTGATGCCGACCACTCGGTCGCTTGCCGCCGCCGATCTGGTTCGTCCTGCTCCCACATGCGCAGGCAATGCGCAAGTGTATCATTCACTACATCTACATCTACGATGTACCGTGCAAGCCACCACTAGGGTGTGTGGCAGGTGGTGATTCCACACCAGGCATGCAGCACTCTTCCCAGAACAAATCAGAACCTCGCACGCTCCCGCTGGCGCTAGGCGCAGGCCAAAAAGCAGTCAGGAGAACAGTGCGCAGTCCAACCGGAAACTGGGAGAGTGATACGTAAAGGAACATACAAACATGCAGAGAAATGCTATAGACACATCTAGTGGTTAATATTACTGATACTGTTAATAGATGAATACTTCGAGATGCTACTTCATGCAAAGAACAAAATAAAATAATGCCGGAGTAATCGACCGGTGTGAAGAGTTAGTAATGACGTGGTGTTATTAAGCACAAGTGAAAATTCTACTCTACCTATTGAGGGTGGGAGTTTCATGTGATTGATCTATCGCAACTATTATGATCCCTTATTGTACGTGGGAAAAATGACATTTTGAATCTATCGGTTCGGCAGTCAATTTCCTTTATTTCATTCCAGTGATCACTTCTACCGTAGTACGTTGGCTCTAGCAGTATATGTTGAACGTCCGGCAAAAAACTCTCTGCTCCGAGTTTGCGCAAAAAATTTAACCTGTATTTCTCCCTTAGATCAGTTAGAGATTCCCACCCTAATTCCCTCAACAATTCGGTAACACTGCTACTAATTCTACTTTGAATGATGAGGAGCACAAAGACGAGGATTATCTGTGATGAAATGTGACCATGTGGCTTATCATAAACGATTTGATGTTAAAACAATTACATGTAACCAAAGTTTAAGGTCGAACCTTTATCCGCGGCTTTCTTCCGCTTGCCTAGCAGACAAAAAAAACGAAAAAGCGGAAACAATTTCATTTTCGCATAAAGGAACGAATGATTTGGAGACGTGACTTGCGCATAATTATTGTTACTATCAGTCAACAAGATACCATTTGTCCACTATTTAGTTATGCCAGCATGAAGGAGAAGTGGGGTGGCCGAGAGGTGTGGTTGCGAGAAGGGGCGCGCGGTGTGCTGAGCGCTCGGCGCCCCTCGCCACCCTGACGATTATCCACACTTGGAGACAAAGTAGGGGAAAACTGAAAACACTCTCGGAAAGGTGTAACTGTACGCTACATTTACATTTGTCTAAATTATACATTGCCGGCGCAAGAGAGAAAATAATTCAACATCAGTGGCGATCAGAGGAAACATTTTCACCTTTTTAGTTCATTAATTCATTCTCAACGCGATTAAAAGGCACAAACTGGTATCATACTTCTCATTTCGGTAATTATCATTCAATCAAACTAATTTGAATCAAAATTAACATGATCTGATTTCAAATAACTGCGCAGCATCTTCTTATATTCGTCCACAGTTTTGGACCTCTTCACCCCTTTATGAGACGAAAAAAAGTTGAAGACCAGGGGTGAGACTCTGGGACTTTTGATAGGTATGTTGTTTACCACATAAAACACTGCATCTGCGCAGATTTACAGCTTTACGTTATTTTATTCAAGGTTTGAGCAAATGTTTACTCAAAGTTCCTAGACAACTACTAAAATTGCTATAGCATAAAAAAAATCATAGCACGCTGATTTTTTTCTTCATGCGCTTGTATTATTTTTTTAATTTCACGCTCAACTTTTTCATTCAACATCAAAAACTACATTTGTACAAATACGCCGTTTTTCATTATTATTCCGGATCAAAACTTAAAATGCCTGGGCTGTAGAGAAGAAAGATCTTCTGGCGAGAATGTTGAACTGTGTGGACAAAGCTAATGAAGAAATACAACTTGATTTAAAGAACTACGGAACTGGCCGCGCAGTAACGTTAACGAAGACACCCGCTGATGTGTACCATATGAGATCATTAAAGGTAACTTTTATCTGTTCATCAGCTAAGGGTTTTTGTTTTGAGTAAATGAAAAATTAGCGTGACCTCGTGATAGACAATGACCTCTAAATTGACACAAGGAAAATATTTGTAAAGCCCTTCGTGTGGAGCTTCACGTATGGTTGTGAAGCATGGATATTAGATAGTCACGAAAAAGATGTGGCTCTGGAGGAATATATAAACAACCAGTTGGTTCACGAGGAAAACAAATGAACAAGTTTCGGAAGAAGATGGCGAAAGAAGAATGCTTCTCCAAATAACTCACTCGAGAAAAGTTCTACTCGTTGGTCGTCTAATAAGACATAACGAATTCGTTAAAAACATAGTGGAAGAAAAATTGTTGGGGAAGAAGACGAGAGGACGACTTCACAGTGTGATGTCAATCAAGAACTGCAACTACTGCGGGGAGATGAAAGCAACTCTTCCGAAAGAGACGAATTGCTCCAGCAGGGCAGTGACAAGGCCTGGCCCTCTGAGAAACGACGAATTCACAACGTTATGTTTTGAAGAGAAAAAGAATCTGTTCCACGAGTGAGTATCAGAATTTATAATATTATAACTTCAAAGGCACTCTCGCATCCTTTGCTGTAATTCAATGTGGAATGACCGAAATATCACGGCAGCATTGCCACATCTCATCTACATCTACATCTACATATTACCCCGCAAGCCGCCTCAATAGGCGTGTGGCGGGGGGTGTTAGGACACCAGCCGTTTAAAGATAAAAAGGAAACGCTCTAATGAAATTACGCCTAGCATTTATTATAGTCCCTTATTGTTCGGGGGAAAAACGAATTCCCATACCTTTCCGTTCGGCAAAATATCTCTCTTAATTTATCGTTTCTGTCGGACCTGGAAATATAGTGGGGTTCTAATATGATGTTCTCCGTGTCGCTCTGAAAGATATCTATTCTCAATTGTTCAAGCAATCTAAGCCTAGCGCGTAGCCTCCGAGTCTCTAGCGGTTCCCAGCCTAATTCGTTTAACATCTATGTAACGCTGTCAGTACGCCCGTAGCTGTTTTTGACGAATCGCGCCGCTTTCCTTTGTATTTTATTAAGTTCCCGGACTAAGTCTTTCTGCACCGGATCCCATATGCTCGCTGCATATTCAAGGTGTGGCCGGACGAGTGCGAAATAGCACCTCTCTTTTACTTTTTCATCCGAAAATCTTCCCACAATACGCTTGACGAATCCTAGCTTCTTCAGAGCTCTGCCACAAATATTTCTTATATGTGCTCCCCACGATAGGTCCGAAGTTATCGTAACTCCTAGATACTTCACTAGACTCACTTCACTATCTTCACTATCGTAACTCCTAGACACATGATATGACTCTTGGATCACGTCACAAAATTGAAAAAAAAAAACACTTATTGAGTGAATGGATGAGGATATATCGGCCACTTGAGACACCCATGAGAATTCTGATAAGCATTTAGGAACGCTGAAGCGATGTGAACTGGCAACAATATGTCATTATTCTAGCTCTTCCAAAATATTTTCAATCGCCAAACCGCGATGAGACGATATGAAAATGGCACAAAGAATGGAGGCACACAACCACTTGAGAGATATGGTTCAAAAATATTTTCTTTAGATACTTGACTTGAGTGTTGAATCTGAGGTGTGTACATGCCTACAGGAGAGATAAACCTCACACGACGAATATGACATTCAGAATGTTTATTTTAGTCATATATATATATATATGACATAAATATTTCTCGCAAATTTGTCTGCGTGGATGCCGTTGATATTAGAGCTACGTTGTATCTCAGTAGCTTGCTTAGTTATGAGGCATTAATTAATAGGTACACACTGAAATATAGGATACTTTTTTGAATCCTCGACGTCTAAAAACGACTCTACTTGAGCGCAAATCAAAGGGTTGCTATTTAATCATATATGTAATGATAAGCGTAGGTACTTAAATAGAGTGAAATTCAATAAAGAATGACAATTATTTCATGTCAGTATCTGTTATCAGTCCGAATATTTCTGCTCGAAACCGAATATTTTCATCATGATTAGAGCGGTATCAAACCAGTACAATATCGAGATACTTAACCGTATCTCTCTGATCGCTTCGACAAATTTTCTTTTAATTTATTACGAGATGCATCTTCTTTAAAGATTTGACAAATAAACAGGATCACCACTAAAATTGTTTTACTTGTTACACTTCCCCTTTTTTGTTCCAAATTCGCGTTAATGTTCTTGATTTATCAAAAGGTTTATCTAATAATCTAAAGACAAGAGCCTGGGATTTTTTGTGCGAATACAAAGAATAAATTTTGAAATGTCTTCCTCAACATAGACACTTAAATGCATACTTTTTGATTTCTATGTACTTCTGGTGTTCTATCATATTCATCTATAGCTTCTTATACATCTGAAGCTTCTAATCTATAAACTTCTAAAGACCCGAACAGGGTTGAGCAATGGTGTAATGTATACCTCACGAATTGACTTGAGAAAGCCCCGAGCATCATTAATTTAGTTCAAAAGAGATCAGTTTCACAAAAAGCCGCTTTTTTCTGAGCAATCATGAACATTCTTTTTAACCATTTCTTATTCTAATGGACTATGTAAAAGAACAACAAATGAACTAACCTAACAAGGAGAATGTAGATTTAATCAATTCATTAAGCAATGTATTTCCAATATTGTTGTTCGAAGTAAAAAACTGCGGGAAAGAAGATTTTTCCACATAACTTCTCGAGGAAAACTAACAAAACTGTGGTACGTTGTAGATGTAGAAATTAGTTTCCAGCTCGTCTTGCGGGATTTTGTCTCACGTCTAGTAATACGCTGTGATAGCAGAGGATACCACTCCCAGAGGTGATGCACAAATTTTACAGTTCTTCAGGACCCAAATTCATTGAAATGTTTGTTCAGGTCCAGAATGGAGAGAGCGATGCTGTTTTTTTTCCTCCCGGCTGCGAACCCGCTTTCTTGATGTGTGGCAGGTGAAGAAATGGTGAAGGTCAGAGGCGAGAGCAGGGGATGGGATTGCAGAAAATTGCGTTTTTAACTGTTAAATTGCCTATAGTTTTTATTTTTACTTATTATAATTAATTTTGTCTTTTATTTTTTATATTGTATTTATATTTTAATATATTTTTATGTACTTGGGTTCATACAGCGAGAGGGGAAGGTTTATGATGTTCGAGTGGTTTCAGTTGAAGGGAAGTTGAATTCGGAGGATTGGATGAGTTTGTCGGGGAAAGGAGAGATAGGGGATAGAGAGGTGAATTGCTGAGGGTTAGAAATGCGTCCTCGAAGTAGTAAGTCACCTTCGTGAAGGAGAGATTTTTAGGAGAGAGTGACGATGCGGCCCTAAGAAATATGCTTATAAAAATTTATCTGAAAACATTCTTTAACATCTTGCATGCATTGAAATGTTAACATTTAGAAGTCGCTCAAGAGGCACAAATTAAGGCGTGCTGTTCCATGTAGAATTGGTGGCGAGCTTTATATTGGATAAAGTTCACTTGCAGTTTGTTGCGTCATCACGTTTTCATCCTTTAAAGACCGAAGTGTGATTCTTCTTAATGCGTAGGCACATGTAGGTAGTAGATGATGACAAATCAATTCTTTATCGTTTTTGCAACACAAATGTCTCGCGGAAAAGGAAGGACAGCTGCACAAAACGCATTTTGAGTGAAAAACATAAGGCTAAAGTTGAAAAACATTCTGGTGGTTGGAGTGGAATAAAACGACAAGCATCCATAGTAAAATTCAGAGTGGTATTTTTTTAAGAAAACTACTAATTCCTTGCATGGTTCACTTGCAGTTTGTTACGTCATCACGTTTTCTTCCTTTAAAGACCGAAGTGTGATTCTTCTTAATGCGTAGGCACATGTAGGTAGTTGATGATGACAAATCGATTCTTTATCGTTTTTACAACACAAATGTCTCGCAGAAAAGGAAGGACAGCTGCACTTCTTTTGCACAACTTCTAAAGTTGAAGCTTTAAAGTCAATACTAGTGCAGATGGCATCAAAGGCATCAATAAAACTTTTGTTCTCTTACAGTAGAAGACCCAAGTAGAGTAAGATTTTTAAACAGTTTTTGGCCCTCAAGTAGTTGTCACAACGGAGGTGAGCCCAGACTTGATCACGAAATTGAAAAACGTTCATGGCCTTGGGTCAATTGAGATGGAAAATTTGATGTTGGGGTTTGGGGAGATGATGTTGGGGTTTGGTATACCCAGATGAGATATACCCAGACCGGGAAGGTAGAAGAGAGGAATCACTCCAAACCTGTACCGGGAAGGTTGGTGGGGTGCCCCCTCCTTCATACCTCTACCGTGGTGCTCTTGTCCACTGTCTGCAAGTGGCAGGCAGGTTAAACGTGGGAGGCCACAATGGACCCAAAGGGGTCTGAGTGCCAGGAGGGCTCCAGAAGGCCCTCGCCCACCCATACAATATACAATCTACATCTTTGGGAATTACTTCAAATATGACAGAAATAAAATTTCCAGAGTTCAGTGAATATAATGAAAGCAATTCAGGCACTAAATTTGTTTGAACCACCATTTGCATTCAAGTACCATGAAGCGATTTGGACCCCTGTGCAAGTGTGGACTCAGAGGGATTTCTTTCCTCTTACAGCACTGTTATAAAATATAGGAGAACAAATCTAAAAGAATAAATTTGGACCACAATGGCAATTTTTTCATTTGAAAATTCGTACATTTGACTTTAATTTGTCTCTTTTTGTAAATTGGTTAGGTAAATGAAATGTACAAAAATATAAAATGTGAATACAGCATGGTATTAATTGTTTAAATTTTCCCTAATCAATGGTATTCAACATTTATTGCCAACAGGTGGGTCTGCTGGTAGGAGGGCGCTTAATTCACGCCAAATACTTTGTCGTGAACATAACACCGATTTCAGGGTCAAATAACACCGCTTTTGCAAAAAATAACACCACTTTATGCTAAAAAAAAAACCCACCTTTTGCAGGTCTTTACTTATTTGGGTTGGTTTCATGCGTGAAATTCTTGACTCGCACTGCATATGGCATCGATTAGGCACCCGTCTGTCTTTATCTACAGCCATTGTATTTAGTTACATAGACGCCGGCGGTGTGTTTACGATGTTCTATTATACATATGTCTTTAAATCAAGGAGAAAATCTGCATTTATTGAAACCTTCACATTTTAATTACGGAAAAATAAATCAACCATCAATAACTTGCAGAAGTACTTCATTTTCCTAATAGGTCACAAATCCTGATAATATAATTAAAAAAACAGTTGACTGTCCTGAATTTCTTTTACTTTTTTGGGGTTTAGCTGCGCCGAGAGGAAAATCCTTGCAATCATTCCTAAGTTGATGAATAAGCTGAAGAGCTGTGCAAATGCGATAAAACCCTTTGCATAGTCTTTTATAATATCTCATTTAACCTGTAACTAATTTTACATAGACCACTTTCAAAGCTTTCAAAATTCAAAATGTCAAAATGGAAAAGTGACATTAAGATAAATGATAATATAACGAAAGTAATGAAATTTTGAATGACAAGAAAGAATGGCTGGTACTATAAGTCGGAGGGTACCAACTGGGACAAGCAGGACAATGCAATTACTTGGGTAGTGCATAGTTGAAAATGGGCATATAAGCATAGACGGAAGAAGAATTGCGCTACCAAGAGAAGCGTTTAGCAATAGGAGGGAGTTAAGGAACTTCGGGTAAGGATTTGAGGAAGATGGTGACGATGAGTGCAACGTAGTTAAGCGTTTCACGGGGCAGAAACGTGTACTGTGGGAAAGAAAGACGGTAATACGATGCCAGCGTTTGAGACGTGGGTGTGGAGGAGAAAGATGCGGTGGACAGAAAGGAAGACAGATGAGGAAGTGCTTCGGTACAGTAGGTGAGGAGAGCAAACATGAGGCGGAGGTAAGAAGGAGGCGAATAATAAAAGTGAAGTGGAAAATTTACATCTAGATCCACGAAGTACCGTGTAAGTCACCACTAGGGTGTGTGGCACGGGGTGATTCTACATCAGGCATGCAGCAATCGTCCCAGCACAAATCAAAACCCGACTGTTAGGCGCAGGCCAAAAAGCAGACAGGAGAACAGTGCGCAGTCCGACCAGAAACTGGGAGAGTGATACGTAAATGAACATGCAAACATGCAGAACAATGCTATACACGCATCTAGTGGTTAACGTTACTAATACTGTTGATTCATGAGTGCTACTTCATCCAGAGAACAAAATAAAATAATGCCGGACAAATCAACCGGTGTAAAGTGTTAGTAATGATGTTGTGTTATTGAGCGCAAGTGAAAATTCTACTCTACTTGTTGTGGGTGGGAGTTTCATATGATTCATCTATCGCAACTATTATGATCCCTTATTGCACGTGGGAAAAATGACATTTTAAATCTATCGGTTCTGCAATCAATTTCCTTTATCTTATTCCTGTGATCCCTTCTACCATAGTACGTTGGCTCTAGCAGTATATGTTGAATGTCCGGCAAAAAAGTGTCTGCTCCAAATTTGCGCAAAAGATTTAACCTGTGTTTCTCTTTTCGATCAGTTAGAGATTCCCAACCTAATTCCTTCAATAATTTGGTAATACTGCTAAGTTTATCGTAACAATTTTTCGCAAATCTTGCTGCTCTCCGCTGTATTTGATCTATTTCAGAGATAAGTCCTACTTCGTAAAGGTCATATTTGCTAGCGGCAAACTCCAAGTGAGGTCTCACGAGTGAAAAATAACATTGCTCTTTAACCTTCTCGTCGCATTTTCTTAATATTCTCTTGATAAATCCCAATTTGGGACTAGCATGTCCGCAGATTTCCCGGACGTGTTTCCCCCAAGACAGGTCCTGAGTAAGGGTCATACCTAAGTATTTAGCTGACTCTACATTTGATAAACCTTGTAGTGAACTGTAAGGACCCGATTGACCCTCAGAAGAAAAGTGGCGTTTATTTAATGGAATGCAGTGATTGCGGTGGACGGTATGTGGGACAGACGTGTAGAAATTTTAAAATTAGACAAACGGAGCATACAAGGGATTTGAAAAATTTTAATTTTAACGGAAGCAACTTCGCCAAACATCTTTTAACCCATGGACATAAAAGTGATTTTACTATGTTACCTCTCCATTTTACCAATGACAAGCGAAAGCTGAATGCTTTAGAACAGCTGGAGATTTTTAAGAAACAACTCGACCATGATAAATTCCTTGTCAATGAATGTATGTTCCCGGCCTCTTCCCCCATTCTCAAAGCTTTAACCCCCTCCCCTTTGTCCTCTTAGTCCGTCACCCGCAATCAACCCCCCCCCCTTCCCTCCTCCCGGTTCCCTTAACCCTCCCCCCCTTCCCCCCTCCCGGTTCCCTTAACCCTCCCCCCCTTCCCCCCTCCCGGTTCCCTTAACCCTCCCCCCCTTCCCCCCCCCACACCCCCTCCCTCACCTGGCTTTCTCTAGTATATAAGGCTTGCGCTTCTGTTAAATTTTTGCCTGATGATGATGTGAACTTACATCGAAACCCGGGTCGTTTTTAATAAATTCAGTGGTATATGTAAAATTTGTCTTTTTCTCCGTTTGATAAGTCTGTTTGATTAATTGTGTACGTTTCGCTGACCGAGTAATTCTTTTTCCAAAAATTCATTACAACGCACTTTTTTAAACTCAATTCTAACTGCCAAGTATTGCACCATTCAGCAATAGCATCTAGGTCTTTTTGTAACGCAATCTTGTCCGAATCTTTGCTTAGATCCCTGTACAACACGGCGTCATCTGCGAAGAGGTGAATTTTGCTCTTCACAACGGTATTGATGTCATTAATAAGGGACAATAAAGGACCAATAAGGAACAATAAGGGACCGATGACACTTCCCTAAGGTACACCTGATGTTACTTTCACTACATCTGAACTAAAGCCATCTAGAACTACCCTATGTTCGCGGTCGGCTAAGAATTCTCTTATCCAACATATTACGTCGTGGTGTATTCCGTAAGCTTTCAACCAAACGATTAACTTCGAATGAGGATCTTATCGAAAGCTTTTTTAAAATCTAGAAATATTGCGTCTACTTGGACAAGCTTTTCTACCGAGGAAAGAATGTCGTGAAGGAAGAGGGCCAACTGGGTTTCGCAAGACCTGCCTTTCCGAAACCCATGCTGATTTTGCGTTAATAAGTTTTGACTATCCAAGTACCCCATAATCGAACTGACAATTATATGTTCCAATATCTTGCACGACATAGACGTAAGGGAAATCGGTCTATAGTTACTGGGATCTTCCTTATCACCACTTTTAAATATTGGTATAACGTTCGCGATTTTCCAATCGTAAGCAACACGATGTTGTGTTAGAGATTGTTCAAATATTATTTTCAGGCACGGTGCTATTTCTGATGCTAATTCTTAATAAACTGGGAAGATAATATGATCGAGACCGGGTGATTTTTTGGAATTATTGGATTTCAGATGACTTTCTATTCCACGACTAGTGATATTAATAGACTGCATTTGGTGCTTACATAGCCTAGGCGTTGTAGCGGTGTCATTCGGAGAGCATGTTGTGTAGACGCTTTGAAAAAAGGTGTTGAGGGTATTTGCTTTATCTAATTTGTCGTTTGCTCTTTCTCCTATTTTGTTCCTTATTGACGTTACTGTTGATTTGCAGCCTTGAACCTCCCTCACGTACGACCAAAATGCCTTTTGGTTATCCTCTAAATATTCGCCCAATATTTTATTTTTGAATTCCGTTAATGCTTTTTGAAAGGCCACCTTAGCTGCTGTTTTCGCTTTCTTGTATTTTTCGTATAAATTCGTATACTCCTCTTCGGGGAGACCCTGATGTGCGTTCCTCATTATTGCGTGCCAGAATCGTTGTCAGCTGAGAGATTTCCGGACGTCCGAATTATACCACCTAGGTTCAGTATTGACCTTTTTAAGTTTACTTGGTATTGCGCTAATTATGGCTAGTCGTGTGATGCTACGAATAGTATCCCATGCATAGTCAGTACAACGGTTTTCACTAATATCACTAAATGTTTTATACGAGGTCTATAGTTCTCGTTTTAAACCTCCGAAATCCGCCTTGTGAAATAAGTATACCCTCCTCTTTGTGGGTGCCTTTTTGTCAGTAATAATATGGAATCTAGCTTTTACTTCTCTGTGATCACTAATTCCGTTCACTGTTACTACGTTAAGGACGCTTTTAGGTATGTTGGTCGCCAAAAGATCTAGAAAGTTGTATCCTCTGGTCGGTGTTGTGACTAATTGATGTTAGGAATTGGATGTGAATGTGTGGAGTAGAGTTTCTCACAGCTCCTTATCGTTGCCGCCATATTTAAAGCTATATGTCTTCCATTCAATCGAGGGAACATTGAAATCACCAGCGATAATTATGTTATTTTCGTTATTTTGACGTGTGAGACGTTTCACATATCTATCCAACTCTAGAACTGAATTTAAGTCTGCATCGGGTAGTCTATAATATGAGCAAATAAAAATTCTTTTTGTTGAGCATTTAATGGAACACCACACACTTTCCAAATCATTATCTGGAAATATTTCGGCTCTGCTGACGAACTCATCTTTGACTGCGATAAACACTCCTCCTCCTGTTCTCGCTGTTCGGTCTTTTCTGTATATTGCATATGATTTTGGGAAGATCTCGGTATCCGCAATTTCATTCGATAACCAACTTTCTGTTCCTATTACTACATCAGCGTCCGCGCGTCGTTTAATGCACGAGTAAGTAAGAAGAGCGACTGCGACATCGGGGAAGACCTGGCGTCTGAATCACTGCAACGACGGGAGACTCTCGATGGAGACGAGATGCCATCACTACTGGAGATCTACTGGGCCGCTCCGCTCTCTCTGAGCTTCGCTTGAAGTCCACGAAAACGGCGCAGGAGTCTCCTGTGCCGCGTGTGATAGACTTCTACATCTACATCTACATACTACCCCGCAAGCCGCCTCAATAGGCGTGTGGCGGGGGATGTTAGGACACCAGCCGTTTGCATATAAAAAGGAAACGCTCTAATGAAATTACGCCTTGCATTTATTGAAGTCCCTTATTGGTCGGGGGAAAAACGAATTCCCATGCCTATCCGTTCTGCAAAATATCTCTCTTAATTTATCGTTTCTGTCGGACCTGGAAATATAGTGGGGTCCTAATATGATGTTCTCCGTGTCGCTCTTAAAGATATCTATTCTTAATTGCTCAAGTATTCTCAGCCTAGCGCGCGAGTCTCTAGCGGCTCCCAGCCTAATTCGTTTAACATCTGTGTAACGCTGTCTATACGCCCGTAGCAGTTTTTGACGAATCGCGCAGCTTTTCTTTGTATTTTATTAAGTTCCCGGATTAAGTCTTCGGGCGGAGCAAGGAGGCGGCACCATCGCAATCGAAGAGAGGCACTTCTAAGGGCCGAAGGGAGGACGGAGAATTTGGCGAAGACTACGGCTGGCGTACCAGGCAAAGTACAACCGGCGCCGACCGTAACGGGAACAGCCACCGCTGCACCCACACCTAAATCCACACCAGGCAAGTACTGCAGCAGCCGCCACCATCGTGGCTGCACCTGCAGTACCTGCCGCAGGCACATGTAGGTAGTCGCACTTTCGGAGACCACCGCACCCGCGGTGTCCACCACCCGTAATGCAGCCGTAAATGACGACGACCAACTTCCTGCCAACTGTTGGTGTACTCTCACTTCTTCTCCATGACCTCTGTAACTTCTCTATTTTTCCATCAATCTTTACATCAAGACTATATTACTTTGCAAGCTTTTCGACGTAAAACCTTCATCCACGCAATGCGTGCAGATGAATATTTTCATATTCACATTTCAATAATCCATATCGATCCCTCTTAACTGAGTGTCATTACGCTTAGCCCCAAAGTCAGCTGAGTTGCAAACTGTAACTCCAATGGTCGTGGTGATATTAGGAGACAATTGGACTAAGGAGAAGATTAATTTAATGTGAATTAATCACTGTTCATCACATCGAGCAATGCCTCGTATCTTGCGCTCTGTGGGGCCGATGCGTCTCCCGCAATACCTACGCTGCGGCGCGCGGACCCCACGGCTGGACCAGCCGTGAGAATTACGGAGATTACAACGAGTCGTCGGCTGGTGGTTACCTCAGTAATAGAAGCAAAATGCAAACAGGAGCAAGAGGGAGCAGATAATTTTTTTTGCGAATCGCTTTTTATAACTTCATGCTATGTATTAGTGCAAAAATCACGACGGGGCCCCGTGCGGCATTTTTGGAAGCCTCAATTTATACATTTCTGAAAAAATATTCCCATAGCTTTTCATTACGTATTTGTCAATAAGTAATTTCTGCCTTTATCACACTAAAAAAGGATGCAGCATTGAGATTGGTCAGTTTCCCATATATTTGGGTGCTAAAAGTTAGCAAATTGAATTACGGAAAACCTGATTTCCTTCTACGCACTTCCGCATGCTAAAACCCATCAACGTAGCTCGGATATGAGATATTTATTTTCAAGCCCTGAGAATGGCTACCAAATGCTTGAGTGCAGTCGCTTGGAAAGAGCTTTTACAAAGGTACACTAGGGTGTGGCTTATTTTTTGTTTTTTCTCGAATTTTCAATTTCAACCTCTCAAAGTATGATATTGGGTAAAGACAGGATATCTGAAAAATTTCGGCTCCATTAGTTAACGTTTAGAGGTCGCTCAAGAGGCTTAAATGCAGTGACGTTCAATTTTCCCGATTGGAGTAAATAACATAATTTGTGGGGGTAACGTTAAAGCGCTTTGGTTTCAAAATTCACTCCATATTTACGTATGTGCAACCGTTTTACACGACTAAAATATTTAAGCGGGGGCTACTGCCGCGCGCCCCACACATAACGCTGCGCCGGGTGCATGCGGGCCGCAGTCAGCTGATTCCTCGTCCTACGCCCTTCATTCCCTACTGTAAAATAAATTGATATCTAAAAATCCATATTTTAAATTAATATATGGCTTTGGCCATCCATCTAGCCCTATGGGAAGCTCTGGGAGCTCTAAACGTGGAGCATCCGTCACGTATAATGATTGCAAGGTTCAAAAACTCCAAATAATCATCTCTTGGTTGAAAAGCCTGTAAATGTATGTAGAAATAGGAAATAAGTCAAGTCCTAAACCTGTAATAAAACGGCAATGTAAGGTAATTTATAGTTATATTCAGTGCTCATAACTACCTCTATTTTATTGCGAGCAAAATCAGTAATCCTTTTTACTACATCACCGCTGAGGAATTCTGCTATCTTCTCATCTGCAAGAGCTTGAACTTTTTGTTTTTCAATTTCTGTCCACTTTTTTGAAATCATTTGAACAGCGCTATCAATTTGATGCAAAATTTTAAGCCATATGTTAATTAAAAATAAGGATTTTTAGATATCAATTTATTTTAACAGAAAGAGAAATCAAGGGACTTCTAACTGTTAAAATTTCCATTACAGTCACTGATACATGGGGTACCAAAAATGATTTGGAACTATTTACTCGATTAAAAGAGTATAGGAACGTTGACAGTACAGACTCGCGTAAGTCCACCATTAAAGAGCAATATCGTCTGGAATCGCGACAATAATATGTTTTGGTAGTGTGCTGTACTCAAGTTATGATGAATATAGGACAATATAAACAATGAAAGTTTTTCTGTGAATCATTCATGTCTAATGTACTACTAATTCGACAGTAGAAAGTTTTCAATGCTAAGCAGATGTCTTATTTATTTTACGACAAATACATAAAAGTGCATGTCTTTTAAAGTCTACCGGTTTCCATGAGACGGCTGCTAGGATCTCGCAGGGTGCAGTACCTACCCCTGAAGCATTGCTCACAAGAATCTTTTCCCAAGTAAATTACTACATACACATGCATAAATTTGAGTTAAAAGCTGTTAGGATATTAACTTAGAGTATATCACTAGCAGTCTGTAAAATTGTCACGCACGGGAAATGGCTCCCTTGACCCTAGCTCGGGCAGGTACGAGGGGGGCGCAGGGAATGAAGGGCGCAGGACGAGGAATCAGCTGACTGCGGCCCGCACGCACCCGGCGCGGCGTTATGTGTGGGGCGCGCGGCAGTAGCCCCCGCTTAAATATTTTAGTCGTGTACAACGGTTGCACATACGTAAAAATGGAGTGAATTTTGAACCCAGAGCGCTGTAACTTGGCGCTTTACCCCTACAAATTATGTTATTTACTCCAAATGGGAAAATTGAACGTCACTGCATTTAAGCCTCTTGAGCGACCTCTAAACCTTAACTAATGGAGCCGAAATTTTTCAGATGTCCTTTCTTTACCCAATGTATTTTGATAGGTTTAAATTGAAAATCCGAGAAAAAATAAAAGATTACCCACACCCAAAGGTACACATTATCCAGGTAAACTCGAAGTGAAGAACAAAATTTTTCAGGATTCCGCGATCCATCGGCATATATAATTAGAGACATTTCTACCAAAAAAAAGATTAATCAATGCCAAGACAAAATTTTAATTAATTTTTCTTTCCTCTCTCGCGTATTGCAGGGAATTAATACCCAATTCCGGGCACGTGCGTCGAAGGCAGTCCTCGAGCCGAGCGACGCCCGGAGGGTCGGGGGGGAGGGGGGCTGTCCCTGGCGTGCGTCATTTGCAATGCCGCCTCCTCCGCACCGTGGTCAAACGGATCGCCACCCCCCGCGTGACGTCACGGCTACAAGACAAGCGACGCATCGGCGAATAGCCGCCCGCGGCTCTTCCATCCTGGCAGGGCCTGGCACGGAGATCTTTGACGTCTTAGCCCGTTAATTGGACGCTAATTAACGATAAGGATCCACCTGATTGCCTTAGAATGACCCGCCTTGGGCAGTGAAGCACGTAGCTGTCCGGCCGAGCTGTGATAATGAGACGCTCGCTCTTGAGGAAAGAGATCTCTTGGCCGTCAGCCACCCTGTGGTGGTTACCGCACATGTTGAGTCTTCAAGAAAATGGTGATCACAAAGCATTTTTATCGACTTAAAAAGCAACGATAGTTTTCATAGAAAAAACTAAGTGGAATCTTTGGGTTCGAAAAAGGTGACTTTGTGGAGCTCGGTGATGTCGAGAGAAACCCAGAAGCCATTGTGACGATGGAAACTCGAAACACCGAAGACTAATGGATGCCTTTCTTCGGTATTTTGGGTGTGAGAATCAATAACTACACTCCAAGTGCGAGAGAACTGAACCTCGCTGCTATAACAACGACGTTAGATGAGAACTTAGCAGGCAGTGGAAATTACGTAACGCGATAAAAACACCTCAAACACAGAATGCGAAACGCTCGATTTTAAGCGTGGAGAAAGTGAAATAGCCATGAAAATCAAAGAAATATAGTTGTTCAGCTTTGCGCAACCCAAAAAATTCAAGGAGAATATCTCGTTTAAAATCCAATAGCATGTTGCTCTTACGCTGCGGAACTACGGGGCAACAATTCAACCGTTGAGTCATTGACAGACAGAAAGGGCGACTTTTTCACTGGTATTGTGATCAAGGCAAGGGGTACAGTCTCATTACAAGTGGGTACACAGATGGAGTCACTAATCCCAGCGTAAACATCCGTGTCATTATTGAAGCAATGAAGGACAAAATCGTAAATTTTAAAATGATAAAAGATTGGTTATAAGTAACAAATCACCAAGAATTAGAAAACTGCACTAGTTGGCATGAAGCCCCACAAATACCATCTTTTCCAAAAGCCATATTCCGTAAAACATTAATGGAAGGCAGGTTTTCGTTAACCTTCAAAGCAGCTTATGTCATTCCAATTTTTATAAACGGCGACAGATACTGGAATTTACCAACCATACTAGAATTTATCGTTTGCGTTCTTTCCCTACAGTATTCTCGAGCTCAAATTTTATAGATAAAACATGAGCTTCATGAAAAGTAGAAACGGCTTCTACATGAGCCAACGTGGCTTCCAAAAGATAGAAATCACTCGAAAACCTGTTTGGATTGCTTCCCCCACCAACACACTAACATTAGAATAACGTTAGTATAACGTTCGAACGAACGTAGTTTGAAACACGTTATAATGTCCAACCACCCTAACGTTTTTTTTACGTTTGGACCATACCGTTTGGGAATAAATTTAAAATAACGTCACCCCCAAACCGTTTGGGGATAACGTTAAAATAACGTGAACCCCAGACCGTTTAAAGACAACGTCATCAAAATACGTGAATGTTAACTTTTTACGCACGGCATTCATAGACCACCTTATCGCTTGGTTCTTTTATCCCAGACGCCTTTAATTTAAGGCGTTAGGGATTAAGGAACCACGATTTATGAGAATGAATTGGGAAAGAAATAATGTAAATTAAAATTGGCTCCCAATTTGTCCATTCGTGACGTATTCAGAAGGATAACAGATGTCGTATATAACTAACAATACCTAGCACTGGCCCAGGCCTGGCACTCCCTTGCTCCCTCCACTGAAACTCCCTCACCGTCTATAATAAAACTTACGTGATTCGATGAACCATTCTTGGTCATATAATGTCCCCGCATTCACATTCGCTGAGCCAGCCAAGTTTGGAGGACAGGGAGCAATGACAGGGTAAACCTATATGCACATACAACCACATGAAGATCTTTGAATGCCTTCCCTCATAATAAAATTATTCAGGCTCATTTCAACGCATTTAATAGATAAATTATTATGTACAATGAAGCATAGTTATGGGCACACAATGTAAAATAATAGTAAAAACCACCAACAAGTGGGCATAGCTCTATCCTTTCACAAAACTATATCCCAGTCGTCTAGCCAAATTATGAGTTCGATAAGAGTGATGAAATCCGTATCTCTCAGCGAAACCACTTAGGTCGTAATTAATCTGGCTATCTCACTAAGTAGAAATCCTCTGTAAAAACTTTGCGTATGCTTCATGGACGACGAGTAACAATCACCATCATTACCAACATAACTGCACATGAAAACTAACGCCACCAGAGCGAAAATAAACCTATTCTTGGCTCACATGACCCGAAATACGAATGTATAGGGTACTGAAAACAACTGTTTTAATGGCATATAAGTAAAAACTTCAGATTTACGACTTAATTTATCGGAAAACACTAGAACAAACACTCACATCAACTCACATCACGTAAACAGCCTGTAAACAACGCCGAATTTCTATATCGATGGGCGAATCACAAGTCTGTGACCGCTCTAAAGTGAGCCTCCGCGCCTGCAAAATAGTTCCATCGTACCGTGTAAGGAATGCTGTTTATTACTGCGTTAGGAAGAGCATTAAACTAATTTTTAATTCAAATCGGTTGAAAGACATTTTTGGAACGTAATATCAAGACAGCTTTTAAGAAAATGCGTTTCGAACCATATATTCAAAACGCTACCTCTTCACGAATCGACGGCGGCGGTTCGCGGCGAACGTTAGTTTTGCGTTATTCTCAAACCCAACTCAAACCACTTTATGTGGGTGTAGAATTTGGCCGTTAGGGTGGTTAGGAAATCTATCGTGAGTGGCGCGCGCTAACCAAAAAACGTTATACTAACGTTATTCTATCGTTAGCGTGTTGGTGGTGTCCATGATATCCTCAGATTTAGTTAATAAAAGAAGCAAGTAGATGCGATATCTTGGATTTCAGAGATGCATTCGACAAGGTTCCGCTAAGAACTAATATTCAAATTACAGCCGCATATAATAAAATCCGAAGTAATGAACTGGATCCGTGAAATACTGACTGATTGCAAAAATGCTGTGCCTAGTTGATGGAAGTAGCTTCATCGTGATAAGAGTGATATGTAATGCCCAACTAGGAAGCCTGATGTATCATTTATACAAAAGGCATAAGCTCTAGAATATCCAGCAAAATTATACCATTATCATGCGGTAATTTCCCGAGACGTTTATACGAAATCACTTCATATAAGCCTTTGCATACAATCTGAAAAACTTTACCACTTGGTGTTCTAGGGCTAGGCTCAAAGTAAATCTTAGAAGATGCTTATCAATGCATTTCTTAAGAAAGAAATCACATCATTGTCATATCCTCAAAAGGGTTAATTAATTATGCGTGTTGTAGATGAAGTAAAATACCTGAATATCACCATTTCTTCTCATATATCATCGAGAAAGTTTATTAAAATATTGGCGGAATTGCATCAAAAGACACGTTGGGATACATCAAGCCGGGATTTGGAAGTAAGACATCGGACGAAAAAGTGAAATAGAAGTGTAATCTCTCTTTGCTGAGGACACACCTTCAATGCGGCCCTAGAATCCTGGTCCACCGGCCGTTTGACACGAGACACTTTATCGCACGTTTTGAAGTAGCATCTGTTTACGGAATGCGAGAATGCAGGCTCGGAATAAGAGCAGGGGCTATTTTCACATCTCTCGTTTATGCATTTTCTCATGCATTCTTGCAATTCATAGCTTTACACGACGCAATTTTCAATGCACATCAATACATACATCAGATTATGCAATTAAGTGCCTCGTGTAAAACGGCCTTACGGCTTAATTCACGAGCTCATACAAGGACAGGCCGTGCGTTTTGTCGAAAAGTGTCTCGAGGGACCAGAAAGCGTGACGAAGCCGTTAAGAGGACGGGGTCGGGAGCCGTTAGAGACTCGCTGGCTCCACACACACACACACTAAGCTAAGGTTAATTGAAAAAATTGTATCTCACGAGTTTCGGGTCGACGTGGCGAATGCATCCATAGAACATACAAATGGGAGAATTCCTAAGAATGTGGAAGGGTTCTTTCTTTCCGCGCGGCGCGAATTAATTATGGCGAGCTAGCTAGTCCCCATCATTAACGTACTCCTCAACCTTCATGACAATTTAAACACAACCTTCGCCCCATCAAGTGCGTGCGATCGAAATGATCTCCCAATATAACGATACACAGCATTCTAGACCACAACTCACATTTGAAGTCCAAGAATAGTATGTTTTAAATGATTTGTAGTTCACAAAATATATCACACTGAAATACTTCTTCAAATATCATTCAAATAAAAACCAAAATAAATTGTTCTTCGATCGATAATGGCCGCTTCGGCATGTATTTTGACGCCGAAGCCGAGGAGTCGTGCGTGAGGCAAAAAACGTTCGAACGTGAGTTATAGAATCGCGATTGGCAATTGTTATCGATAGAATTCCCATAATCCAGCGTGAATGACTCTTTTACGCTCGAACGTAAAGTTATGGAATCGACCCCCAGGACCCCCACACCCAGTGCCCGGGAGACGCCAGGAGCAACGTGCTCGGATAGTTGCTTGTCTCTCCGGTGTAAAACAACAATGATCTATCCTTGCAGTTGGGAAAAGAGCCGTTCTGTTATAATTGTATTCGGCGCATGCCTTTTCCTCTCTCCTATCCATGTCTCATGTTTATCTCTGACATTATGGAAAAATTGAAGTTCATTGAATAAATAGGATGCCTCCGGAAAGGAGAAACATTGTCGTGTCGCTCGAAATGAGTCTAATTTAATTTATGAATCATGAAGCAAAGAGTCCTGAGGCTGACCAACATAACGAACTGGCCTCATGAATAATTTCATGTTTAAGAAGGTGCAACACCTAAGTCAATGCTCAATGCACCGGGCTTCAAAAATTCTTGAAAAAATACCTCAAACCGCCCGTTTGCTATTTTTAATACTTAGTTCGTAGATTCGACAGGAAATTAACCATCAATAAGGAAATTGCATTTTTTTATTGCATAGATTTCTTCTTAAATACCTTTGATCCTTTTTTTTCTCGAAGGTCTCTCGGCTTGCAGCATTTTTCTCATTTTTAAATTCAAAACCTTTCAAAATCTGTTGTTTCTTCTGACACCTTTGCAAAGAATTGCAAGCAGATTGGGTAGGTGTGGAGGCTAAAGCTCTGGCTACCCATCCCGAGGGCCTGGGTTGGAATTCCGTCAGTGGTCGAGTAGTTTTCCAGAGGAAGTTCAGATCCCAACGAAGCGTGGGGAACATCACACGAAGCAAGCATCGCCGTTCGTCGGATGCGACTCCCAAAGTCCCCTCGGCGTGTCAAATGCCGCCTTCCACGTTCTCAACTCCCCGAAGAAACCCTCCCTCGCTCATCGGAGAGTGCAAATGATCCCCGAGTTCGATCGCCTCCCCAATCAGCCGGCCAACCAAAGAGCATACCAACCTACGCATATTACCCGGATGAATTAACTATCCACTGACGATGAGTGGGCACGAGTACTTTTCTGGCTAATTTATTCAATGTAGAAACACAATGCTTGGGTTTCAAATGAAGCTCGCATGGTGCGAAGAAACGGAAGGGTGGGACCCTTACGAAGTAGGACTAATCTCTGAAATAGATCGAATACAGCGGAGAGCAGCTAGATTTGTGAAAATTTATTACGATAAACTTAGCAGTGTTACCGAATTGTTGAAGGAATTGAGGTGGGAATCTCTAACTGATCGAAGGGAGAAATACAGGTTAAATCTTTTGCGCAAGTTTGGAGCAGACAGTTTTTGCCAGAGGTTCAACATATACTGCTAGAGCCAACGTACTACGGTAGAAGCGATCACAGGAATAAAATAAAGGAAATTGACTGCCGAACCGATAGATTCAAAATGTCATTTTTCCCACGCACAATAAGGGATCATAATAGTTGCGATAGATCAATCATATGAAACTCCCACCCTCAATAGGTAGAGTAGAATTTTCACTTGTGCTTAATAATCCAACATCATTACTAACTCTTCACACCGGTCGATTACTCCGCATTATTTTATTTTGTGTTCTGCATGAAGTAGCATCTCCTAGCATTCATGAATTAACAGTATCAGTAATATTAACCACTAGATGATTGTATAGCATTTTTCTGCATGTTTGCATGTTCATTAACTCTCCCAGTTTCCGGTTGGACTGCGCACTGTTCTCCTGACTGATTTGGCCTGCGCCTAGCACCACGGGGAGCGTGCGAGGTTCTGACTTGTGCTGGGACGAGTGCTGCATGCCTGGTGTGGAATCACCCCGTGCCACACACCCAAGTGGTGGCTTTCACGGTACTTCGTAGATGTAGATGAAGGGTGAGACTTCCATCACCGATCGAATAAAAGCGTCACTTTGGAGCACTCTCTGAATCGGGCACCACATCTAGGGGCGACATATCTCTCGGTCGAGATCTGCGCGTCTCACGCCCGATACTCTTGTTCATTGTCAACGCTGCTCCTCGATCCTCGTTGGCAATGTTACTCGTCTGCGTCGCCCAAACCAGATACTGAGAAATGAAAAACAATATTTTTCGGTCAAACTTCTAAAATTTGGAAAATAAATGGAATAGGAGTTGAATTTATGAAAATTATGGAAAACGTATTGACAGTTATAATAGTAACAGTCTAAATTAAATGTTTTGTTGTTCAGATGACAAAATCGGTGGAACTAACTAAATTTACTAAATATAATATTTTCAAACGGACTTGCTCGAAATTATCACTTATCAGCTATCTGGCCAGCGTTTTGCTACGCTAATACACCGCTTATAAACAAAATATGCTTTTTTAATGTCTATAGTCGCAGCATTAATGTATGGGGATATTCCTTCCTAATCATGCATGCCAGGTACGCGAACCTAGAGATTTGGGTCAGGCATATACGCGATTCACGAAGAACCATGAATTTAGACGACGAGGGACCGAATATCCTGGTGGCAACACATCACAACAGCTCTCAATGAACGCTAGATATCAGTTTTGAAAGAGCCTGAGATGACGAAAACACGGCTGTGTTCCCGATTCACAAATGGCATGTATCAGCGGTTGTTTTCATGATATAATCTCTCAGATAAACCCCTCCCGTCGCCACCTCGATTTCGCTGGCAGATTCCTACGTTGACCCAAATTAGCCAGTCGGTCGTATCTGGTTCGCACCAGGATTGGCTTCGAGATTCGCGGCGGCCGTCGAAGGAGTTGAAGAAAGGAAGCGATTTACTTCGAGTGCGGTGAGAGGCCTCAACTTGCATTTTGTAATCTCTTATCGCGTTATGGGACCCGAGCCGCCATTAGAAATCATTCCTTATGGTCATGACACAATAATGGCCGTCATTTAAACCCTCTGTTTGCTACGTGCGCTCGGAGCCTCATTTGCTCCACTTGTACACACGGAGATTTTCGAGGTATCAATGTTCTATCGTTTGTTGCGCAGTCAGAGAGAAATACAGAAGTTCTGGTATGAAAACCACTTCAACGTTCATTTTCGAGGCTCCAGCGAAAGTTAAACAAAGTTAATGGCAAGAAGATAGGCTGACAAGGAGATGCGCCCGCATCAGAGTCTATGCATTAGGCTGGAGAAGATACGTGCATCACTGGCTACACGACGCTGTAAATGAGAAGGAATTTTATAATGGCATTATTCCATTTTATGTAAGAAAACGTACATTAGGATGATTTCATGGCAACAATGTTTGTGTTTCTGCGTTTAAGACGCATTCGAAAAGTATTTATTATTGTACTCCGTAAGCTTAAGCTCCGTAAGGGCCGGGCGTGTCACGCGATATTTGGGTAAAAGTGCTTCAACTACTGCTCGCCAGAAGGCAGGGGAGTTCGCCCCTTTACTCCGGCTTGAAATCTAAATATTTCTCGCGGAAACATATTGTAATGGGTACCAATAGACCCCTTTCTGCCTCGCTTACTATTCTGTGATTAGATACGTTGTTATCCAGTAGATCAACCCTGCTCATGATCTTATAATTTTAAGAAATTGGCGAGTTATGGCAGATCTATATTTACTTTACTTTGGATTGAATCAAAGTATATATGAGCCTATTGAAGAGAACTAACACTTTCATCATTCTATATATCGATGAATATTCCTGTCATATAGCAAGTGAAAAGCATCGGTTTCCTTCCACTTGACTGCAAACATGTTATCCGTTTCATCAGCACCGGCAGCACCTTTACTTATTCACTTTTTTACTTGGAAGCGAACTATATTTTTTATGCTTCCTCTGATTGCTCCTGTTGCTTCCACACCTCCCCGTCGCATTTCGATTTGGCGCCCATGAATAAATTATCAGAAAAGAAAGGGAAATGAATTCTGGGAAAGTTCTCTGTTGTGCCGGTGAAAACTGGTTTACCACTGATTCACCAAGTCGTTCACCCTGAGGTGCCTAAGAGGCTCCCCCTCCTCGGAGAGACCCGGATGTAAATGTACTTGAATACCTGCTCCCTTGTAGCTGCGCAAGCACCCATGCCTGAAACCACAATACCGGCTTTCCGCGACTAAACTGCTTGCAATGACGTCGACCAGCTCAAGAAAAATTGATTCGTTTACGGTAACGTTGTTTCCATCCGGGCTGGTTCGTTACCAGGCTGTAACTTTTCACTGTAACGTGCAGCGAATTCACGACCACTTCAAACCGCTCTCTGCGTTCCGTTGCCGTAACGCTGAGTACATCTACAGCCGTCCTCCCAAAACATGAGCCGAGGCGCGCACTGAAGGAGCGTGATCACGAAAGCCTAAACCGCACGGTCATTGGTCCAGGGATCATTTGAGCTGTGCTTGTCAGTGAGAGGGGAAACGATGGATAGGTGGGTGGGACGAAAGAAGAACGTGCTGAAATGTTGGAAAATCGATCTTAATCATTGCCACTACCCTTGAACTTGTGCGTAAAAAATGACCGTGTTTGCACTAGCTTTAGGTGCAGAATTCAGATGAATGCGTACAGTTATTAAAAAGAGAGCTGCAGTCAACCGTTTGTTTTAAGTGCAGCGAAGTCGGCGGTAAATATGGTTATTATTATTCTCAAGGCCTTTTTGTTCAATAAAGAAAAAATTTAGATAATCGTGCGGATGATCATTCCATGAGGTAGTGTGAGCGTTTTAATGACAAAAATACACTCGGATATGAATTTACGAACAAATAGCCAGATTTTTCATTTCCTTACCATTGGCTGGGATTTTGTTCCTGTACAACTGTGAAGCCGGAAAATGTTGTATCATTTTCATTTGTACCGAAAGAGTCGTAATCCATGTTTTTCGTTAAATTACACTCTGTTTGAAAACCAAGCGCTGGATTTCTAAATTTTTCAAACGTGACTTCAAAGCAAAATAATTACTTTTTCCACATGCACACTTTCATAAATGTTCACCTACACACTTTCATAAATTAACACCAGACTGGCAAAAAGTTCATATCTTTTTATCTCATATAAAGTTAATTACGATTTAGCGAGATGTGAACACCGCTCTTTTTCCGTGCTGATAGAAATTGATGAGGAGATCATCTGTTTAAGAAAAGCTCGCGGAAGACAGAAAAGAATTTTGAAACATGCATAAGTAAACAATTATATAGGTACTTATTAGAAAGAATACTCTCAATTAGTGTAGAAGATGTTAAGGAAGAAATGAGAATTATGACAAATGACGAATCCCCAGGAGCATGGATTGTAGAAAACTAATTTTGAAATAACGCTAGAAATTATGACAAAAACCTTTGAAAAAAAGAGAAGAAGCTAATGCTTTACATGTCCACGTATTAGACAGGCTAAAAAAAGGATAAATGAACTATGCAGGCATTATTATAGCCGTTATTATGGGTAGACTCTGTGGACGTAAAATGAACGAGAGATTGGAACAAATAATAACTAATAGGGAATAGCAACTTGAATTTACTCCAGGACGGTCCTGTGTTGACAATATATGTATTTACATTTTCGCAAATGACGGAGAATAGAAGATCATGGATCAGACCCATATGGTGTTCATATAGCTACTAAAGGCCTATGACCGTGTACTTTTTAAAAAGCTTTTCTAAATTTTAAACAACATTCACGTCAACGAATTATACGTGGCAGCAATTCTAATCTTTATAAAAGTCTCGAAGCAAGCATAAACAAACGAAGCAAGTGATCTTTGGAAATAAAAAAAATCTTGTGCGAATACAAGGATGACGCTCGTCACCAACTCTCTTCAAATTTACCATCAATGAAACTTGGAAAGAATGGCAGGAAAAATTCCCTGAACTGGGAGTAGATAAAGAGGATGACTTGCTAAAGACATTACTTTTTACAAATGGTCAGATTATAGGAGCGGGGAATGAATGCAATGCGCAGCACAAGAGGAGGAAGCAAGTAAATGATTATAATAGAGCTATTTTGAAAGAAATCTTTACTAAAACAAAGCCTATGGCAAATAATGAATATATTTGGAAACATAAGGAGTCTACAATGAGTATAATATTAAAGACCGTAGAATCGGTTAAATACCTCGGAGTTAAACTGACTAATGATCTATCGTGGAGTAAACATATTCGAGATATTACCTGTCAAGCTAATCGTAAATTTGGATTTGTTAAAAGAGTACTTGGCAAGTTCGACGATAAAGTTAGGGAAATCAGCTACTTCTCCCTCGTTAGACCCCACTTAGAATATGCCGCCAGTATATGGGATTCTTATGAGATAGGCTTGGAAACTGAGATAGAACGCGTGCAGCGAAGATCGGCAAGATACGTTTAAGGCCGTTATGATAATCTCGTTAGTGTCACTGACCTTTTGCAGCAAATGGGATTGGAAAAGCTTTCAGACCGTCGATTAAAATTTCGACTCAATCTATTATGTAAGTACCAAACCGGTCTATTCTCTGACGACGCTAATAATATTTTTACTACGGTAGATCAGATCATGAGAAAAAAATTAGGGAATTAGGCTGCTGAACGGACAGATTTAAAATGTCATTTTTCCCACGAACGATAAGGGACCATAACAGCTGCCAATGAGACTTTTATCTAGGTTTGTCGTTAGGTAGTGTAGCTCTTAGTAGTAGTAGTACTCCTAATACTTGAATCCTTATCTGTTACCTAGTACATACTAACAGCACGCCTTACATATTTTCTACATGGGTCTTGAGTCTCTGTCCATCTCTGTAGTTGTAGAATGCATGTATATTGACGGTAGCTCTCCATTGTGATGACATCTGTAGTGTAGTAGTTCATGCTTGTGAGGCTTCGCCTCGTGACAAGCATTAGCGATTTATGCAAATGCATAATTAGTCGTAATTACACTAACTCTAGGGTATAGTGTAATGCATGTTGGCGATTACTCACCCCCTGCCACACACTCCTGAGGTATCTTTCAGGGTATTTTGTAGATGTAGCTGTAGATGAGTATTAATTCTTAAGAGTGAAATTTGGCAGTGGCGGAATAAGAAAGAAAGACATGAATGAAGACAAGAAAGAAACTAGAATGTATCAAGAAAAACAAGCATCGGACAAACTGAGAGCATGTTGCGGACAAAAGACTTAAGAAGAAAGCAAAATATCCAAGATACCCCAAAAATATCCAGAGCATACTAATTTGTGGAGCAGGGAAATGATAGAAAGCGAGAGAGAGGGAGTGATCGATGGCTCTTGAGGTGGGCTGATTGAAGAGACGCTGTTGAATATCAAAGTTCGAAAGAGTCACAGAGGAAAACGGAAGAATGATGGAAGCAGAGAAAAAACCCACGGAAGGGGTGATGGTAAGTGGGTAGTTAGCATGCCATAAATGGCACGAGGGCAAAGTCTTTTGCGCCCAAGAAGTAGAGATGAGAAGGTAAAATGGGTATGGGCACGTAATCAAATTAAAAATCACTAAAGTCCCGGAAAAGTGCTGGATTGGTAATCATCTTGATAGAGTAAAAGATGGCGTCCGCCGCAAGGGTGGATGGAGCAAGTGGCCGACAGGTACGAGGATGGAGGGCAGATGGGAGGAGGGGGGTGGGGGGATCGAGAGGCTTGGAGAAGGTGTGGCCATAGGTTGACAGTGACGGACAGTCCAGTCAAGTCACTGCACAAATTAATTGCATTAAATGCTCGGAGGTTGAGATTGGATTAGTTTCTTACTGTCGTTGTAATTCGACGGAGGTGACTTGAGCGAAATACACACCTTTTCAAGCAGCAATACAGTAGGAATCCAACAACCTCGGCAACGATTAAGCGCCCAAAGTTTTCCTACCCAAGATTTTGGGCAATGCTGTGGGTCGCACTTGTGCCCAAGGGCAAATTATGTGTACCTAGTATATAAACGTCCGCCTCGATATTTATGACGAGATGTCCATACACCCTGCACAAAAAGAGAATGGAATGTGACTCAAAGTTTAAAAATATATTCCACAGGATAAACATTTACAGTAATAAAACTTTTAGATTCTTCCATTTACCCTTCCTTCCTGGTTTGGCCATTGCAGGATGTCTCTCGGCGGGAGGCGGGGAGGCCGATCTTGTGGTGGACGTCCCTTCCGAGCGAGGTCTCCATCCAATGCTTCGGGGCGGTCCGACCGCTGCGTTCGGCGCCTTGGCACCCCCGTTCTAGGCTTGCGCTTCACCGACATCATTGCTGCATCGATCAATGCCCGTCCGAGGTTTGGGAAGAACCGAGGATGACCGGCCACACCGCTGAGTCCCCAGCCAACACCGGCGACCACCAACCCAGCCGCACGACGGCCGGCCCCAAGTGGAGGCCCCCGCGAACGACACCCGCGACCCATCGCCGACACCCACACCAGAGGAAGACACCGCAGGTGCCGCACCACCCTCGACCAACAAAGCCCCCCCCCTCTTGCATCGCTGACATTCACGTAGGTGGCAGGCCATCGCGAGAATGGTGGGTGGTTCTGCTTGTCGCCCGAGGCCGGGGAAAGACGCGCAGAAACCTCCGCCAGGCCACCTCCTGTACTGGAGAACTTCCTAAATGAGAGTCATCAGATATGTAATTCGACGGAAGAAACTAGGTGTAGATTTTTAGGAATAATAATCACTGGGTTCGCTGGATGGAAAGTAACAGATATGTGGAAGTCGACACAAGAGGTCAAGAGGCTGTATATTTTATTAAACAAATATGCAGTGGCAGCGCTTATGTTCCCTTGTTCGCTTATGTTACCAATCATGTTCCCTTTTAATTCTCTAACAACCCTTAGAAAAGAAATTTTGAATTTTTCTAATCTTTTTGCTAAATGTCATTCTGTTTATTTATAAATCATGAAAATTCAGATAATGAAGTGATCAGTGAAAAAGAAAACAGATTTAACAGCCTGTTACGAATTTTTTGCGTTTTTTTAGCTAAAAATATCAAAAAATAGTCGTCTTAATGCTGTAAAAGACATTAAAATATCTCTATTTTATAATAAAAACCGATAAACCTCATGATACTAATTTATCGTTAAAACACACATTTTGCACATTCAAAAGTTTTAATTTGCAGCCTCGGGGCGTGGGTGGGGGTCATTTACTAGGCAAGGAATCTTCCTCGCACTCTTTCTACTTGTTTCCTGCATCTCCCCGTGCTCTCCCTTTGTCCAAGGGTTTGGGCAGGGAGTATAGAAATATGGAGATTCGACTTGTACCCGGAAGGTGATGCCAAAACCTTCCGCGGAGAGGAACAGCCGGTAGATGGTGCTGATGACCAACGCGGATCTGTCTGCCAGGAAATTACATTGAGCTAAGGGGCAAAGAAGAAGTTCTTACTTCGCAATTAAAATTACTTAATTACAACGTGGCCGTCGGAAGTAATTTTTTTAATATCAGAGAGGATAATATCTCGCGATGAAGCTTCTATGAAAACATTTCTTTCCTAAAAAAAGACGGGAAACCATACTGTCGTTCCATATTACCGTCTGCATGAGGAAATATTTCATTGCTATCACAACACAAAAAGTATAACTAATTTGCTTCGTGACCGTAGGATATGAATTATTAAACATTCTTCGTCCTTCAGTATCCCTTTAGTGGGTTACTTTGAAATGCTTTTCCCAAAGAATACCATCTTCGGATATGGACAGTTCCGGAGAAATCTCTTCTACTTCCCTAAATATATAAAGATCACCTGTCAGTGTAACGTGAGTTTAATATGAATTACTGACGCAGAATTTCTTCCGAGCCACTGTTCTGTAAAGCTATCCACTGGACCCAATAGAAACATCCAAATAGTTAGCCTGGGGTTGGGCGAGCCGGTATGCCCAAGCCGAAAGCCATCTAAAAATAGGGGTCTACTAACATCAGTCCCAAATATTAGATGGGATAGCTAAGTCAGGGTCAGCAAGGATTTAGCAGGTTAAGTAAGGTCAATGTTGAAACTGATGGTATTGACAGTGACTTGGTGAAATTCTTTCATAATTAAATACTTCATGTATTACTTTGTTTTTCAAACACATTTTAAAATATTTGACGCGGCGAAACCCGGGTCGTGAGTCCTCGGACATAAGTGAAGGACATGGATCCGAGGGGGGTGGAGGAGGGTCCGCGGGGACATTCCCCCCGAAACAGCTACCGATACCATGACCTTCATTGAGTGCGCCAGTTATGCAAAGAAGGCATCTTTGTACCGGTAATTTACAGTCAAATATCGTATAGCGTGCCTACTCCTGCATTTAAAAAATGTTTGTACCTGATGATGTTGCGACGCGACGAAACCCGGGCCGTGTGCTAAAATAAAGTATATTTTAAGAAATAAAAGCCAACGATGAGTTCAACATTATTAGACGGAATCAACAGGGCCAAATTCCTGAGAACCTACGTCTGATGATTGAGGTCAAACGTTGTATCACATCTACATCTACGAAGTACCGTGCAAGCCACCACTAGGGTGTGTGGCACGGGGTGATTTTACACCAGGCATGCAGCACTCGTCCCAGAACAAAGCAGAACCTCGCACGCTCCCCCGGCCGCTAGTCGCAGGCCAAAAATCAGTCAGGAGAACAGTGCGCAGTCCAACCGGAAACTGGGATAGTGATACGTAAAAGAACATACAACCATTCAGAGAAATGCTATAAACACATCTAACGGTTAATATTACTGATACTGTTAATTTATGAATACTACGAGATGCTATTTCATGCAGAGAACAAAATAAAAATGCCGGACATATCAAGCGGTGTGAAGTGTTAGTAATGATGTTATGTTATTAAGCACTAGTGAAAATTCTACTCTACCTATTGAGGGTGGGAGTTTCATGTGATTGATCTGTCGCAACTATTATGATCCTTGATTGTACGTGAAAAAAAGACATTTTAAATTTATCGGTTCTGCAGTCAATTTCCTCTTTCTTATTCCTGTGATCGCTTCTACCGTAGTACGATGGCTCTAGCAGTATTTGTTGAACGTCCGGCAAAAAACTGTCTGCTCCGAACTTGCGCAAATGATTTAACCTGTATTTCTCCCTTCGATCAGTTAGAGATTCCCACCCTAATTCCTTCAGCAATTCGGTAACACTGCTTAGTTTATCGTAACAACTTTTCACAAATGTTGCTGCTCTCCGCTGAATTCGATCTATTTCAGAGATTAGTCCTACTTCGTAAGGGTCCCATATGCTAGCGGCAAACTCCAAGTGAGGTCTCACGATTGAATAATAACATCGCTCTTTAACCTTCTCGTCGCATTTTCCTAATATTCTTTTGATAAATCCCAATTTGCGACTCGCCTGCCCGCAGATTTCCCGGACGTGTTTCCCCCCAAGACAGGACCTGAGTAAGAGTCACACCTAAGTATTTAACTGACTCTACATTTGATAAGTCTGTTTGTTTAATTGTGTACGTTTCGTTGACCGAGTTATTCTTTTTCCAAAAATTCATAACAACGCACTTTTTAAAATTCATATCTAACTGCCAAGTATTGCACCATTCAGTTATAGCGTCCAGGTCTTTTTGTAACGCAATCTTGTCCGACTTTTGGCCTAGATCCCTGTACAACACTGCGTCATCTGCGAAGAGGCGAATTTCGCTCGTAACAACGGTATTGATGTCATTAATATACAAAAGGAACAATAAGGGACCGGTGACACTTCCCTGGGGTACACCTGATGTTACTTTCACTACAACTGAACTAACGTCATCTAGAACTATCCCCTGTTCGCGGTCGGCTAAGAACTCTCTTATCCAACATATTACGTCGTTGTGTATTCCGTAAGCTTTCAACCAAACGATTAACTTCGAATGAGGGACCTTATTGAAAGCTTTTTTGAAATATAGAAATATTGCGTCTACTTGGATAAGCTTTTCTTCCGAGGAAAGAATGTCGTGAAGAAGAAATCACATCTCGATCGAGTGCGTAAGTTCCCCAGACCTGTCGACACTGCAGTTTCACCACCCTGAACTCCAGTAAATGGAAAATGAGCACATGTTTTTCTAAGTGGTGATGCCTGAGTGAGCCACTCTGAGACAAAGGAGGTGTCTGGTGCATTTTCAAGTAAAGCTCGCGACGTAATTATCCTTCCCGAGGGAGATTCAATTGTTAAGCTAACAATAGCCAAAATAACAACTGTTTTCGTAGATAGAGAGCAAACAAATGCTCCAGAAATTCTCGAAGTTAAGGGTACTAAAGGTGATGAGATGACAGGCCGCTCAGATGCGGGAAAACCATTCATCGGAGAATGAGTCTTTCCAGGAGCCAAGAGATCAATTACTCATGAAGTAGCGTATAACGTTTCTGTTCACATGCCACAAATCGGCGTATAGATTTGCAATACCTTGTTGTATGCCGATCAGACAGATAGTTAAAGCAAAGCAAATGTGGTTTTGTGTATGCTCCCAAGCGAATGTTTTTGCCAACTCCCATTCGACATATCCAAATAAAAATAAAAAAAGCCAAAATACAGTTTTTTAATGTTAGTAGGCCTTACAGAGGAAGCTTCTCAAACCTTAGACAGTTTATTTATGTAAAAGGCAGATGTGATAAATTTTGCTCTATTAGACACTTTAAAAATATCCAAATGTACACAAACATAAGCGCTATTTCAATTCTGTAAGTGCCAGATGGAAAATTAATACGAATGCTTGTTGAGAAAATCACTGAATAGATAAGAGTAGTTATTAAATAAACGATGTTAAAATTAATGGTTAGTACTCAACAAAGCATTGGTACAATCTGTGTAAAGACAATAACTAATGAGATGAAATCACCAGAGAGATGGGATTTACTTTTTACCAATTCTCTCAACATTGCGAATACTTTCAACTGTTTATCGTTTAAAGACTGTTTCAAAACGGATGGCTACAATGAACTATTCGGATCAATTTGCCACACATACAATCTTTTCCCAGAAAAAAGTGCTCTAGTTTAACCTACTAAGTCTATTTACGTGCCTAACTAATGCGACTGAAGTGAAGGAGAAAATTAAGGCACCAAAAATAAATAAAACTCATAGAATCAGGAAAGTATTTGCTTTATTCTGAAATATGAGTAAATGAATTGCTCCTTTATTGTCATTTTTAATCAATTCAAGGTGGTATCCTTCCCGAGATTTTAAAAACTGCTGTTGTGATAAATCTTCTCTTCAAAATGGGATATGAAAAACTACACGCAATTTTCCCTACTATTGATATTCACTACAATCTTCTTAAAATGGCAAGAAACGATTGCTAAGCTTCTTTTCTTTGGATAATGACCTATTTAATAATCAATTTGATTTTTTAGGAGAAATCTAATGAGCTCTATATCTGCTCTCAAGTATTTGAAGTGCTCAACAATGACCATTCTGTTTCCGGTACTTCTGTTGGGATTACAAAATTCTTTGATTTCGTGCACCATGACTTGGTTTTTATAGTATTAGGACTGATGTCTAAGAGCAGTTGTACTTTTAATGAACTAATTTTCTTCGAACTGAAGGAAATGTGTAGAGTATTTGCCTGAAGACTGATCAAGAGAGAAAAATAAACACTTAAGACTTCACGTCGAAGAAAACCTTAATTGGAAAGTCAATTTGCATAAACTGACAATTATATGGTATCTGCAGTCAGAAAATACTTATACGCTTTTATGATACTATAAGAGTATACTTAGTCAACAGCAAAGTAAATGTGGGAAGCTCTCTCTGCCTGCGCCACAACTCGGACCGAGCTCGAATCACAATAAGTTTAAGTGAAACATTTCGGTATGCTCTTCGTTCATTTGAAAAATAGACGTGGTAAGAAGAGTTGGAGGTGGGAGGAGTGGGGGATGGAGGGGGGAGGAGGAAGGACTAGTGTTTGAAGGGAAGGTTTGAGCGCCGTCGAGTTCCAGTGAAAACACGACCTTGCGACCGCTCCGAACTCTTTGAGCCCGCTGCGATATCTCTTTGGTGATGGGTGGCCGGAGTCAGTGGCGGATACATATGAGGGGCGCGGGGGGCGCGCCCCCCCCCATTGCGGGGCCGCCCGCATTGCCGCCCGCGCCGCCCCCGCCAGTCAGCCCGCACACTATTCGTTCGTGTCTTTCGTCAGTCGAGTTATCGAGTAGTTGTACTTTCTTCTGTAGCACGCGCGCGCGTCCGCGTCATCGTATTTTATACGTTTCTGTCTGGCACATAGATAGGTAACTTACGAGAAAAGTCCTTACGTTATTCTGTCTGGCATTTGTTCGAGAAAAGTCGCGAATATTCTACTGTTTGTATTTGTTCACACTCCTTAAAATTCTGGAAGCGAACATTCTGGCAACGATTTTTCTCGAAACAACCGAGCTACATATATAAGGGAAGCAGAGTCGCTGCCAGGCAGTCAGTTTGAAAGCTACAATCGTCGCGATAAATGGCGCCCCCCCTGAGTTTTTTCTGTATCCGCCACTGGCCGGAGTGGGGGACGGGATCTTTGGGATTGATGCTCATCGCGTTTATTCAAGTGCAGGAAGGGGTGAAACCGGTTTTGGACCGTCAATTTTTTGGACTCGAAGGAAGGACTTTATCAGCCAACTTGTTGAATGTGACAACTGTTATTGTTTCCGTCTATTTTTAGCGTGCGAGAGCTAGGTGGCAGAATTGCTTTTTCACGCTGTTCACCCATTTCCAGAAAACTCAGAAAGGATGTTTACCTTGCGTCACCATAAGCAAAACTGAATCTCACGTCAATCAATCCGTGATTATCATTAGTCACCACAATAAAATGATAGTTAGTGCATGGAATGATGCCTCCATTCGATGTGACGGGAGCTTTACGCATGGAAGTGGATTTCCATCGAAATATCTTGAGTAGCAATATATTGATGTGTATCGCTACTTGCAGGGCATCATTTAACTTTAAACTCACTCCCAAATCACCCGTAAAAATGTAGAACGGAAGTAAACATTGAACATTGCAAATAAATAATGGCAACTTAAATTGTTTACGGGAGGCAAAGAAGCGATATTCTCGGGTGACTTTCATATCGTTCTCGCTGAATGTGTCCCGTGCTCATGAGTTTAGCCTACTCCAAGACTTAGCGGAGATGTTTTTTTTCTTATTGAGCGAGATACCTCAACGTCGTGGTCTTCCCAACGGACCCTCAATCGTCGAAACTAAGGTTGGCATTCACTTCACACATAAGTATCAATGTGATTGAATTGATGCACAAAAATATGCTGTAAGCGAAATTCCCATGCAATTGAATGAAAGTATTCGGTACATCGTAATCTGAAAGGAATTAAAAGCGACTTTGTGACATTTATCACATGATGCAGTTCCAAAGTGAACGAATATGCTCGTCGATCGGAGAAGCACTGCCTCAGCTCTTCCCGCGCCGGGACTGCGAACTTGGATCTTTGTGGGCACCCAGCAAAAAACAACCGAGTACCCATTGAACTTCACGGCTTAGGGAGGTGTGAGAAGGGTATGCAGGGGAAGCAGACGTCCATGCGCATCAAATCTGAGAGCCTCGGTGTAGCAGTCCTCGGATGATCCCGGGTGGTGCCACGGAATCACCCAAGCCGTAATACGAGGCAAGAGAGGAAACTGTCAGGCTCATTTGCTCATCACGGAATGATTCAGCACTGTCAGCGCGACGCGAACCCGAAAGAAAGTCTCCGGTGTCAGGGGGAGAGTGAGCCACGCATGCCAGCGACACTTCCTCTACTCACCGTGTACTTTGAGGTGGAACGGAGTTGAAGTCGCGGGATTCTGACGAACTACGGTCTAACCATGGTACTCACGCTGGAAGGTTTGTTTATTCAAAGGAAAGCTGCGCGATTCGTCAAAAACTGCTACGGGCGTACAGACAGCGTTACACAGATGTTAAACGAATTAGGCTGGGAGCCGCTAGAGACTCGGAGGCTGCGCGCTAGGCTTAGATTGCTTGAACAATTGAGAATAGATATCTTTCAGCGCGACATGGAGAACATCATATTAGAACCCCATTATATTTCCAGGTCCGACAGAAACAATAAATTAAGAGAGATATTTTGCCGAACGGATAGGTATGGGAATTCGTTTTTCCCCCGAACAATAAGGGACTTCAATACATGCTAGGCGTAATTTCATTAGAGGGTTTCCTTTTTATATGTAAACGGCAGGTGTCCTAACACCCCCCGCCACACGCCTATTGAGGCTTCTTGCGGGGTAGTATGTAGATGTAGATTCGTGAAAACATGTCGAAAGCATGTCTTCAAAGGAAATATTTTGCAGTTACTGATATTTTTAAGGATTTTGAAAGGTATGTGCTGCTAATTAAGTAAGCAAATAGTTCGTTTCTTATCTAATAAGCGGGCACGTTCAGTTTTCTCTCATAGAAAATCGAAATGCCGCGAAGATGCGTGGCACCAGGGTGCAATGAAAGATAGGCCCACAAAAATTCAAGCTTGTCATTTTTTCGGTACCCATGGACCCTGTGAAGCGAGAAACTAAAACCAAAAACTATAAGAAAGCATCGTTTTTGACTTAAAAGTAGAGGTCTTGTTTTGTGCGAGTAGCATTTCATGCGGCATGACATAATCCGGACTATGGTGCCTCGGGATTCTGACGGGAAAATCGTTCAAGAAATGAGTATTGCTTATGTAGATATTGTTTTCAGTGATTTTCGTATTTTGATACGTATACACCTAATTTTTGTTTTACGGGTGTATCATTTACTCCCTTTTATAGACTCCATGTTCCAATCATTACAATGACCACTTCTCCGTTGCAATTGGGAGATCCGAGTTCGAATCCCGGTCAATCCGAATGATTTTTTCATGGCGAATTTCTTCCCCTTAGTGTATATCATTGAACCCGGGCGCGTGACTGCGTACCACATCATGTTTGCAACGACAACGGTTGGAAAATAATTAATACTTACATTTCTCCCGAGTTCGTCATTATTAATTCTTCAGCCCAATGTACAAAAGGTTAAGGACGAACTTCATTGCAATTTGCAATTTCAATCTCTACTAGTCATCGACTTCATCACAATTGAAGTTCTATTAAAGGTATATAATACGGAAATGCTAATCTTTCAATGCATAATTGTACAATCAGGCAATGCGTTTTATTTGACTATCATTCATTATTCTCATTCTGCCCTTTTAGAAACGTAAATTGAATGATATAGTCCATACCTTCGAATGGGGCTGTGAACGCCAATAAACAAGCATTGCCACCATAGTCAATGCTTAGGAATATGTTACTGGATGAACTTAAGGAAATCGGAAGTACGAATGACACCTTGAATTGTGGCTTTCACTGCATATCCCTGTTGCTTTTCTAGGTACTTAGGAATCATTCTGCCCCAAACAACAAAGATGCTATCCTGTTCACTCCTTCTTACTTTATGATATGCTACGTCCGGAAGTTGTTCTTACCATCACTAAATATTTCGGAGGTATCTAAGGAAAATAACAAGCAAAAATGCGTGTAATCCGGCTCCTTACTATACTGATCCTTTGTCACACTTTATTTTAACATGAGTCTGAATGAGTCCCGGAGGGTAGTGAATAAGCAGTGCTTAAGCTTATACATTCATGGCTATAACTTTAGACCGGATGCGGCATGTGACGACAACATCCGGGGAAGTCGGTTTTTGGCGCGAAAGTGGACGTTTGAAAAGTATGCTTTTCGTTGACCCGTAATATTTGTTTCAATGGAATTCATAATAAATTTTAAATTGCCCGTATGGAGAACACGACATAAAATCTATGGTTAAATCGAAAAATATGATGATTCTGGGACTTCGTAGGCTTCCCCATTGGAGGCTTAGTTTGGCGTGGCGCTGGCATCGCGGCCGAGCCATGGAGAGCCATTTCAACGTTTCCTATTTCTTGACTGGCCGTCCCAGTACCCACCGCAAGTTAAAATTGCTTTGGTTGTATCAACACGCGAATTTCAAACCTACCTCATTCCCAATTTCTACATTTGATTCCATTGCGATTACAATTTCTACATTTCATTACGATTACGAACCACTAAAATCACCCCAATGTGTATTGTATTGTGAACCATCACTTGAGGCACCCATAAAATAGCACTTTTATCTAATATTCATGTTTCCATTATTATCAGGAACCGCTTCTCCTGGATTACTCCCTGGATGCATATTGGCGAAATTGCCACCATGGAATAAATCACAGGCAGGAAAATAATGTAGATTTGGGTAATGAAAATAATGTAACAACTGGTTTTCAAGTAAAAAAATTCATTTACAAAAAATATACACACTTTTTATGACAAATTGGTTTTTGCAGTGATACTTGCATAAAGTTATCAATTATTATTAAACTATTCCACATTTATGATCCGAAATACTTAGTTCTGCACAGAAAAGCCTGAAAAAATGTAGACTAAAAAAAGAACCTGTGAAGAAAAGTGTAGAAGGTTTGGAGAGTAGATATTTTAATGCAAATTTATGAGTCATAAGAATGTACGTCCTCATAAACAAATATTTCTTCATTGGAATGGCAAATTTCTTCATTTATACCCAATAATATCATCTCCAGTAAAATTAACAATGATTACGTAATTGTATCAGTAATTGTGAATCTGTGGAAATCATTGTTTCAAATGAACATTTAGAGAAATAAATTAAATCTAAATATAGTGTAATATATTGCCAATAAACGCTCTATGATAGATAATCAATGAGACGTATGAGTGTGAGAAAAAGTCTCACACGCGACCGCTCGCGTAATAGGTAGCTTAGCGACCACTCCCGGGTTAAGCCTGGCAGCACGCTCATGGATTTCGACCGAATCGAGAGTAAAGGCGGAATACGCGACGAAAAACACTTTCCCGTCGTTGAGTATTTCTTGTCGACCCTTTTACGAACTGGAGCAAGAAGGGGCCTCCGTTCAACCACGGATATTCACGGATACTCTTCCGTTATCCCCATAACAGCCAACATATATTTTAGTTCATTGCACGGTTAAGAACGGTGTGGCCGGGCTTGCCCACACATATCTGTCAAAAAATTTAATTGCTGAAGGAATTAGGGTTGGAATCTCTAACTGATCGAAGGGTGAAATACAGGTTAAATGTTTTGCGCAAACTCGGAGCAGACAGTTTTTTGCCGGACGTTCAACATATACTGCTAGAGCCAACGTACTATGGTAGAGGTGATCACAGGAATAAAATAAAAGAAATTGACTGCCGAACCAAAAGATTTAAAATGTCATTTTTCCCACGCACAATAAGGGATCATAATAGTTGCGATAGATCAATCACATGAAACTCCCACCCTCAATAGGTAGAGTAGAATTTTCACTTGTGCTTATTAACACTACATCATTACTAACTCTTCACACTGGTCGATTACTCCGGCATTATTTTATTTTGTTCTTTGCATGAAGTAGCATCTCGTAGTATTCATAAATTAACAGTATCAGTAATATTAACCACTAGATGTGTCTGTAGCATTTCCCTGCATGTTTGTATGTTCTTTTACGTATCACTCTCCCAGTTTCCGGTTGGACTGCGCACTATTCTCCTGACTGCTTTTTAGCCTACGCCTAGCGCCAGGGGGTGCGTGCGAGGTTCTGATTTGTTCTGGGATGAGTGCTGCATGCCTGGTGTGGAATCACCCTGTGCCACACACCCTAGTGGTGGCTTGCGCGGTACATCGTAGATGTAGATGTAGATTCCTGTACATAGTTTCTTATACATGACTTCCATACGGTGTGGGTGAATTGCAATGAAACTAGTCCCATGAAGAGTTTTGATAAGTCAGGAAATGTTAACTGCTTTCCCTGGAAATGGATTCGCAAGGGAGCAACAACTCAGCAGATAATGAAGTCCTGAAGACGATGGGCTAGATGAGCCCATTGGATCATGGGTGGGGAGGGAGAGAGATCTCCAGCTTATCGGCGAGTACACCTCGGGCTGGGAACTCTTCTCCTTCCGTCGTCGCGCGGTCGTTGCACTTTGAAATTGAATCATATTGTCTCACCGGGCAAAACCGTGAGAATTATGAGAATATCAAAACTCATTTGCTTTATAAACATCGTTCCGCACGCCCATCACTCAGTGATTCAACCCGAAGATTGGTTTGGATAGTTGAAAGTAGAGCTCACCCCGTACTAAGCCACAGGCGTATGAACGCCTGTGGCTTAGTGCCGCACGCCCATACGATACACTAAATGCTTCCTTTACTAACCAACCTCAGCTTTTGGTCTGAGGAAAAAAAAATGCCACCACTCGAAATCAGACATTTCCATCTGGTGATGTTTCGATTTTCTAGCAGCGCACAGTGGACCGGGTTCGAGAAAAAACTGGCCAAAATACAAAAAATCAATTGTTCCCACCCGGAAATCGAAAATACGTATGGTCAATCTACACTGATTGTTGCATGAAGTGACGTGTGTTGTTTGTTTCAGTTCTTATGCATTAAACATTTTTGTAGGTTGAAAGTTGTACAAATTTTTGAAATAAAACCCACCTTCAATTCTATCTGAAAATCTCCGAAGTCAAGCTGATACAGAACCTGTTGTTGCTTCATTTTAGAATAAAATATAACAATAGCCAATAAAAAAGTTTATTGTTTACATTTTATTGTATAAGAAATAGATGCATATTTACGCAATCGGGCAGTCCTTATCCTAGAAGGCAGTGAGACCTCTCCCTTCGGATACGATGCACAAAATAACTTCGGCATTCCAAGTGAATATTTCAGCCCTTGAAAGGATATGCGTGGCTTTCTTTGGTTGCATTATCAGATAGGAGCGCTCTATTTGGATGGCTCAGAAGGGGCAGTTGGTATGGAATGCCGTCCCCCACCCATTCCACCGAAAGCAAGTGCGACATTTCTCGGTCTATTTATGTCACTCGTCATTTACGCCTCGGAGGCCTCACCCCATTCCAGTAAAAAAATCCTCGATTTGAGGGATATTTTTTATGAAAATCATTGGAATCAGAGAAATAAAACTGCTCATACTGAATTATGTGAATAAATAAAAGCATGTGTTAAATATTGGGCCTTTGCTCTGATTAATTCATTTGAAAATTTAAACCAAGTGGTCTAAAATTATTATAAAAATGCATGGTTACATGCTATTTTTGTTCACAGAAATAAAAAAAATACGCTTATATTTTATGTTAACGCACATTTATTGAGAAAATTTGTCTATCTACTACGTTAAATCTACGGGTGAAGTCATTACGTCATACTTTTATTGCGCCTTTTAAAAATTTCACTTTTTAATTAATTTGGAAAAATACGTAACTTCAGTTTTAAATCGAACGGCTTCAAATAAGCACTCTAGGGGTTATTAACGTTCGATCAAGACAATAAAAAAATAGGAAACTACCATATTGCACGCAAGGTCTCATTACTCAGGTAAACATTTGTTTACACTTAGTCTCTTTTTTCTTCCACGAGTATGTAAACATGCATTAGCATTCCTTATGCGGGTCCTCAGAAGGCACGAGGAACCTTCCCCAACTGAAGTGAAATGCTATTCGGCAAAGTCTTCGTTGTCTGCTGTGGGAACGCCCCTGAAATATGTCAAGGCCAACGATTTAAAAGTTCATGCAAGGTTAAAGTCTTCAACACAGCTGGAATGTTAAATCTTATAAATGGCTGTGAATTTTGGAGAAGTGAGGGAGCTGCATTGTCAGCATTTCACACTTTGTTATGCTGTTGCTGCAACACCACAGCTATCTTCATTCCAAATGGGCATTCGGTATCAGAAAAAAACACACTCGAACATAGATTTTACTCAATTCATAAAAATATCAGTTACAGCGGATGTGGTGCTGATAGGTTAAATGGAGACAATGGTCCAACACTCTTCCCCAATATGATATGAACTTAGTTGTGGCCGAATCACTGGTTCTATGGCTATGAAATTTCACGCTCTCATACATGTGATGGAAATTTGGCAGCTGCCAAGTCTGGGTGGTGTGAAGTTCAAGCCAACAAGCGCCATAAAAAAGAACATAGCATTAGAGAGTGAGGTATAGTCAGAAGTGGAAAGACAAATTTGTGTTAAAATAGAGCTTACTGGCTTCTTTATTGTACAAAAAATTCCCATTTTTGGGGCTTCTCCTGATGGTAAAACAGAAAATTTTGTAGAAGTACCCCACTGCATCAAAATACATTGGTAAGTACATATAAAATGGAGCGATCATTGAAAATAATCAGGGTCAATTATATGTACAATTGCTTGATGCAAGGAAGGACCAGGGAATTTTCTGTCTGGCAAATACCAATTTTCATGAGAATACACTTTTCCATTTGCTATGGATCAATTTTAATGATGACTTTATGATGGAGATTTTATGGAGGGCTGCAATTTTGCCTGAGTTATTGACTTTACGTTTGGTCAAATTACATAAAAACAGGATCTGGGGGGCTATTACGAGCCGCTCACCGCATGCGGGGAAACAAGGAAGGCGAAGTTAAACCGCCGGACATCGCATTCACCGCCCGATGCGATTAACAACGGGTCTCGAGCGGGTTCACACCACGCCAAGGGGTCGGAGTTCCACCGCCGACGCTCCACCACCTGCCTTTAGTTGCAACATGGTGGAGGCTCCACTCCAAGGGGGCTATTCTGTATGTTCTCGGAATTTCCGAGCTTCGAAAGTGACGACATTTTGACGTCACAGCCTCTAAAGTTTCAAATAGGGTCATTCAAAATTTGAGATTTATTGGGGGCTGTGGCGTCAAATCCACGGATTTTCCGAGGTTCGACCGTGTCGAGTCCTTACTGAATAAGGCCACAGGTTTCCGCGAAACCTCAATTCACTTTCCGTGGAACACTACATCTACATCTAAATCTACAAAATACCGTGCAAACCACCTCAGGGGTGTGTGGCAGGGGGTGAGTAATCACCAACATACACTATACCCTAGAGTTAGTGTAACTACGACTAATTATGCATTAGCATAAATCGCTAATGCTTGTCACGAGGCGAAGCCTCACAAGCATGCACCACTACACTACAGATTTCATCACAATGGAGAGGGACCGTCATTATACATGCATTCTACAACTACACAGATGGACAGAGACTCGAGACCCATGCAGAAAACATGCTAGGCGTGCTGTTAGTATGTACTAGGTAACAGATAAGGATTCAAGTATAAGGAGTTCTACTACTACTAAGAGCTACACTACCTAACGACAAACCTAGATAAAAGTCTCATTGGCAGCTGTTATGGTCCCTTATCGTTTGTGGGAAAAATGACATTTTAAATCTGTCCGTTCTGCAGTCTAATTCCCTAATTTTACTCTCATGATCTGATCTACCGTAGTATGTCGGATTTCGTAAAATATTATCAACGTCGTCAGATAATAGACCAGTTGGGAACTTACATAATAGATTGAGTCTAAATTTTAGTCGACGGTCTGAAAGCTTTTCCCATCCCAGTTGCTGCAAAAGGTCAGTAACACTAACGAGATTATCATAACGGCCTTTAACGTATCTTGCCGATCTTCGCTGCACGCGTTCTATCTCAGTTTCCAAGCCTATCTCATAAGGATCCCAAATACTGGCGGCATATTCTAAGTGGGGTCTAACGAGGGAGAAGTAGCTGATTTCCCTAACTTTATCGTCGCACTTGCCAAGTACTCTTTCTACAAATCCCAATTTACGATTAGCTTGACCGGTAATTTCTCGAATATGTTTACTCCACGATAGATCATTAGTCAGTTTAACTCCGAGGTACCTAACCGATTCTACGGTCTCTAATTTTATGTTGTTTATGCAATAGCTGTTACAAGGAGCGTTTTTCCGTTCCCAAAAATTCACAACAACGCATTTTTTCAGGTTTAATTCTAGCTGCCACGCATCGCACCACTCTTGTATTGCCTCGAGGTCCTTAGTTAGCGCTTCCTTGTCATTAAAGCTACGAATTTCTCTATACATCACTGCGTCGTCAGCAAATAATCTAAGCTTACTGTCAACTTTGTCACCAATGTCGTTTATGTACAAAAGGAACAGAAGCGGGCCTATGACACTTCCCTGTGGGACACCCGATGTGACTTTTATTTCATTAGAGATAGCGCCATCTAATACAACCCTTTGCACGCGATTACTTAAGAATTCTATAATCCAGGAAATTACGTCGTCGTCTAAACCGTAGGATTTTATTTTCATGAGTAGCTTACTGTGGGAAACTTTATCAAATGCCTTTTTAAAGTCAAGAAAAATTGCATCAACTGGAGCGTCATGTTCACCCGAGACTAAAATATCGTGAGCAAAAAGTGCTAATTGAGTTTCGCAAGATCTTCCCTTTCTGAATCCGTGTTGTGTTTTTGTTAACAAGTTCTCTATATCGAGGTGTCTCATAACTGAACTTACAATTATATGTTCAAGGACTTTGCAAGAGATAGATGTGAGAGATATCGGTCTGTAGTTCAATGTCTGTTCCTTATCACCGCTTTTGAATATGGGAGTGACATTTGCAATTTTCCAGTCCATGGGTACTTTGTGTTCGTTGATGGATTAACTAAATATATTCTGCAAGTAGGGTGCTATTTCACGAGCTAATTCTCTATACACGCGGGCAGGAATTTCTTCAGGACCTGGGTATTTATTTGGACTTATAGATTTTAGCAAGTTTTCTATTCCGTGAGTGCAAATATCGATAGGCGGAATCTTTTGCTTGAAGTGATCATTTAACTTTACGGATGTAATCTGCGATGACTTGGTGAACACACTTTGAAAGTAAGAATTTAATAAGTTGCCTTTGTCCGAACTGCTTGTTAATAATTCGCCATTTTCGTTTCGTAGTGGAATAACTGTTGATATATGGACTTGAACTTCCCTTACGTATGACTAAAATGCATTTGGGTTGTCCTGTAATTGTTCAACTAATGCTTTTCTTTTAAAATCCATAAATGCATTCCGAAAGGCTTCCTTTGTAGTGGCTCTAGACAATTTGTATTTTTCAAATATTAAATTTTGATCACTAGTGGACAAATCTCTACGGAGTTTTTTCATCTTGGCGTGGCATACTCTCTGACGTCTTAACGATTTTCTCACTTCTGCATTGTACCATCTTGGTTCGCTGCCCTCTTTTTTTACTTTACTTGGAATTTATTTTCTGATCCCTGAATGTACGATCGAAAGGAAAGCTTTACAAGTACCCTCCGTGTCTAACTTTAGGCTTGATTCCTGGAATTCGGGAAGAGAATTTTTTAGATGGCTCTTGAACGCATTGAAATCGGCTTTTTTTTTAATGTGGAATTTTCTTCTTTGTTTAAAACTTTTAATGATATTCAAAGAGAACTTTGCGGTTTCTACTCTATGGTCACTAATGCCCTCAACAGTGTTTACCTTAATTACTTGTTGCGGTATATTTATTGCAAATAAAACAAGAATGTTGTCCCCTCTGTTGGGCGTCGTAGCCATCTGATGTAGGGCATTTGATGAGAACGTGTGCAGCAGGGACTCGCATATATCTTTGTCTCTTCCTCCTGATATGTAACTGTAGGTCCTCTAATCTATAGAGGGCGTATTGAAATCTCCACCTATGATTAAATTTCTTTCGGTGTTCCTGGATGTGATGTTCTTTATTTGTGTTTCGAGTTCTAAAATTGAGGTGACGTCGGTGTTAGGTGCCCTGTAGTATACGCACACGAATATTGTTTTTGATTTAGGGCATCTAATAGAGCACCATACAGATTCTATGCTGGTATCTGGGACGGTTTCCGCTCGGCTGACTATGGTTTTCTTTACAGCTATAAATACTCCGCCTCCGGTTCGGTTGGACCTATCTTTTCTGTAAACTTTGAATGATATAGGAAAAATTTCCCTATCAGAAATATCGTCCGTCAGCCAACTTTCCGTGCCAATAATGACGTTACACTCCGTGCAATGAATAAGGTGGTGAAATTCTGGAATCGTATTTTTTAAACTACGGCAGTTAAGTACTGCAACGACTAATGCTTCATGATTATTGTTTATGCGATTCGGGGAAATTTCAAGATTGTTGTCTTCAATTAAGCTATTCTTGGACCCTATATTCGGAGTACTCTTAGCTAAATTACAAACTGGAAACATAATTATTGACCCCATCAATTGACCTGCCCTGTAGCCTACCGTCTACGTTAAACTCGACGAGTGTGCTCAAGTATCCTGCGCGCTACATCCTGCGATGCCTCGTATGTATAGTGGACTCCCGAGAGATTTATAGGGACCCGACACGAATCCATCACCGGCCTGAGGTCCAAGAACTCCGCTCCCTCGCTCCCACAGACTTCACTGAGTCTCTGGTTTATGCCTTCCACTCGGCTCCAAACCATCGAACCCCGATCCACCCTAGGTACGACTAGTGCTCCGCGGAGCACGGTTTTGTAAACCCTGCTCCAGAGGCTTTTTAGTATCTCGTGTGTGAATTTTCCGTGTCTTTCGGAGTCTAAGTTTACTTTTTTGCAACATAATTAGGAAAAATTGAATGAAAACTGTGGGCGCAATTTTGTTGATTAGCAGCATTAAAGCAGCAATTAACACACAGATGTGACAATACAATGAAAACAATAAACGTTTTTTACTGGCCATTGTCATATTTTATTCTAAAACTAAACAACAACAGGCTCTATATCAGCTTGACTTCGGAGATTTTCAGAAAGAATTGGAGGTGGGGGTTATACCTAATATTTGCTCAACTTTCAGCCCTCACAAATTTTTAATGCGTAGGAACAGAAACAAACAACTTACGTCACTTCATGCAACAATCGATGTAGAATGATCATGCGAATTTTCAACTCCCGGGTGGGAAAAATTGATTTTTTGTACCTTGGCCAATTTTTATTTATTTCGACCAGATGCAAATATCTGATTTCGAGTGGTGGAATCCACAAAAATCCTTTCAGTTTCAAGAGCGCATTCAAAATCAAAAGTTAATGCAATACAGCAAATAATTCATACCAAATTCGGAGATTTATCACACAAATCCATCTCCGTCGAAGACAGCCCAGACAGGAGACAGACGTGGGACCCAATCAACCTCGCATTGCCTTGCCTAAGGTTTTGTTTAGTGACGCGCGTAAAATTTGGTAAGATAAGAGTTCCATTAAGGGAGTAAATATTGATGGAGTTTACTGTGGACAGAAGGAATTGACATGCCACATCTCCCACCAAGAGTAGTTATCCGAGAAAGCGATTGGCTACTCATTTCCTTCGTGCCACCACGAGACGTGGACAATGTGATTTAGAGAGCGGGGGGATTGAGGGGGGGATTGAGAATGGGGGGAAGGAGAAAGGGGAACCGATCCGTTGTTACTAGATAGTCGAACGCAGTCATGCGCAGCCCCATTCCGTGGACGACTTTTGAAATGCTCTCTGCATAATACTTATTGTCGAGAACAGTCAGGATCATGAGAGATGCGAAGTTTGCGACATTGTACTCCGGGCTTTTGCTAGCCCCAACCGCCACGACAGACCTTATTCAGACGTTACTATGTTCTTCAAATCTTTTAAATGCATGCATCAACCCGAAACTGGCATTTTGATGAGGTGAGTAGCTTGAATAGTGTGATATAACGATGATTGTCTTCAAGCACTGAGCTGTATTTGATGATGGGGTTAAACATAGTCTCGGGGTGCGACCACGAATGATTCATCCGGAGTGATGTGTCCCCGTCTCTTCGGAGGACCGACTTTCCCTCCCTCCCCCGCCCCGTGGTTCCCCCCATCCTCGGCACTTTCTTCTCTTGGACACCCGCCGGCCGGCTGGTTGGCCGGGTCGCGGCCGACACATTCCACATGTACAGGGCTTCTTTCATTATTAGTTCCACCCTTCCGTAGATAACAAAGTTAAAAATTAATGGCATGTTCAATGATGTCATGATTTGGATTTGACATTTTTTGAGCGGCCGTGCAGAAAGGGTTGAATTAAACAGCTTTGGCTATGGTATCGACGACGACCATTAATTTCCCCCCAGGCAAGTTCCGCCTATTTTATTAATGCAATAATGATATCAATACTATGATGACCAGTTAGCTTTGCCTTTCAGCAGACAAAACCATTTTGTCCAGAAATAACTGTGAGTAGTTCGCTGCAACAATTCCATGTTGATAAAGAAAAGGAATGGGTGTTTTCACTTGAATGGCATTTCATCTCAGTAATTTATCTGCTTTGCATCATTTTAATGTGCTATCAAAGTGGTGTTGGGCAGGAGAGTGGTTCCAGCAATGGTTGGCCAATCAACTTCTCGGCAGAAAAAAAACAGTGTTTTTTTGTAAACCTGGATGTTTATTGACTCTTTTTGGTAACGCTGGAGAGCTGCCGACTCGCTTAATGACTGATTCACATATTCTTTCGTGATAATAATCTACGATATAGGTTTTAACTGGGGCCTATCGCTACAGACATGACCAAGACGTTAAAAAACAAGAGAGTTACGCCTACTGGAAACGCAGGTCGCTATCTTTGAAATGATGTTATCAATGGAAGTGCAGATAAAAAGTGGTCGTTTTCAACACGAAATGAGATGACATGCTAGGATACTGGTTCTATATAATAAAACATAGGCTTTTTGTGCATATCAAACGCAGAACTTTGGCGGAATACGCTAGAATGCTGAATAACTCTATCATTTTTTATGCTCAAAAGTTCACACGAAGCCAGTCTACATTTTGAAATACATACATTAAGAAATAATGTAAAAAAGTGAAGATAATTGAATATAATTTGATTGTTACCTGATGTTCTTTAAAGTTTTTCAGGATAACTAGACTATTTACAGGATTTGCTTTCCAGAAAATGCACTCTGGGAAAGAATAAATGTAACGGTGTAATAGTTAACTTCCGAATGCTGAGGAACAATGGAGCACTACGATCTGGCGAGAGGTGTTACTGTCTTCCAATATATGCATATCCCCTTTGATTCGGAAATTTTCATCACGTGCATATTTACTGACCACCGATTGAGTGAAATTTTCTGTAAAAAATTGATTATAGCGATATTTATAGACAAGGAAATGGTGTGCCTTAAGATTAGAATATTGGTCGTCCTATAGACCCGCAAGCAACACTAAATAACACCTAGATGTCACACTCCGGTTTAATGAATGCATTTTTTGAATTCACTGACGCTGCGACAGCATAAGGCATGCGATACGTCACCTACACCTTGAATTCTCCACCACTTTACCCTTACTCTTGTTCATCACTTAATCGATGAATTGCTCACTACTTACCAAATATTTGCTTCAAATACTTCATTATATAAAATGCTAACACAAGCAATGTTAACACCAATGCAGCAGAAAATTTATAAAAGTTTATCGAGACCAATTATTTACGCTTTGTCGTTTCGGCGAAGAATCTCTTAGATTTTGAGCTTCTGGAGTGGTATGGCATGTACATGTGGTAAAAAACTATGGCTTTTCAATCGAATCGATTTTCGAATTTTGTTGAAAACAACTTGTTATCAACACGATACTAAGACAATTACGGCACAGCAAACAAATAATCACGCTTTTTTCTAAAATTTCATAGTAGCACAGGTAAATACTTGAACATAGGACTCAACGGATTTGCGATGATAATTAATCAAAAACACATATTGTTGAGTAACTGTAAATCCTCGTTATTTCCACGTAGGTAACGAATGGATCATCAGATAGCAAATAGATTAGACTCCATCCACACAGGTCCCTCAGTCATTAAACCAATGAATCTCGTTTGGAAATATTTACATAAAAATAAATAAGTGTGCGAATTGGATAAATACTTGGGATTAGCATTACCATACTACAATATGTCAATACAGAAAATACCGACCGATCAGTGATGGCTGATACATTTATAAACGTTTATTATTTTACTCCTTCACGATGACAACTTCAACGGCGTCCTTGTATCACTTCGCCTCTGCTACCTGCAGCATTTCCCAAAGTGTGAAGTTGGTGGAAGATCTGGTGCTATGTGTATTGTTTCATGCTGAGATCCAGTTTCAATAGCATTCCATAACTTTAGAGTTTTCTTCCAGCTAACTGAAGCAAGGGCGGTGCTAGCTGGGCTAGGACTGAAAGCAACACTTGCAACTGGGCCCTCATGACCACTCAATACCTGGTTGGGGGAGATGTGAAGTTGAAGTTGGAACCGTTTCACTTGCTCAAAAGCGGGCGATATTGGAACTTCTCAAGTGCGGATATAATGACTGTGAATCGAAATTGAAAATGGCTTGAGACTCAAGGGAAATAGCTACCGTACAAACAGCTAGAGAACACAGTTAGGGATCCACAGAATCTTCTGCATTTCGACTACTCAAATACAAAGAATTATTAGTGGAGTATCCGCTATGTAGAGGACTCTGAAGATACGAAGAATGTCATGCCCTCTGGGGAGCGGAATAGTAACTGCGAAAAATATATTTTCTCGCATTTTGAGACGCATATCTCGCGTTTTCGGTATTGCAAAAAAAATACCTCACTGTCGGGAGGCTGGCAGTGTTGCGTCAGAGGCAAGCCTCCTCCCCCCTGTCCCAAAGCAATTCCTGACGAACGCCCCTGACCATCGAGCACGACCCACGCTTCCACGCGACGTCATCAAATCTTCAATTCACGAAGTCATAAAATGCGGAAAATACGACATTTTTCGCAGTTTATTCGCATCCAAGGAGTTCCATTCGAGCATCAATCTCACTTTTCAGAGATGATGCAGTTATGCAGAACCGTCAGGGACTCATGGACCGAGTTGAAGCTGTAATCATAAAATAGTCTCAACTCGAACGTTAATAAATGCACGAATTATCTCCGACAGGTCTATATCTTTTGCATTTGTTTATTGATGTGCGAAGATTTCTAAACGAGAACCATCGGATTAATGAATGAGGTAGTTGTGTGCACTGAGTTCCTTAACTTTTTGTTGTGTAATGGTTGAAGTGTCACCTTGGAGGATATTATGACCATTCTCAATTACCTAACACCTTTACGACGTTTGAACGCTTTCGTGCGGGTGCGCCCGCTGCATTTTATTTTTTCTCGCGGAGGTTGGCTGTGGGAGTGTGGCCGAGTGAACCCATAGACCTTGAATATAGGCTATATTCAAGGTCTATGGGTGAACCAGGCATCGCGTCGGGGTTGACGAAAAGTGACCGCAAGGCGCTCGACCCTCTTCACGCTCCCGGAGGACAGCGCGGGTCTCGCTTTTGTTAGACTTTCATCTACATCTACGATGTACCGTGCAAGCCACCACTTGGGTGTGTGGCACGGAGTGATTCCACACCAGGCATGCAGCACTCGTCCCAGAACAAATCAGAACCTCACACGCTAGGCGCTAGGCGCAGGCCGACAGCAGTCAGGAGAACAGTGCGCAGTCTAACCGGAAACTGGGAGAGTGATACGTAAAAGAACATGCAAACATGCAGAGAAATGCTATAGACACATCTAGAGGTTAATATTACTGATACTGTTAATTTATGAATACTACGAGATGCTAATTCATGCAAAGAACAAAATAATGACGGATAAATCGGCCGGTGTGAAGAGTTAGTAATGATGTGGTGTTATTCAGCACAAGTGAAAATTCTACTCTACCTATTGAGGGTGGGAGTTTCATATGATTGATCTATCGCAACTATTATGAGCCCTTATTGTACTTGGGAAAAATGACATTTTGAATCTATCGGCACGGCAGTCAATTTACTTTATTTTATTCCAGTGATCACTTCTACCGTAGTACGTTGGCTCTAGCAGTATATGTTGAACGTCCGGCAAAAAACTGTCTGCTCCGAGTTAGGGCAAAAGATTTAACCTGTATTTCTCCCTTCGATCAGTTAGAGATTCCCACCCTAATTCCTTCAACAATTCGGTAGCACTGCTACGTTTATCTTAACAACTTTTCACAAATCTTGCTGCTCTCCGTTGTATTCTATCTATTTCAGAGATTAGTCCTACTTCGTAAGGGTCCCATATGCTAGCGGCATACTCCAAGTGAGGTCTCACGAGTGAAAAATAACATCGCTCTTTAACTTTCTCGTCGCATTTTCCTAATATTCTTTTGATAAATCCCAATTTGCGACTAGCCTGTCCACAGATTTCCTGAACGTGTTTCCCCCAAGACAGGTCCTGAGTAAGGGTCACACCTAAGTATTTAACTGACTCTACATTTGATAAGTCTGTTTGATTAATTGTGTACGTTTCGTTGACCGAGTTATTCTTTTTCCAAAAATTCATAACAACGCACTTTTTAAAATTCAATTCTAACTGCCAAGTATTGCACCATTCATTTACAGCATCTAGATCTTTTGTAACGCAATCTTGTTGGATTCATTGTCTAGATTCCTGTATAACACTGCGTCATCTGCGATGAGGCGAATTTTGCTAGTAACAACGGTAGTGATGTTAATAATGTACAAAAGACTTTCTTCCAGAAAGTGTGGTCATTCTATTTTTCCTAACGATAGTTTTGGGTGTGCCAACCTTATGCGTGTAAAAAGTGTGACTCGGGAGTTTATTTACCAAGGAAAGCTTGAAAAATGGAATCCCGAAAATATGGCCCAGAGTTGTCGTTAAGGAGATGAATAATGTGCCCTAAGCATCTACAGCCAGAAAATTTGCTGTGTCACGAAATACTCAGCACTCGAGATTGCGTACATGCCAACCGAGCCACGGACAATCATGGAAATGTGCTACCCTCAACTCAGTTCTAGAGGCCCAGTTGTTAGTTCACCCTCTATAGCCCTTGCACAGTCCACTCTCTATAGCCCTTGGACTTCAAATGTTTGGATTGACTGTGAGTGATGTCAAGGAACTAATATACCAACGCATTGTGTTGGTAGGAAAGAAGCTAACGGAGTAACCGGTGTGGTGAAAAAGCAATATTGAATGGAGGAAAAGCGAATGACTAAACGAGTGCACTAGAAGGTAAAACGAAGAAGATCCGAATACACGGGAAAACGATATCCCGCCTACGCATGAAGAAGGAGCATGGAGACTGCTATCGGCTAGACTCAGCTAGTCTTTGAGCCATTCACGTATCACAGATGTTATAAGTGACATGCCTTTTCGAACTTTATGAGACCCTGACTAAAGCCATCGGACAGTAGTTGTTGGATGTTAATATAGAGTATCCTTATATTGGAAAATCAATGTCGAGCATATTTAGAATAACTAACAAATACAGTATAAATAACAAATATATTTAATAATTATCAGCGTAAAGTTCAATTGAAATCACGTTTCGTCATGCTTGACGGGGTTTGTTTACTAATAGGTAAATAAAGACGCAATATAGTTTTTTAAATATTTATTTCTTTTTCAATAAGATGTGTGCTAATCTTCTTCATGAATTACACCTGTTGCCACCTCATGGTCATCGACCGCACAAGTCTTTGGCACAAAATGGCCTGCCTTGAAATGAGGTCCAAATATATCTTCCTTTATTTTCTAAAGTAACCTCTGCCAAGGCCTGTGCCATCCTCTCCCTGCCACTCGATAAACATTAGTCCCCATAGATTTTCAATGGATTTCAAGTTCGGTAACCTCGCTGGCCACGATAAATGATTAATTTTGTGGTGGTTCTCAAAATATTCCCGGCACACCGGTGTGGACTGGTGAATGGTCTTGTATGAGGATGACATCTTCACCTTCAGGAACCACATTGTTAACGTAGGGCTCAAGATTTTTCCATAAAAAAATTGATGCAACAATGCACCATCATTCTCGCAGGTATTTTGTTCAATAGCCCAGGCCCTACAGCCGACATTGCACTCCTAAAACCTATTTATATACTCCCATATTTGTTTAGTTCTAAGATATGGGAAGACAAAAGCCTGTTAGAAAAGCAATTATGAGTTGGTAGATTCAAAAGGATTTATGTAAATACAGTTTTTATTTATGTAAATACCAGTAGCACGCCTGTATCGCAATTTTTACGAATAAAATCCATTAAAAAAATTTTCTCACGCATTGTAATTTAATAGAAAGTGGAAGAGGTTGGAATTATGTATAAATGTAAATAAATATTGTGGAAAGTTAATGTTTTTTCAGCATACCACGAAGTACATTGCATTCGATATGCAGTATTGAGCTGGGAGTCGGGCGGAACGGGTGTAGTATTTCGCGCACATCCTCGCATGTAACACCCCCCCTGATTTTTTATAGTTGATTTTCGGGAAATACGTGAGCGTATTACATTCACAAATACGGAACTTAGAGAGTCAAATTAATGGGATTAATTATTTACATGAATTTGGAGGACAACGTTTTTGCAAAAGAATAGAAATAAAAAAGTCCAATCTAGACAAAATGCGAAATTTCCGCCTTATTTCCAAAATTCCAAGCTTAAAAAATGTTGGCTTTGCAAAGGAAATGGTATCCTGTCACGACTAAGTAATAACGTAATTGTAAAAAAAGAATATGTGACAGTGCGTATGTTATTCATAAACAAGTAAAAATGGGGTTAAAATGAACAATGATTTTAATTAACGAGTTCATCTTTGGCACCACGGATTAATTTCTCCGTCTTCTTTGCTTTGAAAAACCTTTTCGTCGCTGAATATGGACCGTCAAGGGAGAATTCCTCATTGCGGAAATCCCACATTATCGAGTCATCCTCGTCCCTTGTGGTACAGCGGAGTCTTACAGATCGAGCGCGAATTTTAGTTGTCTCATCCTCACTGTTTGCCCTTCTTAGCCATCGGTGAAGCAGGTTACGATCTATGGACTCCGAACTCGGTAGCCACTTCGGACACCGAGGGTCAGTCCGTCACCAACCCACCATCAGAGCGCGCTGGGCTGTGCTGGTCTCGCAAAATGGAGCTCTCTCCATTGTCGACTTCGTAAGTGAAATGCCGAGTAAGATTACGAGGCAATTAAGTTGCCAATACCCTTGCTACCAGCAATGAGTCCATTTCATTGTTAGCGTTCTAACGCGAACGAAGCCGAGAGCACGGTCGTAATTATGTCCCACTTGACTTAGAATATTTATCATAGTGTACCCAACAATTCTCATAGTCACCAGAGTTGCCCAGGATAGCCAACGAATTTCGAGCTTCGACAGTCGACCCATTCGAACCGCTAATGTAGTGTGTCGCGATACTTTATGAAGCGACTGTATATAAGGAGGCAAAATGATACTTTGAATGTATTTAAATGGAAAAACTACTCCATTACTTTTTCTCTGGTTCTCACCATGATAAACGGAAAGGTAAAACGTTTAAAATTGTTGTAGAAACGCCATTATTTTATTTTAATGAGTAAACTAAAAGAAAACTTCCAAATTAGGTATGCAACGCATTGACGGAGAGTGGTAGCATAAAATACTATATTTGTGGGGCAAATATTTCAAGTATGAATAAACTAAAGGAAGTGGCCCAAAGACCAGTCAATAAGCATACTTACAGTTTTGGCATATCTACATTCCATTGTTGCATACTATTTTTTAAGTTTCTGTTGTATGTATCTTATCGGATAGAATTAAAGCTCTGGCACGTAGGTAAAAACGGTGAACGAAAAATTACTTTCTCATTCAAAAATATTTTATTGCGAAACTCACCCTCAGCTCCGTCCAATAGGTGCGTGAAAAACACAGACAAATGCTTAAAAACTGGAAGATTCACCTGCAAAAAACATTCAAAGAAAATATGGGGCAAAATGTGGATGTACCTAGACCCGGATATGGCACGACAAATGACGGAAATACCTTCAGGCGATTCTTTGATAATCACTCACTATCTTCAACAATAACAGGTGTGAAGGAAATATAATTTTTTCAATTCTTTAATAACACCTTCTGATGATACATAGAAATTTATTTGCTTAAGGCCACCTTTGATTTATTCTAACATATTTCTATTTTCATTACAGGAATCGATATAAACTTGATTAAGAGGTTCTCAATAATATTAAAGGCAATTTCGAGTGGCATGCCACTTTAAGAGATAGAGTTTAGGTGGTACTGCTGGGAAACTGCAGAATTATACGTGCAATTGTACCCGTGGTATCATATGCCGCCCACGGTACACAAAGCTTTGATTTACGGAGCCGATATTGCAAAGGAGTCCATACTACCCTTGAGGCAATTATCTGAAGAGGCGATAGAAGCGCTAAATAAAGACATAAGAAAACTTCGTGAGCATTTATCCAGAGTGGCCACCAATCAGCATTTATTTCAGAAACTCCTTCTTACACCGGATCCTCTAATTTCCAGCTGCACTCAAGTTATTCCTAAGAAATCCTCAGGCTTGCCAAAGGAAGTGAAAGAGCTGCTCCTATTGAGTGAAACAGAAAAAGACTTGATTTATTCGGAGAGTAATGATAGTGAAAATTCAGAGAGCGAATAGTGGAGATACAACCAAAAAATGAATTTTGTAGTGCATTTTTTGTTACATTTTAAGAAAAGGTAAATGTACGTAATCATGATGTAAAAGGATATAGCAAATTATTTCCCTCCACGGTGTTTCTCTCTGACACTGAATGAAAAATGACACTGACATTTAAAATACACATAATAATTATACATCGGGATCATAACCCCCCTGATTCACCGAAAACGTTCCGCGGTGCCATAAAACGACCCTTTGCCGTACGCCACCAGCTGTGGGTTGGCACCGAAACGACAATAATCCTGTGTGGTATGCATACTGTCTCCGTTAAAAATGTACGTATTCGTCAGTAGGCGATGTCAAGTTGCTAAAAAGAGAAACGCCCGCGGTGCACCCGAAGAAAGCAGTCTTTCAGTACCTCCTAGACCTCCACCCCATGTGACAATATGCATGATTTTTCCCGCGATTTCTCCAAAATATAATATATGGAGGCTCTTTTTAATGCTTGTGTGTCAAAAATCTCCATATCGGAGGGGATGCGGTTACAATCCATTCCACACACTTGCCACGCCTCCGGAATCCCCTACGGAATTGCAGGCGGGTTGGACCAGACTCAACTGCGTGATCGAAAAACTGATGTGAAGTTCGGCGTCGCAAACGTTCGCAGCACAACTCATTAGGATTCACACTGTGGAAGCTTTTTAGAGTGTCCCCATATAAGTTACTTCGCGATGCTCGGCGATGCAAATAACTATTTCTCTACACACATCAAAATAATGATCAAAATTGAGTGTCCGCTATTTTGTTTAATATCTTTGGTATATAATTAGAAAAAAGTAAGTAGACTACTTTTAAACAAAGATGAAAAACTATTTCATTTAATTACATCACTTTTTATTCCAACTCTTTGCCCATAAAGGTTTAGCAAGGGCATTATTTTGAAGATTTCGTGAGAAAATTGAGTGTAGACCATTTTTGCGAAATTTGTGCAAATTTGATCTCATGCAAATTGTTAATTGTTGAGTACTAACAAAAGTGCCTTTTGTCATCGCATGAACAGGTCTTTTGAGAATATTTATGCAAAGTTTCAGCTTCCTGGCTTGAAAAAAATCACTTTTTGACTTCTGGCCAGCTTTTTTCGATTTCAGCCCACTGTGCGACGTTTCAATGGCGTAGTCTGCCATCGTCTTCAGGGCTGAAGTGTGTTTTCATTATATTATATCACCCCACTGTGCTTCGGCACCGAAGGACTCACTCACCTGCCGGACTGCCCGAATTGAGCTTCTCAAAACACAATTTACGCTATATACGATATATGTATATAGAGTATATTTACGTATATTTACGATATATGTATATCACGTACAGCGTCACATAATTCACTAATATTTATATATTCATTTGATTTATTTATTTATTTTTAACTTCCAAAGAATTCATTCACACTGTAGCATTAAAAATCCAGTAAGTGGATCTTTAGTCTCAAGCTGAAAGTATTTGTATGTTCTTCATCCTTAAATTTCTTAATAAATTCGACAGTGTCGGGCGATATCTGGTGGAACAGCATTTTAAATAAAATAAAAACTACAGTAATTGTACTGTCCACTTGAATTTATTGTGAAATACACAACACGTTTTTCAACGCTCCTTAGGGCGTCATCATCAGGTCTGCAACCGTTATGCCTCCAATACCCATATTTATACAAAGGAGCAAAGTAAAAAGAGGGGGGGGAAATTCTTGATAAAACAAGGAGGTAGTCGTAAGGAAGGGGGAGGGGGACGGTTGAAGGTGAATAACAAGGGGAGGGGGGGGGGTGTTGTACATGTGACCTTCCCGAGGATTCGGGAGTGTGGCCTATTGGGGGGGGGGGGGGTTCTTGTGGAGATAAGCAGAGAAAAGAGGAGGAAGGGGAGGGGAAGGAAGAACAGGCTTGGGTTGTCAGGTGGACAAGGATAGAATGGGGGAGTGAACATCATATGCTACAAAATTGAGAAGTTTCATTTTCTTCTTCTTTCTTTTGATGATCTCCCACTGCTCCAAGGTGTCCAGGCGTCGTCCCTTTTTCTCATAATGGAGGATCTTCAAGTCAAAGTTTGTTCTATGGGACTCCTCTATCAAATGTATGGCCAGGTGGGATTTGGGATCACTGTTAGAATAGCACTTCTTATGTTCATTTATACGTGTTTCAAAGTTACGCCCCGTTTGACCAATGTACACACCCTCGCATGTGTTGCAAGTCACTTCATATACCCCGGATTTTTTCATGGGATCGTATGAGTCTTTGGAGTTATTAAATATGTCCCTCAGTGTGAGTGGAGTGTAAAAAGTGACTTTATAATTGTCCCTGGGAAAGGAACGAGCTACTTTGTAAGACCCCTGGCCAAGATACGGTAACCTAGCCCACCTTTGTTTCTTCTGCTTGCAAACCTGGGCGGAAGTGATATTTTGTATGGCTAGCTTTTTTTTGCCTCCTTTTTAAAATGCCTTCTCCTAAGGAGGATTTGTAGCCGTTGGTCAATGCCATTTGTCTGACGGTGTTTAATTCTTTGTCAAAATTGTCTTTAGAAAGCGGAATATTTAACACTCGGTGGATCATAGAGTTAAAAGCAGCTGTTTTATGGGACATTGGGTGGTAAGAATCATGTGGTATCACTTGGTCAGTGTATGTGGGCTTACGATAAATTTCAAAGAAATGCTTGCTCTGTGAAATGGAAATTCTCAGGTCTAAAAAATTTAGCTGACCTTCTGACTCTGTCTCCATAGTAAAAATGATACGTGGGTGCAAGGAATTTAAGAAGGTTAAAAATTTATCCGCTTGCCTATGGCTGCCGGTCCAACAACATAAAACATCGTCCACATATCTATACCAATAAAATACATTGTTTAAAAGGTTAAGATTGGAATTAAAAAGTTTACGTTCAAGATCATCCATAAAAATGTCAGCCAGTAATGGAGATAAAGGAGATCCCAGAGCTAAACCCTCTTGTTGGAGGTAGTGAGTCCCATTGAATAAAAAATAATTTTGTTTCGTGCATATGTCTAAAAGGTGTGTCAACTCGTCGTTAATTATAGGATTAGTGGCTGAGTTAAACAAAATATCTTTAGCAATCTTCAAAGTTTTAAAAAGGAGGCAAAAAAGCTAGCCATACAAAATATCACTTCCGCCCAGGTTTGCAAGCAGAAGAAACAAATGTGGGCTAGGTTACCGTATCTTGGCCAGGGGTCTTACAAAGTAGCTCGTTCCTTTCCCAGGGACAAATATAAAGTCACTTTTTACACTCCACTCACACTGAGGGACATATTTAATAACTCCAAAGACTCATACGATCCCATGAAAAAATCCGGGGTATATGAAGTGACTTGCAACACATGCGAGGGTGTGTACATTGGTCAAACGGGGCGTAACTTTGAAACACGTATAAATGAACATAAGAAGTGCTATTCTAACAGTGATCCCAAATCCCACCTGGCCAAACATTTGATAGAGGAGTCCCATAGAACAAACTTTGACTTGAAGATCCTCCATTATGAGAAAAAGGGACGACGCCTGGACACCTTGGAGCAGTGGGAGATCATCAAAAGAAAGAAGAAGAAAATGAAACTACTCAATTATGTAGCATATGATGTTCACTCCCCCATTCTATCCTTTTCCACCTGACAACCCAAGCCTGTTCTTCCTTCCCCTCCCCTTCCTCCTCTTTTCTCTGCTTATCTCCACAAGAACCCCCCCCCCCTCCCAATAGGCCACACTCCCTCGGGAATCCTCGGGAAGGTCACATGTACAGCACCCCCCCCCCTCCCCTTGTAATACACCTTCAACCGTCCCCCTCCCCCTTCCTTATGACTACCTCCTTGTTTTATCATGAATTCCCCCCCCCCTCTTTTTCCTTTGCTCCTTTGTATAAATATGGGTATTGGAGGCATAACGGTTGCAGACCTGGTGATGACGCCCTAAGGAGCGTTGAAACACGTGTTGTGTATTTCACAATAAATTCAAGTGGACAGTACAATTACTGTAGTTTTTATTTTACTTAATTTTCTTAGGTAGATGATTGTAAAGGCGTGTGCCCATTGCCCTAGGACCACTCAATGTAAGTGAGCGCATGTGGTGATCAACATGTATGTCCTGTTTTTTTCTTGTGTTACACACATTAATATCCTGATTTTTTACAGCTTGGTCCATGTTTTGTTTCATAAAAGCAATCACTTTGTTTGTAAACACACGGACATTTAACATTTTAGAGTAGGTTTTACAGGATGTCTACGAGGAACATTTTGAACATTTTCACCAATCCTTTCACTTCCTTTGGCAAGACTGTATTTTTTAGGAAGAACTTGAGTGTAGCTGGAAATTAGAGGATCTGATGTAAGGAGGAGTTTCTGAAATAAATCCTGATTGGTGGCCACTCTGGATGATATTTTCTGGATAAATGCTCACGCATTTTTCTTATGTCTTTATTTAGCACTTCTATCACCTCTTCAGATAATTTCCCCAAGGGTAGTATGGACTCCTTTGCAATATCGGCTCCGTGAATCAAAACTTTGTGTGCCGTGGGCGGCATATGATACCACGGGTACAATTGCACGTATAATTCTGCAGTTTCCCAGCAGTACCACCTAAACTCGATCTCTTTAAGTGGCATTCCACTCGACATTGCCTTTAATATTATTGAGAACCTCTTAATCAAGTTTATATCGATTCCTGTAATGCAAATAGAAATATGTTAGAATAAATCAAAGGTGGCCTAAAGCAAATAAATTTCGATGTAGCATCAGAAGGTGTTATTAAAGAATTGAAAAATTATATTTCCTTCACACCTGTTATTGTTGAAGATAGTGAGTGATTATCAAAGAATCGCCTGGAGGAATTTCCGTCATTTGTCATACCATATCCGGGTCTAGGTACATCAACATTTAGCCCCATCTTTTCCTTGAATGTCTTTTGCAGGTGAATTAGGCCAGGTCTACGTTAATTTGCAAATAATTAACACAATTAACAGTCAAATATACCGATATACCTAAGAGGGAGAAAAAGACAACTTTTACAAATACCACTGAAATGTATTGGAACTCGACCCGGGTTTCGACGTGGGTTCACATCATCATCAGGCTGATTCTCTTATGATGGAATACTACAATGTAAACCTTGAAAAAGTAAATGCTCCGATATACCTATAATATTGCGTCGATGCTACCAGTCGGCCGGCCCAAGTACAGTACAGGACCTGGAAAGCATGGGACCGAGTGATTTCTGGATTTTGGAGTTTTCTGTATTTTGGGTCCTCATTAAGATTAAGGCATTTCATTCATCTTAAAAGTTCTAAATTGAGGTACAACGCCTGACAAGCAAATTTACGTCAGTAAGATCACGTAAATCTAACACGAATCGTCTCCATTAGTTCCACGACTGGAAGCGATAGTGGCGCTGCGTGGCGGTAGAACGAAAAAACATGTTGAGGGAGTTTGAAAATTTAGCTTCAAATCTTGCGGATTTTGGGTTTTCCGAATTTTGGGACGATGAATTTGAGGTCCTCAACTGTATTTCTTTAAAATATTTGTCGGCAAAATACCGGTACTTTTCTAGGTAGGGCCCGTGGGTCGCGGAGACTGCCGGCGGCGGCCAGCGCTCTCCGCCCGCGGTATCGCAACGGCCCTCTCCGGGCCGATCCTCGCCGTCAGCGTCCGTCGCGGTCCACGGAGTCCAAGGTGGCGCCGCTTGCGACAGAGATCGGGTTTCCCCACCCGAGTCGCGGTCGTGCGGTAGGTCGCTCCGCCGTGGCGTTCACCCGCGAAACCGGCGGCGTCGATCCGCAGGCGAGGCCGGCGAACCTTCGGGACGCTCTCTCTCGGCCCAAATGCGTCGGCCTTCGCGGTCTTAAATAACGGAGAAGGCCGGCGTAACTCCCATCGCCTTGGCTGCAGTTAACCACCGGATGTTGGTACTGTCCGCGAAGTGACGGATATATTTGGATCTAAATATGTCTCCAGATTGGTTCGTGTTTTCATGCAACGGCAGAGGTCTACTAACGTTTGAAAGCAGAAACTCTTTCGTAGACGTAATCAGGACCATACACATGTACTAGATGCCATGTCAAATGCCTATGGAATAAGCGGGACTGTAACCGACATAACTGGCTATTGGGGAATCAGGATTCGAACCCCGTGCAAATCACATGATTCATTTCATTGTCAAGATCCTCATTTTGATTTTATATCCAGTCATGCATGCTACACTTCCAAATCAGAATAAGTGTCTGAGCGAGGTTTCACGAGGAAGCAAATTTAACTCTATTAGTGCCACAAGGCTTTTGTTGGATTTGATTCTCCAACCACCAAGAAGTTAAAGTATAGGGTAATTAGTTTGTGAATCAAGGCACAAATTACATTACAGACATGCAACATTAATCACTGATTAGTGGAATAAAGGAAAGAATTCATAGAGGGCTCGCTTGATTGTAAAAACCGATGCAGCTCTCATTCGTGCTTTCTTTTCTCCCGCCCTAATACCCTGCCCTCTTCATCACGTGGCGCTTCGCCCACCTCCCTCACACGCCGCCCATCGAACCTTCTCTGCTCCTCTCTGGATCTCAAGCGTTAGTTACACATGTTAGTAGTCGTTTGCTGTTCTATTATAAGCCTAGCAAAATAAGTCCTCAAAATCTTCGCCCTTCATTATTTTCTAAATTCCTTAGTAGAAGGGAATTCACTGCCTCCAGGAGTTATGGCGATTGCACAGTCTATTGGGACGGGTCATTAGAAAACGCAAGCCCTTCCAAGGCTTCAAGGTTGCAAGGGAAAGACATGGCAGTTACGGTAGAAAAAGTCAAATCGTAAGCTATTAGCTATTGGCCCCATGCTCCGTTTTCTCACGTTACACTCACAAGGTGATGCTGGGGAAAAGATTAATGGCAACAGTTTTGTTTTTTTTTTGTGTCCCAAGCTCTCTCTTTCCTAGAGAACCCATGGCCTTCAAGCATCAATGTGAGGGAAAAATTTAGCAGCATGATTTTTTGCGTCCAACACGCACTTTTCCCTCGTAAGATCTTGCCTGCATGACTCTACCATGTACTTCCAACAATATGATCCAATAGAAAATTCAATTTAAAAAATTTGGGTTCTTTCCGTCCTAAGCAAAATATTTTCTCATCTTAGGTTCATATACGTTGCGCGTTAGACAATCCCGAAGAAAAATTTAATTTTACCATTTTTGGTAATTTGCGGTCCGAGAAATCTGTGTTCTCACGTAAATTTATCATCAATGGTGAACAAGATTCAGTCAGAAACATGTAATCGTATAACTTTTGCTGTTGTTTGTGTATAAAGCGCTAGGTTTTCTTACGTCAGTTCATAATTTGAAGTATACAAGGTAATTCTAAAAGAAAAAAATTGAATGTTTTAATGCGTGATCCATTGTGCGCCACCCGCTTTTTACTCACTTTCGGTTGCATTTCAGAGTCGAAAAGGCGAATCTCGTAGAAAAACTAGATAGTAAAATGTTTGCCCCTCGTGTTCTAATTTTCTCCCATTGATGCTTCACGAGGCTATTCGAAGAGGATTTAGCTGTCATTTTTTTGCTGTGCCTCTCAGTTGCTCCGCAACACTAGAGCTGAGTCACTGGTCGCATTTTTTTTTCATTTCCGGTGTTGGGTGACGTGATTGTGCCGCTTTTTTATTTCATTTAAATAAAAAAATGAATGACTTTTAAATTAAAATGAAGCTCTGATAAAAAATGGAATAAGAAAAAGCATTGACTCTGCCAACTAAGTCATAAATTTCCTCATCATATATTATAACTACAATAGAGTATTTGCGTAAGTGGGGTATTTTTTTGAAATTTATTATAGTGAGTAGTGTTTGGTTTCGAAATGCCACGTACGAAATACCAAGGTATAATTTCAACTAATTAATTTAATAAATAGCTTTTAATATGCATTGTTTTAGATTCGAAATTGTCTAGGTCTAAACGCCAAACCATTGGTTCTTCGTAGTGTGACGTCATCTCCCATATTAGCAGAAGCGAAATAGCCTAGCTGTGCGTTGAGAGTGAAATAGTAATTGCCTTTTCGAAGTTATTTCGATATTTGCTAATTAATAGCTAAAGTTTCGTCCGCACGCTAAGACTACACAGTCACACAATCTCCAAATCAACAAATGGTCGACTATGGGAGATGACGTCAGAGCCTACAAAACATGGCGGACCAGTGTTTCGGCGCAATAATAATTTATTAGATTTTATTAGCTAATAAAAAATTATCGAAAAGCCTCTCGAGCGTCAGAATGAAAATTTAGTGTCTGAAGTGTCGATAGATTTTTTAGATGTCACTTCCCAAAAGTGTGCAAATACTCTATTAGGCCTGGTTTTATAATCCCCGGTTAAATGTTTCCTCGCCGTGAAAACCAAAGTAAAACGTTCTCCCATCAATAACGCTCACTTCAACTAACGCACAGTCTGAAGTAATAGGTACACAAATCCCCATCTCTCAGCTAACACCATGTTAACGAAAATGTTACGTCATTTCTCGGTCAACGATAACCAGACATAAAAGCGGTGTCAATTGGTGGCCAATGATGAATTTTTCTGAAGGGTCCGACCCCTATTATGTTTAGTACTGACGCCTTTCTAAAAGAGAAAATGAGAGACTTGGCCCTCAGCCTTTTAAGAGAGTTTCCTTTTGGTGGAGTTTATTGATATAACAGTCGTGGCAAGGTGAAGGTTGAAGACTCTTCATTTTCAGTTTATGACGAATTCTGTTGAGAGAGTTCTGTATACTTTTATTACTTCTCAAGAGATACTATTTCCGCCTCAAATAACTGCTTCCTCTATTGATTGGTGTTCTACATCTTGTGCTAAAACTTCATTCAGAAGACGGAGACAGTGCGACGTCGTGGCTTCGATGCCTGAGTAGCTTCTCAGTTTAAAACGTTTAGTGCCGAGCTCATTATTTCTGAGCTAAAATTTAGTGCAAAATAAACAGCACACATGATATCGCAAATTAATGGTTTCCGTCGACGAAATACTTCATTGTATGCTTTAAATCATCAGATAAGATACGTGCCATGTGCGAGACAATATGATCTCTCACCAACTTTTTCCATCCGAAAAATCTTGCGTGAGACCATGTGGCCGCACGTTTACTGTCGTGATATAAGGACGGGCGGTATGGCATCATCGGGGGCCCGCGGCTGGAAACGAATTTGGGGCCCCTTATTTTATGGGTGAATGGCAAGGCCGTAGCTAGAAAAATGTTTGGGGGGGTAGATTTGGGGGGGTAGATTTGGGGGGTAGATTTGGGGGGTAGATTTGAAACAAATTGTTGCAAGAAAGGAAGCGCCGTTATCCATGCTATTTGGACACCAGAAGAACTCGCAAACAAAATATGTTTATTTTATTGCGAAATAAATCAGATACATAATATACAGATATGTATTTATAATTATTTAATTTGGCAGATAAAAAAGAGGCAGCGCGACAAACTGGTCTCCATATACCGGTACGTCTACTGTTCTCTCGATAAATGAATTGAACTATTTATAATGTAACAAAATGGAGACTATTCAACCAATAAGTAGATATCAGAAATCAATCGAGCGGGCGTCAATAGCGCTGCGTTGAGAGGGTGGAGAAAGTTCAAACAGCAAAACGATCTCGCAAGTTGTGGCACATGCGCCACGCCCTCTCTCTCTTGCTGCCGCTGCTTGAGCTTCCCGAATTAGTGCGCACCAATCAACTGTGTCCACGATCGTATTAAACATCTACGAAAATGGTTATTTTATTATCAGCCCGCACCACAATACTGGAACATAAAAATATTTTTTGTAGTGCAGGCCCAATAGTCTACTTGTAATTGCGGGCCTGGCGTAAAGTAGGAATTTTTATCAAAACTCGGACGTTATGTTTGTTCTGAAAACCTTGAAAACCTAATTCTTCATGTGAATCAGGTAGAAAGGGCACTAATAAATAGTTCTAAAACTAGGCATAATAATTTAATTGATTACGTGATCTGTACTTACAGTACATTTTGTCATAGATTACAGTAAAAAGAAACAGACAGTATAAATAATTCAAGAAGAAAAGAAATTTCAAAAGCACTTGATTTTGATTCCCTGAATTTCTGTTTTTTAACAAACCCGTCGTTCTGAAAAATCGCCAAATCAACATACTAATACATTTTTTTATAAATAATAATGATGTTTATTCTGTAAAACCTAAATGATTACCAAAAATAAATTAAAGATAGTATTTAGTAGTAAAAAATATTTTTTGAATTATAATCCTGGAAAAATATCTTGTGCACCAACTAGCTATTGATTCAATAATATTTTCCTTAGCTCCTCACTAGTATTAGCTAATTTATCAATGATGTCTTTATCTAAATTTAAAAAAAAATCTCGTTTCACATTATTTGAAGTAAATTGGACAGAGTATCTTTAGTCAGTGTTCATCTAAGTCTATCCTTGACGATTTTTAATTTAGAAAATACTCTTTCACATATTGTCTGAGTGCAAGGAAGGGTAACAACAAACTTATATGATGTGTACAAGTTAATAAAAAGCCCAGATTGAGGCAGTTCACAGACGATGGGGAAAGCACAGGCATTTGTAGCATTTTCTATTTTGGGTGCAATGAATGAACTCCTTTTCTTCCTCTTCTTCAAAGTTAACTTCATTATCTTCACTGTCTTTTCGAATTTTTCTCAGATTAGGCATGTCTTCTCCTTCATTATATTCAACTTTTTCTGTCTTGGTAAAACTTTTGTACTGATCTGCAAATTGTCTCAGTTCTATAAGTAATGAACTTCTTTCTACTTTACACAAATATGGAATGGCGCACAATTTCGGGATTTTTTTTAAGATTAAGCCAAGAGCAATCTTTTAAAATGTTTGTAAAACTTTTGTACTGATCTGCAAATTGTTTCAGTTCTATAAGTAATGAACTTCTTTCTACTTTACACAAATATGGAATGGCGCACAATTTCGGGATTTTTTTTTAGATTAAGCCAAGAGAAATCTTTTAAAATGTTTTTTCCTGACATTTTTATCTTTCTAAGTCCTTTGTGTTAAAAATCCAATTCCTCTTTCGCGTCAATTGAGTCATCTAGATCACTTCTCACTCTTCCAGCATACTTTTACGTTCTTTCGTAGAGAAATTCAAAGTGCTCATCACATCTTTTAGAATTGAGTCGCTGCAACAAACAATCCGCCATATTCCAGGCCGTAGCATTGTCTATATTCTTACTCTGAAGGTAGGTACTCAGACACAGGAGAGGTAACAAAAAGTATATTAAAAAAAAGACAAAAATGTTTTCAAATGCTGTCCATTGGCTGGCTAAACTTCTGGCCGTGAATTTTTATTTGCAGTCAAAATTTCCAGTGGGTATATCCCACAACACAGGGATTAGATTTGTTAATTTCCCTGAGTAGCCATTTAGTTTTAAATATTCTTCATCTACAACCGATGAAAGTGCCCTATGCTTACTCCACCACCTTGTAGCACCAATCTTTTGGATTCTGCCGAGTTTATCATGAGCATGATGTTTCCTTCTAATTTCCGTCTCCCACACTGACATTCTCTTGAAGGACGAGCATAGGAAAACTGCTGATTCTTCTAATAAACCAAATAAGTTTATTGCTTGCACCAAATTTACAGTTGAATCGGCTACCACCGAATTGAATACATTCCCCATTCAGTGGGTGTAAATAAAATCACGTTTTTTTTTTAATTGGGCTTGTAGGCCGTTGTGACAACCTCTCATGTTATTAGCTCCATCAAACGAGCTAGCAATAATGCTTGTCGTTGAATCCCCACTCATTGCTAGCTCCGATCTGATGCGATTAAACAAAGCAAGTCCACTGGAATCTACAACTACTATTAAACTGAAATAAACTTTCGAAATAAAATTATTAATAAGTTGCCTAGTCAAGTTCGCTACACCGAGCAACGTGCGCCAGCTGATGCATGTTCGATCGCATAGTGTTACAATTTTATCTGCAGTTTATCTTTACGCTGTGGCCAGGAGCTGTCACGAAGGTAGGTATGGGAATAAGACTTCGTATCATTTATCCTTTGGTTCAAGTTTAGATATCGGCTATAATACAGCTGCATATTGATGAAAGACCCTTGGTAGTCCATTCGGTGAATTCTCTTGTCTTTCATGCTACATAGGGTGCACACGATGGAGGATTAAACCAGCATTTCTAAATAATACTCACTTTATTAATGTAAACAAATTTGAATAACTACAGGAAAGTGGACAAAAATTGTATCAATCTACCCGAAGAGAAGAAGGGAAGTAAAAACACTGATGGCAAGGGCAAAGCGAGCCGCGAGCAGAATGATGCAAACACCAGTTATTCTAACACATCTAAGTTTTTGCTATAGTTGACCCTATTTAGCCCGTAATTATTTTCAAACACTCTATTCAGCAAATTTTCGACTTTCTTCTGTTATTTTGAAATAAAGAGGGGTTTCGGAATAAATTTGCTCCGCAGATTCCGAAAATAACCTTCAAATTTCTGTATCACGTCCGATTTTTTGCAATTCACGAAAACGTAAAAAATCCATTTTTTAATGTCAATGCCAAATATAAGAGAATTTTTAAAAATGTTCTTGAGGGACAGAATGAATTTGTATGGATCGATTCACGCAATTACATAGGTAATAGGAAAGTATAATATCTTATCCACATAAAGTCACGATTTTCCCCGTGCGCAAATGCGGAATGCTAAATGACACTTATTTATGGTGTAAATAAAGTAATGAATTGGAATGGATATTTTCCGCGCATTTCAAAATGAATATTGAAAATACAGCATATGCATCGCTTAAGAAAAAATATATATATAGGTAGCAAATAACGAAAATGATACAATTTTATTTGTAAGTCATCAGATTAAATGATCACGAAGAAAGTGAGCCTAGACGCTCCCATTGCCACAAAGCAATATATGGGATTCCAGCGCCTCAATCGTGACGTCTTACATAAAAATAGTTACATTTTCATTATTGATTACGTACTTATGTGTGTCTATTCCTTATAAAATGATTTCATCCCTCTGGGGAACGTTCTTTTATTACTACTGCTTCCATATAATACCACTGAAAAAACGATTTTTTTCATTTTCCCATTTTCGCGATTTTTTCGATCCGGACTTTTGAGTATTTTTTTTAAATATGCTGACAAGTTTCTAATTCATACCTCCTTTATTAAAAAAACAAGAAATAAAATTTGTCTTACTTAGCTAGTATTCTTCGCACTCATTCTCCGTATTTGAGCACGCAGAAAATCTTGTCGCCATCCTTTTTGGAAATATACTTTCATTTTTAACTATTTAATTTTAGAAAGATAAAAAATCTTAAACAAATTATGTCCACGTAAAAAATATTTTTACCCGCTATAAATATTTCACTTACGCAATAACATTAAAAAATTGCCTTTTCTAATTTTCACGTTTTCGTGATTTGTGGAAAAACCGGATGTGATATAGGAGTTTGAAGGCAATTTCCGGAATCCACAGAACAGTACACCTCTTCATTTCAAACACAAAATTTTACGTATTGGTGATAGTCACTGATTTTCCTAGCGCTCAGTACCTATTCCAAACTTTTTCATCACTTTCCCGTAAAAACAGAAACTGCAATTTCTTTAACCGTTAATGTTTTTATAAAAATCGAGAGCGTAGAGCACAAGTAGATTTCTTTATTTTGTTAAATGAGCAATTTTAACTATATTGGGGTCCTGCAGTGACATTTTTATGAGAAGTGTAGCAATCCAAGTACGATAAACTTTACTTTTCAACTACTCACGCTTGGTATAGTCTGATTGGAGGGCAATTAGCTGTCGAGTGAGTCAACTGTCGTGAGGTGCGAAGTTAGACTAACTTCTGTCCTTGCTAATATTGTTGACACCCCCTGTCGGGGGCCCCTTTAAGCTGCCTCGGGCCAGGGGCGCTCGGCGATCGCCGACCTGCCGACCTAGCCAGATCGTCCCTGAACTCAGATATCACATAGCCACTAGGGCAAGAAGAATAAATATATTGGTCATATAAGCGCGATTATGTACGTGAATTTAAATGTATAAATGGCATCTATCATAGTATCCAATAATTTAACTAAGCTGAATAGTTTGTTTCGGGAGCCACTTCGTGGAATTTGCTTAGCATTGTCAATGATAAGTATAACTTGGTTTTTCCATAATAAGAACTATGATATTGCAATTTTCCACATAAAAATGTTTTTAATCTACCTGGGTTTTGATGCACTGCATCATGTAGAGCATCAAAACCCGGGTCGATTAAAAACATTTTTATGTGGAAAATTGCAATATCATAGTTCTTATTATGTTCAGATTCCACAACATCTCTCCTGATTCCTCCATTTTTGGTTTTTCCGCATAGATTTATTATAACAAGACGACCTAGGTTTCAGCGAAGCTCGTTGGAACCTAGATCGTCTTTTTGTAATAAATCTCTCTGGAAAAACTAAGTTGTGCCGTGGTTGTACTTATAATTTACAATGATAAGCTGAAAACGATATGTGGACTAATATTTTGTAAGTAATAAAGTAAAAGTTTGAGATAGTTCAAGCCTATAATTATAATATGTAAAAAGTAAATAATATCTGCAATAGAATCAACGGCAATCATACAACAGAATCAAACTTTATTTCTTGTGAAAACGGTCAAAGCAGTCCACAGAGTAATTAATGGCTGATCAAGACATTTCTTGTAAACTTGCAAACTTTTAGACCCTGCTTGCATTTTCTTTGAGCCTTTAAGCGTCTTGTAAAATGAGCGGCAGCGACGACTTATTTTCCTGAAAATATTTAATTGCATTAAAAATATATCGAATTAAACGTAGAATTATTTTTGCGATGCCTACATTATATCGACGGAATTCTGCCATGGACATTTTTTGCTTCTATCTTGCTTGGAGTTCAGCAAAATGAAAGCATTTACTACACTGCTTCTAAAGATGATGCCATAAGCCACTTAATGTTACCATCGGATTGATTTTCTTACCGCAGATTTATAAGAAGTTAGTGTCCGCAGTGTCAATATCTACTTTCTCGTCTCGAGTTTCGTGTCGAAAAGGAGACGAGACCGAAGTCGGTAATTTGAGTCGAGACTCGAGACGATACCGCTGTTTGGCGGGACGAGACCACCGCCACGAGACTCTCGAAAGTCTCGTTAGAAAGCGGTGAAGAGCTATGAATAAAACAATCCTCGGCAGTGAAAATAATTCACCGTGATAACTGATACTGGACTGTGAATTTCAAGCATTGATTGAAGCAAGGTTATGATAGGTTATCCAAATACTCCTAACGAACATAAAAATTCTCGAACAATTACGGCAAATCTAATGCCACGACAATGAATTCAAGATCTGCGTGAGGAAGTGCTTGAGTTATGATTTGTTCATCATCGTTATAAATGTTCTGGATTATGTAGTTTGCGGCTAAATTAGACGGTTAGAAGATCTGTGATATCTAGGGGCATATCTAGTGAGTAATAATTCAAGAAGTTTAAATATACTGGCCTCGAGCATTCGATTCGTAGCGTCCCTATTCGGCCAACCAAATGTCGTGAGTTCATAACTCACCTCGTCCTAGATTTGTGTATGTCTGTTTGATAGCGCGATATATCCTCTTCAGTGTGCTACGAATACAATGCCCTCCCCTGCAACTACACTTACGCTAAGGCTTCCTTATGTCTCTGTTATGCATAGTGTTTAGTGGCCCTGATCACTTAATTAAATGCATTATTTGAGGCAACATAAGCTTCTTAGTTGACACTTATTTCTAAGGACGAATAGCTTAAGTTTATTTTCCTATTTATGAGCTAAGTATTTGGTAAATAGTAATCAATGTTGAAGATGTGACATCCTTGATAGTAAATTCTCCATTTGTTGTGAAATAAGCAATGCCAATTTTCGGAAATTGCGTTCCGAGGCTTAAGTGAGAAGGAAATGCGAGGGCGTCAGAAGAGACTCCTAAGCTTTTTTACCTTGCATCGCTTTGCCTTCGCACCTTCACTCTTGACAGTCTTCTCCCATAGGATACATTTTGGCTATAATGGGTAACTGAAGACAATTTTAAGGCAAGGGTTGGTTTTAATTTCGCTTACATTGACTTCCAAAAATAAATTTGGCTGGCCGTATGTGCTGTTTAATAAATCCACTCTTAACCCTAGAAGGGCACACTTTCTAGAAGTAACGTAATAGGCACACTGGGGTCCAGCGGACCCCATGCAAGTTATTAATTTTTATTTTGCCAATTTACTTTGTTCTTTAGTGAACGTGGCAAAAATAATTGCTCTGGAGCCTTTTCAATATTAATGCATTAAAATATTATATTTAACGATATTTACCTTGAATTTAAAAATACTTTTTTGAAATGGAGTATTATAAAATATCGTCGAAATTGATGGAATCGAATATTATTTACTGACGCTAAGTTTTTAAACATGCCGAGATGTACTCTTAACAGGTTGAGCAATACATTAGAAGGTTTTGTTAAATAAATGCAATGACATTTTTTCCTTTAATAATACTAATATATTTACATTATTTGAAATAAGCGATAAATTTAAGTCCAAATTTTCTAAACTTTTTCCGAAAATTTCATTAAAATGTTCCACTTAAAATGATGGTTTAAAATACATATATTGTTTAGTGAAATTCACAAAAATGGCCAAATTAAGTTTTGACACTGCATATAGTTAATCATTCTCTCCAGTACAGGTAGTACACAGGATAGTCCTGTGCTCGTCGCACATGGCAGAGCCACATGTTGAGCATAGGAGTCGAGTTTTTATATTTATTTCCCTGGGGCAAAATCTGCATCGAATCTTTCTTTGTTAAGGTTATAGTTTCTGCACTACAGGGTCTTCAATGTGCAAAATGTCTTGAATTGAAAGCCTTATTGATGCACGAAAAGTTGTCTTCAAAATTCGTTGCCACAATAATGGTTCAATGAGTGACAATGCCAAATTCTTCAAAACTTTTCGACGGTTTATCTTTGCATTATTCTCAATATAGCAATAGAGAACCATTGCGTTCAAGCCATCCTGGTTCATCATTCCGTAGAAAACTAACGTAGGCCATCGAAGGGTTTTTCTTGCTGTGATTTATTCATGGCAGAGTTGTTAAAATGTGTCTGCCCATCCTTTAGTTGAATTGTACGTCGTGATGACTTTAGGCTTTCCACTGTCTTCATCGACGGCCCCATCCAAATGGTGAGATGACAGTAAAAGCACAATTTTATTCCTTTTAGGTGCGTACGACACACGGGGCATATCATGGCCGAAGGCAAATCGTGAAGACCTACAGCAGCACTATTTGTAAAACTCGTTGGAATTTGACACTTATTTTTGCAATTAGGTAAATTAACTTTCAAAAGAACCAAAATATTGTACATTGGGAGGACAATGTGCAGAGGCCGGGTACAGTGGTGGACAATGCAGCAGATGAATACATGGAACACTTACCACCTATAGCCAGTTACGTAAAGTTAATGGGCAGTCTGTGGCTAATCCTGTGACTTCAAAAAGTGATGTAGGTAGGCCTATCAGAACTAGTAACAAGCCATTGTATTTAAAAGATTATGTCACATAAACTTTCCAAGAGAAATAATTGTCATTCTTATGTTTTTGTAAGGAGAAGATGTGGTGCTATTTTGTTGACGTTCAGTTATGATGTTATTTTTCTGATGCATGTAAGGTGTTGTGATATGTACTGGAGGGAGAGATGCAGTGTACACGATGAACATATGACAGTTGGGAGCTCTGCATAACATTCTCCCACAGGAGGAACCGGAAATGACGTAGTAGAGGAATCGCTTAATTTTCTGTTTTTTTGCGACCGTCTTCGCCGGTGACTATGGTGGGAGCCACTAGGTATGGCGCATAGGGAGATAAAAACACTAAAAAGTAACACGCATATAATTTTGAATCATCGACCAGCAAAAGTCTGGTCTTCCTCCGGAGGAGCTGAGCACAACTGCGAGGAGGGGAAGGAGATGGAGGAGAAGGAGATGGAGGGGAGGGATTGAGAGGGGGGGTGGGAAGGGGGAGGGTAGTCGGGGAAGAAGGAAGGGGGAGAAGAAAGGGGGCTAGTGAGCTCCATTGATTCCCAGAAAAGAGAATGATTGGTCTTTAGTTGAAGAGGAAGAGTCTTTAGTTGACGAGGAAGAGTCTCTAGTTGAAGAGAAGAGGTCAATGGAGGATGGAAGGCAAGGACTTCTGCGTTAAAACGACTGCCGTGCAGGATTGTGGGGAAGGCATGGATGGGGACGGGGATAGAGGCATTTTGGGTGGAAGGGTTACAGGAAACTCTGTGACCGTTGATTCGGAGGCTGAGAGGACCCGTGGTGAATCCAATATGGAAGGTCTCACAGGTATTACAAAAAGAATGCAAACGACATTATTGGTGGTAAACGAGGGAGAAGAATGGAGAGGTGGAGAAAAAGCGCGGAATATTTGGGGGAGAAGTTTTTGAAATGAGGATGGGACGTGTCTTGCATCGAGGGCGATCCTAGCAAGTTCCAGCTTCTGAGCCGAAGGACATTTTTTTGAGCTACCGCCTTTACTCATGAACCGAGCATCGCACGCAGTCGATCAGTTTTTCTTGCGACTCTGGGCGTGCCGTGGTTGATCGAAGTGAGCGCGCAAAGTGGACCAGCCAAGGAGTGGAGCGCGAGACAGCCAAGGCTGAAGATGAACACACATGAAGAAGGGCAGCAACGCTTCGTCTTTTTTTACAATTTATTCGCCGACTGCTCATTCAACTGCATCTCTCTTGGCGTATAACCTTTGAAGGATCCATAAAAATTTCAACGCTCACTTGAAACAATCACACTTGAAGGCAGCTATTCGTGGGAATGAATGAAATTTTATTACGACTACGCTCGCTGCGGGTTTTTTCCGCAACTCATCCACCGAGAAGTTCACAGATAAGAGGCTTCTCGTAAAGAAAACATACGTGACAAATCAGTTTCTCCGGAGTTTTATGTTTGCAGCAGCAAGAAGCAGCGTACATTGATAGCGCGTTATGGCTGTTGGTTTAAGTAGCGTGGGAATATTTACGAATGGGGCTTCGCCGTGGTGAGGGGACGGTTTGGGTTTCAGGGCCGGCTGCCGCATCTCCTGCGCCGACGCGACTCGCCGACAACGGATTTTCGACCACGCCATGACCTAAGTCACCCGGCAGGACAGCTTTCAACGGAAAGTGCTCGCTATAAACTAAAGCATAATATTTCTTCTTCTTATAATAAAAGTTTCTTCGTCAATTTTTATCTCTCCTTCGCAAATGCAAGCAAATTTGGCCAGAATGCTCCCTTTCGGAAACATTGGACTGATGACACCACTTAGCTTGACCGCAGCATCTCTTCACTCTATTCCATCATTCTGTATGCACTCAGGTAATCTTCACCACCCCAATAATTTGACGCATGTAATTTATTTTTGTGAAAAGTCAATGGGAAATTCTGCGTGATGCAGTATGCGGTATGCTCCCTAAATATTCAATTGTCAGGAGTGAAGTTTCACTAATCAGAGGAACGTCCAATATCGGAGGGCATATTTTAGGAGATGAGTCCCTGAGTAAGTGTTCTCCAGAAAAATTATGATGAGATTCAATAATCTGATTGTGATAAAAATGTCATACTTTTTCTCATGCATCATGACTAAATATTTTGTAACACACTTAGCAGCATTTATTTAATTTAATCATTGTATTGTGCCTCGCTGATTATAACTACATATTCACTTTTCCTCGAGGTCGTTTAACCGCTACCGAGTGCGTCTACCGGGTTGGGGGTGGTGGGTCAACCTTAGCAACTTTTTATTGTTATTTCGAAATTAGCAACCGCGGACAAAAAGCGGTGGTATCTAGATTAGCTATCTTTGAGACCTATCATAGAGATGATGATTCAAAAGGACAACCCCACATATATTTGTTTCATCGACCTTGAGAAATCATTTGTGGATTGGAATAGAGTATGCACAACTGTGAGATTTTTAAGGTTTGATTTGAAATCCAATAGAAAAGATCGAGTAAACTCTATTAAGTTCGCTTAGGCTAATTAAGTTCTGGATTAGTTTATCAGGAACTGTGGTGCTTGTTATGTTCCTGGCCCCCATTTTCACTGTAGACGAACAGCTATTTCTCTCCATAGTTAGATGTCCTTTCATTTAATATATGTCAAACAAGCCAGATAAATTTGGTATCCAATTTTGGATGTAGTCTGATCCCGACTCGAAGTATATGCGTAATGAATAATGACTCGGAAAAGATGGATTGCGCCCTGATGTAATCCTTCTTGATGAGCATGCGGCCATGAAACTTGCTGAGCCTATGTTTTAAAAAATTTTAGTAATATCAACAAAGACGTTTTCACTTCTAAGAAAGTTGAAAACGTTTTAAAGTGTCTGAGCAAGCAGCGTTTTGAAATGCTTAATTTGTTCTGCAAACTCGAAGGCTCAACTTTTTTATTCAAAATTGCTGAAAAGCGATTTTATGGCTATTACAGTTTATCAAGGAAAAGTCAAGAAAAATACATTGGTTCTGAGGACTCTTCATCCCTCAATCAAAATTTCAGTCGGAGAAAAAAAAAGTTCCCGAATTTCCCGAAAAACTCTACGTTATTTGGTGTGGGTATTGTCGACCAAACGGCCCGAATGTATTCAACCGGAAGTCCGACAAGACGTTAGCCAGCTGTTGTAGGGGCAATGCCACCGCGGACCCTCATTCCACCCCCCTCGGTTTCAAGGTTTTAGCTTATGCCCGAGGGGCCGCTTTTTGTTTATGCATTCTTCATTGGTTTGATTGAGCGCAACCGTGCACATGTGCACATCTGTCTGCCTTTTCTTCCACTAATTCCTAGTGGATGAGTCATATGCAATGGTTGCCTCTATTTATTTCTCTGAATTTGATCTTGGGGATGAGTTTCCTCATGTATCTCCGGCACCCCAAGAGATCCCCTTGACGTCGCGGGATCCCGAGGGGATCACTTTCCTGACGTCTTTCGGTGAAAATTAGTGTTCACTTGCTACTATTTGTTGACAGTCTTGGTTTTTGTTTCTTTAAATTTCCATTTCTCCTTTGTATTTGAGAATTTTATTGGCCATGTTTTTTAATTCTAACCAATTCGATTGTTTTACCAGGTTGCTATGGGACCAATTTTCATTTTGCAGCCTTGGTACTTTTTTTACAATTCTCCCTGAATTTTTCAAATGTGGGGCAATCTGCCAAAATGTGCCACGCACCCTCGTCCCCTTGTGCACAATACTGGCAGATTTTGCTTTCTTTTAGCCCGAAGGAGTGAAGCTTATTTGAAAAGTTCCCATGTCCTGTGAGAAACTGCGTCACATTGTGATCTAAGGTGATGTGCTCCATCTCTAATCTGTCCTTAACCCTAGGGAAATATTTGAACGTTTCTCTCCCCTTGTTAGACTCCTCCCATCTTCTTTGTCATTCTTTAGTTATTTCACTGCGTATTTCTTTCCTGGTTTCTACGTCGTCTTGTCCTATCGTCTTGTTCACGTATCTTGACCTGCGTTCCTCTACTACCAGGTCTACTGGTAAGCATGCCGCTATTACGTATAGCGCATCAGTTGATGTCGTCCTGTACGCCTTAGTTATAACTAGGAGTGTTATTCTTTGTGCGCGGTTTATTCTCTGGTTGCTCTTCTCTCTGATTCGTAGTTCCTCCCACCAAGCTTCGCAGCTGTACGTGATCAATGGAACCGCTTCTCCTATTTATAGTTTTCTTTAGCGATCTAAAACTGTACCCTTTGTTGTCTCTGACCTTTTGGGTAAGTGGTAGGAAGATGTTCTTGACCTTATTTATGACTTCACCGCAGTGGTGACTGAAATTTAGGTTTTCCCCTACGTGTTCTCCCAAATACTTTACTACCCCTCTGTATTCGACATTCCTGGTCCCCATTTTGATTATAGGTTTCCTTTTTAGTTTTCCCTTTAATAGTGTGGCTTGTGTCTTTTCTTCGGCGAAGGTCAAATTACTACCTTTTCCCCATTCTACTATCTTTGCGAGCGCTTCTTCTCCGCTAGTTTCCACCTCCTTCCTACTGTTTCCACTGATCAGGAGGATCCCATCATCTGCACAAGCTGTTGTTGTCGTATTCCTGCTGAAGTTCTGGTTTAGGAAGTAGTTGAAGAAAATGATTCATAACGTAGGTCCCAGCACCGAGTCCTGCGGGCAGCCTTTTGTTGATATTTTAGATTTTGAGGATCCTTCTAGCTCCAATTAGACCTCTCTGTTTTTGAAGTAGTCCTTAATTACGCTATATATTTATTGGACATTCAGTATCCTTTAGCTCTTCTAAAATGGATGACCACCAAGCGTAGTCCATTGCGCCAGCTATGTCGAGGTAAGTGCAAGAGGTGCACTTGCGGGTGACTCCGTCATGGTTACTACCGTGGCTAGTCACGGTTTCCTCAAAATATGTCTAGGTACCTATATCCCAAGAACATATTTCTCTTCTGAGCTTTTTGCATCGTTTATTAAGCAGTTCACTGCTTCTACAGTTTTATTTCCCCTCTATAAAGCCGAACTGTCTGCTACTAAGCATTCCCTTCTTTTTCAGATGTGTCGTTAGTCTGTTACAAATCATCCTTTCGACTATTTTCCCTTAAACTGGTAGCAGCGTCACGGGTCTATACGACATTGGGTTCTCTGGGTCCTTTCCTGGTTTTTGAAAAATCTTAACTTTTCCTTTTTTCCATTCATTTGGAAAGATGCCCGTATTTAGTATTTTGTTCATTATTTCTTGTAGGTTAATTTTGATTCGGGAGTACGCTCTTTTCACGGTTTCCACCTTTACTACGTCGAATCCGGGTGCACTCTTATTCTTAGCCGAGTTACCGCGAGCCTGAGTTCTTGTTCTGTGAACGGTGCATCATCCATCCCACTACTGCCCTTCTTTATCTCCATTCTGATATTTCTGTGGCATTCTTCTTCATTGTTTTGGTCGTCTTTGGGTAGTAGGGTTCGCAGCAAGACTTCCGTGGTTTCATCCATTCCCTGGGTGTAGCCCCCATCTGCTCTTTTAATGGTTCTGGGTGTTGTGCTTTTCTCTTTTGTTCTGATGGTCTTGAAGGCCAATCCCCATGGATCATCCTTTTCTTCTTCTATTATCTTCTCCCAGGATTCCTGCTTTGCACGCCTTATATTCTTGATGTATTCGTTCATCTTATTTCTATATTGATTAGCTAGGATTACCCTATTTTCATTCTTTCTCTTTCTTGCGACAGCTACTTTCCGTTTGGCCTTTTTTACTTCTCTTCTTTCTTCCGAGAGGATCTCCCTCCACCAGAGAACTTTCTTCTCCTTCCCGGTTGCTTCCGGTATAGCTGCCTCACACGCTGCTTCTATTGCTGAGATTGTTTTGCAGGACGTCTTTTTTTCAAAAAGGGAGGAATCAGGCGAGATGTTGTGGAATATGAACATAATAAGAACTAATATATTACAATTTTCCACTGATAAAGTTTTAATCGACCCGGGTTTCGATGCACTGCATCATCATCAGGTGATGATGCAGTGCATCGAAACCCGGGTCGATTGACTCTTTATCAGTGGAAAATTGTTATATCTTAGTTCTTATTACGTCTTATTTTAATGGGTGTTCTATATGTCTTTTGAGCACCTCGTCGAACATCCACCAATCCGCCTTTCTGATGATGTATTTCCCCCTGCCATGTTGTTAACACATTAGCCAGTTTATATTTTTCAAAACGTCCTCGACATTTGTGTATTTAATACGTGAGTCCTTTACAAAGAAGTAACGGGAAAGAAGATCTCGCGCCGCTACTTTTTTACGTCTAACTGATGAACTCGATATAAAGAGCCCTTTAATGCCGATGCCATTGGTGAATCTGATGATTCGGACATACCATGACTGGAGAGAAAATCAACCGCACAACTTGTCGCGCTCCCAATTGTCGAAATAAGAATAAGTGGTAAAAATGCATAGACCCTCTTTGTGGAAAACATACTCAAGTCACAAAAATCACTTGTGTGAAATGCACGTCAAACTGACTTGAAGGCCATTTTTTATCTATATTTATAAAATTTCTTATCTAAATAACAATTATTCTTCTATTTTCACTAATTTTTGAAAATATTATCGATCGCAAACACACAGGTAATCTGGAAGACCGCCTAATAGCTTGGAAACCAAATATTTGTGGCATTTTTGTGCAAGTTTAGTTTTTAGACATTAAATAATTGTAATGCTAACTCCAAAAATTTTCAGATATTTTTTCCTTTTGAATTCTGGGTACCTGAAGAGTTAATTTTGATTCGAAAACTGTTTTCACCTTCAAAATCGGAATTATGCTTCGTAAGTCTGATTCTTTTCCCATTCTTGAACTTTGATTTTGTTTGAGGGGGTTTTGAAAGTGATGGGGGATTTGGCTTAGTTTTAATATTTAAACTCTAAAAATTACCTACCCCAGAATTAAAAAACTGAAAGAAAGTGAAATTCGTTGTAATTTGTTGATTTTAATTATTTTATTGATTTTCTCAAAAGAACCACACTCCCGTCTTATTCCAAAGATGAAATATATGCTCTATACGGCTACAACGCCTTTTTTGAAATAATTTTCCTCTAAATATCTTCGAAAAGAATTAAAATTAAGCAACGATCTCTATGATCAACTTGAGTCAAAGCGACCGCGCAGTGAAAATGTGATGGTGAGTTGGTGTGCATGTTCCTCGCAAGAGGGAACGACGGTCGTAGACCGCGAGCGCGACCTCCTAAGCATATATCGGGAACTACGACGACGCATGGAGCACGAAAGTCCTCACCTTCTAAACCCGACATTGTCGCAACTGTGACTCTCGGTACCCAGGAAGAAATTTTCTGCTTTGTAACTGGGATAGAACTGGGGTGTTTCTGGTCTGTAATAAGTCCTCTGTAACTGGGATGACACTGGGAATGAATTGAAACAAGCTCCACCCGAGTTACACCCTAGTTACAGAGCAGCTGGGTTGGAACTAGGGTGCATTCTGTGATGTCACCGCTCCCCTGTATTTTGGATCCCCCTCACTCCCCACCCCCCACAATTACACCCTCATCATTCCCCACTCCTTCTCACCCAACCTCCTATTCAATTTACAATTAATTTTTATGGTTTAATACTCCAACCAGTTCAACACTGGACAGGGGCGGATCTAGGCTTTTCTTGAGGGGGCGGGGCGCAAGAAGCAAGGTTTGAAGACGCGCCGGAATTCCCACAAGCAAAACAGGAACTGTGAATCCTTCCCTGGAAAATTTAGGAAAGGTTGATAGTCTAGCTGAATTCCTTTGCTCAGCTTTTTGATTGACATTCATTTCTATCTTTAGGGAGGAAACGTTAATTTTTTCTATAATTATCAGTTATGATAATTATCTGCAGAATGTTTTCATAATTTTCTGCATGCTTTTATGCACAATTTTCTTCATAACATTCTGCAGCCATTTGGCACTATATTTATTAATATTTTAATTCTGTTGAGTTATCTGGAGCAATTTATGCAGACATTTTTAATTTTTATGCAGTACAATTGTTTGGTATTTGAAAAATGTTTTTTGAACAATTTGGAGAAAAACATGCAGAAAATATCCATAAAATGTTTATTTTCTGTACTAGTGTGTAAAATATTTTACTGGTACACGAGTTTGGGTTTGGTCGCCAGAGAAAAGCGAAGTGAATCGAGGGTGACAATTACAAGAGTCGCATCTTGCACACGAGTATCGAACCCCAGTATTCATTACGTGCCTTTTACATACGGAATGATGACAGATTTGTTTTCGAAATTCCCTGATGTTTATTCTTTGCTATGACTTTAGTTATAATGTTTTGGTATGAGAATTTAAGTTTAAGATAAGAATTTAGGTTTGGTATATGAATAAAGGTTAGACCTAATCCAGGCATAGAGGGTAATGAATTAAGGGATAAATGGTTTTTGCAAAGGAAGTTTATTACTTCATTTTTATTATTTAAAACATGAAGAGCAAAGCTATTGCTGTGAATATTACGAACAGATCGATTACTTCAAATTATAATAATGTTGTTAAAAGTGTTATGAGTTAATCTTGTAAATGTAGAAAAAATAAACTTTAAATGATTTAGTGAACTCAATGTAAAATAAGTAAAAAGTAGCGTTTACAAGATAAATTCTAGTCTTCTTTTTTGTGATTTTGCAAATCGATTGATTATATTATCAATATTTACTTCGATGTCATGATAACACGTTTGGCTTAACCTGGCCCTAGAGCTGATTGTATCTCTAATCTCACCCAACTTAATTTTCCATTTCTTCTGTGTTTCATGGAAAACAAACTTGTTATGTATGGGTAGTGACATTGGTGAGATATCAATCCAATTTGTTATTGAAATGACTCTAATCTTATTCTGAGTCATTTCTATCAACCCAAATTCCTTCATTGACTGTGTCAATGCTTAACAGCACAACTTAGGTGGTTGTGCGAAACAATTTAACTAGTTTTTAGGTTCATGAAATTGATTGCCCTCTCATTCTGAGTCGTTCAATCAACCCAACTTTCTTCATTGACTGTGTCAATGCTTAACAGTGCAACTCAAGTGGTTGCATAAAACCATGTAACTAGTTTTTAAGGTCCATGAACATGATTTGTGGGGGTATCCACTCATAGAATATTCTTGTATGATCATTAATATTATTAATACTATGGTGGACTTGGAATAACGGAATAATATTGGCATATTTGTTTTCTTGTTATAATTATCTAAAGTATATTTAACTGGTAAAACATAATTACATAGTATTACTTTCAATGAATATGAAGCTCCTTTCATACTTCAAATGAACAATTGTATAATCCTGCCTTCAAAGAATATTTGTTTTCTTCAGTGCACTATTCTTATTCTAGTTAATTCATTACACCTGACGAGTCACAAGTTTAGTACTATTTCAAATTCATATAACCTTTCAGAATGCCACTTGTTCACGCAGACAGGGTCGCCACGCCTCGAAGGCTTCCAAAATACATGGAAACCAGTAAACAGTTTACCACAGCTGTGATTCCAAGCGACAGGTGAAGTTTGCAGAAAAACTCACTAAACAATTGATTTCAAATATTCAAGAGCCTTCATTTGAATTATATCATCAAACAAATGACTACAGTTTTTTCTCACTGTCACAAATATGCACCAATAGGATGAATATGATATCACTGTATGTTTGTTTTTTCGGGTGTACCCCGCGTACTATGACCAGGTGTGAAACCTGACGTTTCGTGGCCGTTGCTGGCCACTTAATCAAAGTTCCCTTTGATAAAGTGGCCAGCAATGGCCACGAAACGTCAGGTTTCACACCTGGTCATACGTGGTACGCGGGGTACACCCGAAAAAACAAACATACAGTGATAATGACCCGCGAAAGTTTTAACCAAGAATATGATATCATCTTTGATATCAATTATCATGAATAAACTGGATGTCCAGCTGGCAGCATCCAACAAAATGAGAAATAATGCAATCAAACAAATAACCAACACCCAGTAGACGAACATCTGACTCGTCAGGTGTAATAATAACAAGAATAAGAATATCTCACTATCGGAAGGCGTGGCAGAAGTCATGGCAGAAGTTGCTGGCAGGAGTCGCTGCATTTAGGAGTCGTAGGCATTTTGGCCGTCGTTAGCGCACATGTCGTTAGCGCACACGACGGGGCGCGCCTCGGGCAAGTCCTTCGGCCAAGTCCGGAGGGTAAACAGTCCGCAGAGGGGAAACTGTCCAAAGAGGGGAATTTGGCAAAAAAAAAAGGTGGGGGTGTATGAAAAATGCCACAGTGACGTGAAGAAGTTGTCGCAAGTCACGTTACACCTCTTAATGACATACAGGGACATCAACTTCTCAACAACATAATCACCCAAACGCTGGTCGTCGGCACGCGTGTCATCTTTGCCAAGGTAAAGAAACGCATTCACCGTGTACTTGGCGTCTTTGTTAACAGCCAACCAAAACGTTTGCTCATATTTTTCAGGTTTTGGGGGCATGAACTTGAGGAACCTGCACCGGGCTTTGAAGGGTATAATTGCTCATCATCACATGTGCAAGGCCCTCGGATGTAGCAGGTTTGACAATTTTCAATAAATTTGCTGCAAACCTCGTACATGTACCGGCCTCGGTGGCGGTGGGGTCAAGCCCTCGCCTGCCAATCCGAAGGTCACGGGTTTGAATCCCACCTGGGTAGGTTTCACCCACCCAGAGCATGGATGTATGTAATTGTTCAAGTTTATTGTTAGAGAGGACCTAATGTTCCTAAATACGCTTGATTTAATAAAGACGCAATTATAATTATTATTATGAGAGCAAACTTATCATTATGCAAGCGGTTGGGTATGGTGGACCTGAAGTCAAATCGTAAGAGCCTCAGATTTTCTTCCAAGTGGTTCCCGGAAGTAGCTTTCTGTATGAAAGCCATATCTCGAAGACAGGGAGATTTTCGTGGCGATGAATGGGCTCTAGTCGTTGGAAAAAGTTTCTGGAAACAGCCAAGTCGAAAAAGCATAAGGGGTCAAAAATGACCCCTCCGGCATCGAAGGTAAAAGTACAAATTTCTTCGAAAGGATAAGCGCTGCATGAACTATTTTTTGAGGGACTACTAATTGACTGAAAGGAATAAAAGTCACAAATCAGGAAAACTTGTGAAAAATAAATTGTGGGAAACAGCCACGTTGAAAGCGCAAAAGGGGTCAAAAATGACCCCTCAGGCATTCTTGTGTTAAAACCCAAACAAAACATGTACATATTTATAATACAATGAGTGAAGATCATGTTGATGCAGGATATTTCAGCTTTACTCTGTCACGAAAATATTGGATTAAAAATGCTCAAGTGGCTACTCTCGGAGGACAGATCAGTCTCTAATGAGAAATTCCGTAGAGTCCTATTGACTTGGCTAACACCTAAAGCCCTATATTCAGTAGGTAGATGAATTATGGGAGCTCAGTGTACATTAAATGCATTTCTAATATTGTTACATTAAGTGCTCCACACCAAGTGTGCTGATTGAATTGATTATTTTTGTGTGTGTTTGTATCTTGATGTTCTATCTGTTGTCGTGTACAACTTGACGGCATCTGCTATTAAGAATTGAAGAGATTCCTTCAGGCGTCACTTTGTGGAAATTTTCCAAAATGTAAATAACAATACTGAGTATAGTTATTTTCATTGTGTAATTAAGAACTAATTGACTCGATGGATAAAGTTATTATTATTATAAGTATCCACTCTAGGGGCATCCAAAATGATTTGTTTACAAGTCCATAAATGCACCCCAGTTACAGATGAAAGTTGTGTGAGAAGGTCATCTCATCACAGGTGGAACTGGGGTGGATAGGGGTTGAGGAATTCAATTAGCCATACAGAAGCGCTACAACCCTGATGCACCCCAGTTCCACCCTTCTATACCTCCATGTTTATGAGTCCACCCCTTTGCAGTCCAGTTACAGACCAGATACAGACTATATTTTTCCCTAACAGATCAGATTAACACCAGTTACAGTAACAGAACAGATATTTTTTCCTGGGTAGTTGAGCCGGAACATATTTTTTTCCGAAAACAGAATATCATGTTACAATTTATGCATCAACATTATGTATCTCACTCTTCAGAGTCACTGACAAAGGGATAGCTTCCGAGGAAATCTTGTCACCGCCCTCCTACCCATTCGTATCCATCAGCCTTTCTATTGCCACGGAGCAAGTACCACGGATATCCCAGAAGCAAGGACCCTACTCTGCTCTAAATAACGGAAAAGGTGCGTGGCATATTCCTTTCCACATATTCTGAAAAACGTTTAACTACCTCCGACACGTAGACGGATATCTATAGATTAGATAACTTGTTGTGATGTTCCTATCGCTTGGGAAGAAAGTATAATATAATATAATAATAACTTTTATTGGTCCTGAGACTAGTAAAATACAAGTATAGGACAAGTCAAATATAAAGAGGATACTAATACATATACGAATACATAGCACAATAATATTTTACAACCAAAAGCCCAGTGTAGCACATAAGAACAAATATCACAAGAATCAATTGCATAGGAATTCATTTACATCGTAGTTTTTAGCAACCACCAATATTCGTCCCCCACAAGCACTAACCCAGTTTCCCATACGTAAGGGATATTTCAACCAATTCCGCCATAGACGCAGAAAACCCTGGAATGAATACCTGATAAAATATCGACTAATCCAACAAAAGAGAATAAAAGTGACTCGCTCACTCAAACGAAATTTCAACCTATACAGCCATTGATGCAGAAAACTATGAAATTACCTTTGAACTCGGGATCCAGCATAGTAAAAGCCTACCAGAAATATCCGATGCTTTCCCAACGTACACTGATGGAGAAATCTGTTCTAACTCTCCACTAAGTAGATCAAACTCTGCTTTTATGCCGACGTTTCGGAGTCGTCCATCGTAATCAGGACGTCCTTCGAAACGCCGGCGGAAATGCAATTATTGACCCAGGAAAGAGCCCAAATAGAATTCACTAAAAAGCTACCACTTATAGAACCATATTTAGTAGAGTTCTTCCCGTATATCGAAGAGGACTCAACTTTTACTAATATTATATATCCTGGGGCTCGAGAGCCATCAATTAGCCCTTCGCTAGTCTTCCCTCTAAGGAACCAGAATGCTTTTTTTTATTTATTTCAAAGTCTCCAAAAACGGCACAAAGGCTTCTTACATTGGTCGACAAGTACACAAATAAATAGAAATTTTAAGAAAATATACCCTAAAAATGTAAAACATGACAGATAAATAGACAAATACGTAGGAGAGAAAGCTTAGGGATTGGTATGTATGGACAAGGAGATGGGATGGAGTCAACTCGGCAATATGTTTTCAGAGGACTGATTTGAAAACGGAGGGTGTCGAGAAGAGGTCGAGGGAGGGTAATTGCGAGGCTAGGGAGTTGAAAGTTTTCGGGATACGGTAGAATAGGGAGCGCTGGGACATTGAGAGTCTGAATTTGGGAATGTCAAGAAGGGAGTTATTGCGTAGGGAACGAGGAGGAACATGAAGAGGAAAGAGAGGAAGAAGGCAGTTGGTACGGAGAGAGCCACTCCAAATGCTATGGAGGAACTTCATGTCGCATGGTACATGACGGAGAGAGAGGTTTGGGATTGAAAGGGAAGAAAATATGTATTCTTTTGATAAGTTTCTGAATGAAGGGATTCGGTGACGGGCAATGGCGAGAAAGAAGTTAATAGGGCGATTGAGCGTATTCAAGGCTGTGGGGCTAGCGGTCGACCAAATTGGAGCACTGTATTCTAAAATAGGAAGGACACATCCAAAAAATACTGTCCGAAGAGCAAAAGGATCCTGAATGTCCGTGTGGCGGTACAGAAGGCCGACAACTGACATCGCTTTCCTGGTAGTCTTATTTGTGTGATCGCGAAAGGTAAGTTGAGAGTCGAAGACTACCCCTAAGTCACAGTGGGAATTGACACATGGGATAGGATTTTTTGAGAGGGTATAGGACTACTTAAGAGGTTTGCGCTTTAGTGAAAAGGTCTGTAGAGCCGACTTCGAGGCATTAATATGAAGCTGCCAGATGGTGCACCAGGCGTGGACGGAGGAGAGGGCGGATTGTAGGGAACTGGAATCGGGGGGGCCGCCATGAACCCTCCTGAATATCTTGCAACCATCCACATACAGTAAAATGTTACATCCCAGTGGGAGAACGCAGTCCACGACATCATCAACAATAAAAGGAGAAGAGAAGGGGACCATGGACGCTACCTTTTATTCTATATCCGGCAACAATTGTGCGAAAGCAGGGAAATCAATTATGCAATGGAGTAAAAACTCTCGATTATCCGTGTAGGGATTATCCTGTTTGCGGATTATCCGTTCTACTCTCTTCTGCCTACACCTCAAAATTTCGATAATATTCCAATCTTAAAGATAAAAATAAATGCTTTGAAACTGGGATTTATAAAATGTAAATTTTGTAAATACCTCTGCTTTTGTAAAGTATTTTTTGTATTTTAATCACACATAATCAAGGAAATTGTAAACTGTATTTTTCAGTTCATCATACTGAATGCTTAGTGGCTTCATTACTTCCGAAATATACAATAGCACTTATTACTTAAGTCTTATTAATTGCTCAGTACGCAACTATGCACAATAAATGCCACTATCATTTGTTTCTTAATAAATTCTCGTAAATTTAAAGACAATTGACCTTACAATCCTATTATTGTTTCCCCCTAGTCAACAAGCCCGGACAATTCCTTAAACTTACTCGTCTATGACGAGCAAATATTCATTGAGGCAATGAATATATCTTAAACTTTTTTACTGTACCCACTCCGAGAGGGACCGTCAGGGTATGTATGTCGGATAAGTATGCATGAAGGTAATGAAATCCTAAAGAGTGTGAAAAGTATTGTTTTTTACTAGTGATAAGGTGATTTAGATATTATAAGAAACATCACCAACAACTATCACTGATGAGATGAGGGTGTTCCCAGTTCTTACTGTTAATTGTAGCCGTTTAATATTCAAACCCAACACGTAATTCATGAAGCCATTAGCTAGGTCAGGTAAAAAAATATGCGGAAAGGACGACCCTCAAGGTTCCGGCAAGGAGTGTACGCAGATGACTGAGAAATATTTTGTGCAAAAAAAAACCAAAAACCCTTCGAATAAATTACGTAGATGGCATTGTGTAGTGTTCCAGATGAGAGCTAAGGAGCATCACGATTTTTAGCTGTTATCAATGTCCCGTTATCTCGTCTCCGTCTCCAACCTGTTCTGGAATTATTTCACCCAGGAAAATTATGTACATTCTCACTATCATAGTAAAATTTCAGAAATCATTAATATTATGTACTTTGGCAAACTTTTTCAGACAAAAGCTATCTTGCTAACGAGAGAAAGAGATGAAGTGACAAAGAAGCAGAAATATCGGATAAGAGCAGCGACCCTTACCTACTCATAGGCTAATGTTTTATCGCCGGTGGTGCCATTGGCAGCTATGTGGTTCAAAGATATCGAAACGAATGCTAGGAGTACCAAAAGTGATGTTGAAGTATTATTAAAATTTCTTTAGCTACGGAATGCAGGCAATTGGCATTACATCTAGTGCTTACTTGAGGCAAGAATATTTGTGATAATAGAGTGATAACGTTTTTGTAAATATCAACAAGAGGAGAAAATGTTTACCATTAATAGATCTTCATTAAAAATGTTTGAGAATTAAAATTATAGGAAAATATTTTAACAGTTACCTAAGCCAGAAAGTTAAAGGAGTTAATCCGTTTTCAGTGCAATCGTATTTCACCTTACCCCACACATTCTCATCATCAATCTCCAGCTCAGGTATTCGATGATATCCGTATACATTCTTAACCATCACCATAACACCACCACCCAATTTCTTTCCAGCGGTTATAGGATTTCTAACCTTCCCATAAATGTTATATTTCCCATTCATGCACCATTCAGAGTCATATTGAGTCATTTAACCAAGTTTCACTGAAACACAGCCCATCATACTCCGGATTCGGCAATTTTAGGCTGAGAGTACATAATTCAGACCTCATTCCTGTAACATTCTGGTAATAAAAAGATAATTATTTATACTTGCAATACGCACTATCTCTATTGTGACATTCTCCGTTAGGCAAGGCCGTACAGTCAGCAAGTTTACACATATGAGATAATTTTATTTTCTTTCTCACTCTAGTTTTTTTTAATCATCCTCATTTTCTATAACAATGCAGTCACTACCTTCTGATTTACGGGCGTAAATACGCCCATTAAGTACCCATAAATATTAAATATTACCCTTGCCTCATGGTTCTCTGGCCCTGGCATGTAATCTTCAATTCATCTGGGATAGTACTTCACCAACGTAGACGGCGTTATCTGCTGCCGCTTACCTGATAATTGAGGTCACATATTTTAAGATTTCTTTTCACCCTTCGGGCATGCAATCTTTTGATGCCAAATTAGATCTATATAATCTTACTTTAATAGTTTGGGTTGAGACTGGGCGAAGTTGTCTGGGAATGACCTCACCCTTTACCCTTTTTTTTAAGCATATATAAATCCCCCTCAAGGTCACGCGATACTTAAAATAAGTGTTTTCATTGAGCAGCATATTGAACCCATCATTCAACTCACGTAAAAGTTACATCCTCGAACGACGTCGTTTTATTGCTCATGGTGTCAAAATTTGAAAATGCAATTCTCCACAGTTAAAGATTTGATCGACCCGGGCTTCGATGCACTGCATCATCATCAGGTACATGAAGTTTGCAAATCGTGGCATGTATACAAGATAAGTTTGGGGAGGAAGTAGGGGGAGGGAGTGGGAAGGGGGAAAGGTTCAAGGGGGGAGTGAGGAAGGGATGAGCGTGGAAGGGGGACTGGGACAAGCATAGAAAAATTAGTGACTTTGTCACCCGGGGGATTTTGGGGGGTACACAGCATTAAGATATCACTGTGTATAAAACCAAGCATGGAGTGTCCCATGGCGCGTCGTCAACCTTCGTCATGCCTGGAGCCCGACCAATATGCTCCCATACAACAGTGAGATAGGTAGCCAGATCACGGGGAATTTTACAGCACTTAGTTGCAGGATGCACGCTCACGCACTAGGGGAAGGTGATGGACAGGAGGGGGAGGGTGAAGAGTAAAACTGTACGTCGTTGAGGAGGTGGAACTTCTTTTTTCTCCGTTGGATGAACAGCATACGAAGGACGCAACCCGAAAAATGTTGTTATCATTTGATCAAAGCCACGGAAACATGCGAACGAACATCGCTCGGCATTAAGTTTGTAAGTTGCTGACTGTAGGAGCTTGGGTTCCGTTCGCTCTTTGCCGCGCGTACAATCTATCGCGTTCCTTGAAATTGCTTTTGTGAACTTCGTTTCGTCCCGTTGACGTCCCCTTCGTCTCCGCGCCACGGGCGCCAACTTAAACGTTATGGAAGGCTATTCAAATTTTCCACCGGGTCACTCCTCTCATCGTTGCCGACATTTCGAACCTCGAGTCGAGATCCATCCTCAGGGCTGATGATGGATCTCGACTCAAGAGTTCCGAAACGTTGGCAGCAATAAAAGGAGTGACCCAGTAGCAAACCCGAATAGCCTTCCATGACGCTATTCGCCGGGAAAACACAAGACTTAATTTAAACATTCCTTTTTACTTTACTGCTCAGAAAGATTAATTAACTTCAACTTCGTTTCAATCAACTTAGTGGATTTTTGTTACCTTTCACCGGAGTAACTCCTCCACTTAACAATACGATCAAGTGCCTGGTCATAGTGGTTTCTTCTGCTGGATTTGATACCTTTCCTCTTAGCCGTCGCAGCTCTCTATATTCACGGATCTCTGTGTGCCGGTGACTAATTGGTGTACCTGTATGAAGCACGATATGTTTAATTACACATTTTAAATATAACTCAGTGCATAACTACATGTTTTCATAACTATTCATTTATGATCCTCCTTTTAATAGTAGCTGTCGACGCACCCTAACCCAAAATATTGCTAAAACTCCTTTTAATAGCCGGTGGATCCTAAAACGCGTGAATTAGTTAATCTGTCATCCTCAACAATTAATATTGGTATATAACATTATCAAATGAAAAGAAACTCCAATGCATATGTGTCTTTTTCATTCTTTGTTATCGCCGTCGAGGCTCACGTGAAAATAATTCGTAAACTATTGGGGGTTCATAGAATTTTTATCGTTCGTTTCATTAAAAGAACTCCCTGTCCCTAAATCTCACTGAGACGCAACCCATGATGTATTTTGGAATAAAAAATATGCCAAATAATGTTGATTTCAATATACTCCCTAAATATTTTTATTAAGTTATCCCCCACTTAACGTTAGTGCTGACCTTGGTTTATTTTTAACTAGTAACCTTTCTTGGAATACACATGTTGCCGTAATATAAAACGTAGTCAATAAAATGATTTCTCGGTTGAAATGCCAAACGGAATTCCTTCCTCAGACCATCCAAAAACATTTAAGTTGTACTCTTATATTCCCGATTTTTTATTATCTTTCCAAATTATAACCAAATTACTCCCGTGTCTCGGACTGGGGGGGAGGACATAATCAGTCAAGTTAAATAAATCGCCAATCGGCATTATAAAAATATAAAGGCACAGAGATGAGGTGTTTGACATAAAATTCATAAAATAACGCTCACACGTATAACAAACTTGCAAATACCCCTCCTCCCCTAATATTGCTCCCTGCACCGCACAAGGTGTGCACGAGTGTCTTCATCGGCATATAATAATGCGGCCGTCATTAGCGTGAGCTGCGGTCAACACGGAATGAATAAAACGTGTAAAATGGAAGCTCGACCACGAACATAGCCGTGTCTTGCATCGCCGTGTCTTGCATCGCCGTGTCTTGCATCGCCGTGTCTTGCATCGCCGTGTCTCGTATCGCCGTGTCTCGCATCGCCGTGTCTCGCATCGCCGCGCCGACGACACTCGAAATCGGCGCTTGATTCGCCTCGTCGTTCGCCTCTCGTCCGAGAGGTGGCGAGCCACGCGCCGACGGCTCAAGGCCATGCATAGAATCCATGGATAGTTATATCCATGGCCTAGCGATGGCTCCACGCATCGACTGCGCGCCTCTATCGATCGCCGGCGACGGCGGCGCCGCCGCTCGGCGGGCAAGCGAGGTTCTCGGCGAAAGTCAGTGGGTGCAGACCGGAGCCGCACATCGCACAGCAAGAGCGCCGCACCCCCGCCGCCACCACCACAAGAGTCCCGCTTCTGCCCACGCCGCTCCTCTGCCCACGCCGCTCCTGCCCGCGCCGCTCCTGCCCGCGCCGCTTCTCTACCCGTCCTGCCACGCACCCGGTAAGAGAGTGCAGACTTTGGAGCGCACGCCCGGCTTTGGCGCGGGGGCGTGACGGGGTGCACCAGCAAGGGGTGCGACACCACGGACGGGGATTAGCACCACGAGGAAGGGGTCGAGTCGGTCTGAAAATCTCTCCGTGAGGATTAAATCCCTTTGATGGCCGTGCAGGTTTTCTTCAAAGGTCTTGTGCGTGGCATGTCATCTACATTATATTTTACACCATTAGTTAAAATGGAGTAGTATATTGCCTTCGAAATTCAGTTCCGTTTAAATACAATTAATGTACTATAGAGGAATGGAAAACTAAACATTACACTAGTCATTGCTTAATTTCTTTGGTTAAATTATATTTACTGTTCCGTGTGGAAGTTAATGAAGTAAATATTTCCGACATAGATGAGAAATAATGATGATGCCTGCATAAGTATTGGATCGGCTACTTCCAAACTTTCGTTTGTAACAATCAAAGGTGGAATGGTCGGTAAACTCCGTACGCCAATTTTTTTTTATTTTTCTTTTTGAAAGTTTTTTTGGGTTCAGCCGCATAACTTACATCGTCCTCTTCCTCACGGTTATTTGTGGAGTATCGAATTGGGAGCAAAGGGTGCACGTCGCCCCATGCCTTCTCCTGGCCTCAGCCGTAAACTGCGACCATAGTGGATCCTGTATTTTTCCTTCGCTTTAACTGTGGTAGTAGAAGGCCCGTTCCCTGCCTTTCTGGCGAGAATACTTTCCCACAAGATTCCCACATTTTGCCGTACTAATCGCGAGACGAAATTCCAAATTTATTCATAATTTATATCCTAAATTACTAATGCTAATGTTCGAGTTTCCGTCATGATGGGGTGGTGTTGGGAAAACTTACTCGACCGTAGGTCACGGTGTACCTCGTATCGTCCATCAGTGTGTTCTCTACGCGAACAGACTTTCCTTTGAGGCAGATTGGATCGCAAGCGAGTGAGGAATTTATATCTTAATTGAAAATCTGCATATGGTCAAATTACAGTATGCATTATAGAAAACGTATTATTTAAAGTGTTGAAGCCATCAAATATACTGTGAACATCAATATTATATTTACTGTGAATATATCAATATTTTATAAGGCTGTAAGACTTGGTGCTTTCCTGGCGTACGATATGAATAAAGTCTTCACGGGATTCCCACCAGGTTGGATGTTCAGCCAGAGCCGACGTTTCAATGGCTAACTCTGCCATCGTCCTCAGGGCGTTGAGTGCTTTTGCGTTGAGGGCGTTGAGGGCGTTTTATAAGGCTGCTTAACCTTTCTCGATTGCGAGATGGTGGCTGAGATTACAAAAAAATCTCTTAGGAATGGAGAGCAAGTGGTGACCGCAAAAACATTCTTCCCTTTGCGATGTGCTTAATCTATTTTTGTCATAATGGAATTTGAATATTCCCGGTTGCATACACCTCAGTCAATGTTGCCAAAAGTCTGCTCCGTCGCCGAGAGCACGGCTATTTTCCCTTCGTTCCCACGGACGCCGCCACTTTCAAACGCCCAAACATGACTTGTTCTGCCACCGTACTTTCTTCGTCACAAATGTCATCATGCAAGTCAGATCTATCTGGGCCCACCAGTCGCTTCATTCGACGGCCATTTATGTGGATAAGTTGTTACACTCTGGCTATCATTCATATATGTTTTATGTTCGCATGCATACCGTAATTTATGATAAGAAAGTAGTGAAGGCAGGCATGGTCGCCCATACATGGGGGCAAGGGGGGGCCGCGCCCCATCCCCCTGGCCACCCGGGAAAAATAAAAAATGGAAGGGAAAATTTAATTTATTTATTGTTTTTACAGGATTAAATTAATATTTGAGTAACAAATGTAGAAAATTGTCATCACCTAAGATGTTCCAAAAATGTACTCCTGAGACCTCAAATTTACTAAACCTTACGGGAGAGGGCTCCTCGGACCCCCCTCTCTTAAACCTATGTCTTGGCCGCCCCTGGTAAATATTGTATGGGCGCCGATGAAGACAGGAAGAGAGCTAACGGTAGACCAGGCTTGAATCGTCCTGAAAACGCAATGTGGTTGTTCGTGTAATTCACACAAGTCTCTGCTAAATTTAAACTTTATTCTGGAAGCGTCCTCTTTCAAGATTGAAAGGAAAAATTATACTGCGCGAGAACAGCGTTCTTCATTGAAAAGTATCGGAGACCTCGAGAGCCACGTACGATTGCGATCGTCGTGATTTAAGATGATACCGGGCCGATAATTTTCGTGGTCGATATTTCACGCCGATTATTCTGACCGGACACAGTGTGGATGCGGAGGTTTTTCTGCCGGTGGCTCTCGGAGCCAGCACCCCGGGTTCGAATGCAAGGGGACTGGGGGCTCCGTCGGAGCATCGTGAGTCCAATCGGCCCCTGGCTGCCGTCGCCGCACCTCTCGTGGTGCGGCGCCTACACCCGCGACGAGGGAGTCGCACGCACCCGCGCGCCATTCAAAGCTCCTGCATCGGCGGCGCGCGTGCACCACTGAACGAAGTTAACCGATGCACTGAGGTGCCGCCCAATGATTAGCCAAGGCTCCGCTCCACCCGTCAACAAATACAGACGTCGAAGCAGCTTCCGTTCTTCCGTGGCAGCCGGGATAGGTGACCTTTGACTGAGAGGGGAAATTATCTTTGAAAACAAAGGTGATGACATCCTAACCACCAAAATCTATTTGTGTTTCTGTAATATTTCTTCAGGACAATATTCTGCAATCTGTTAATCAAAATTATTCTATTTTGAATTACAGTTTCACTGAAAGGACCGTTTACAGCATGAAATGAGTGGTAGTTTATCGCATAAATATTATTTTATTTGTAGATAACAGAAATTCCTGATGGATCAAAAGAACGACTATCGCATGCCAAAAATTGATATTATTAATTTGAACTCGTTTCTCTCCACCGAAGTAGTGCCAGGAATAGCGAAGATTGCGTCTTCCAAAGAGGAGGGCTTTACCGGCCTTTGTATCTCGGCCCGGTCCATAGTGGCGTGCCCCGCGCCCGTAGGAAATTTTGCTGATCAGCCCAGAAAACAGAGCTGCCCCCATTTATATTTACACACATTATCGAAATAAATGCAAAAATGCTGGCAATGACTCAGTAAACTCAATCGTTAAAAAAAAATTATTCCCTGTCTGCTGATGGCTTGGGATGATATTTCAGTCTTGCGGCTGTAACGCTTCAGATTGCGAAGCCTCTTAGCAGGTAGCATAATCCAAAAGCGTTAGTTCTTTCCCTTTCTTCGATATTCGGCCGATAGAGATCAGTCAAAGCGACGAGGGGGTGGCTTTAAAATGTCGATGCAGTGATGTGGAGTCAGATGGGAAGAGTTGGCGCGGAGGAAAACAAATGGTGGGAAAGGGCTGCAATTGCTCGTGGCCCTCACTGTGCGTCATCCGGCCCCTTCTCACGGATCGAGTAACGGCCCTGGTGCTCTCCCACCTACTCCGACGCAAAATATGCGAATTTTCGGGCGGTAAATGATTTCGCATTTCACCATTCAGCACGCAATTGTGGAGTCATGAAGGCCCTAAATGTCGCTTGCTACTCATAGTCGGCTACTTGCCTTTTCATGATCGTAGTCCCGCACAGCTTTTGAACCGCCCCTTTCCACCCGCCCACCCTGGGCGCCACCCACCGCCGCTGCGGCAAAGCCCACTCCACGTACCTCCCCTCTAGAGCCTCCCCCTCATTCCAGACTGCCCCTCATTCGACCCCTCCTCCTCGGTGGGAGCGTGACCGCCGACGAGATTAAGATCTTAGCCCCGGAGGTCACGGCCTCCGAACCTCAAGGGGCAGGGCAAGTTTGTGCCGTCAGAATATGCGCTTAAGGTGCGAATAAGGTTCGATAAATTGTGTAGAAGACAATTTATTCAATTGAAATAATTAGCGAGAAACGCGGTAATACCGATTTTGAAGATGTAAACGGCCATTGCTTTGTCAGCTTTCGCGTATTTCCGTGATTTTTAGTGATATTGTTGATATCTGGGTGACCTGCCACTTCTCATTGCCAGGTTCTTCCCCTTTAAGTTCAATCTCTGAGTTAAATCCTAACTTCACGCTTTCCCTTGCTCAATCACAGCCACTATTCACTATAGAAAAAGGCCTCCACACCCCATGTGAAAGACATTATGACTTCAGACTAAAAGAAAAGGCAAACTCACTTGCCTCCCGTCTCCGGTGTTTTAAGAGGAAGGGTTGTCCTGCAGTGTTTAGTTACATGTACACAGAATAGCCACAGCCAGTAGAAAGACGATAGTAATTTCAAGAGAAACAGAAATAATACCGATCACACGTTGGTCGTGTCAATGCGGGACACAGTGACGATACCAGACGATTTCGAGCGGCGGGTTAGAGGATTACTACTGCCGACCACGAGAATTCGGTTTTGGGATGACAATTTTGGATTTAGTGTTTGGTTATATGTTCCATAGGGATGTGATCAGAGGACGGGAGGCATTGGGGAATGAATTGCGGTAGGGTTGCGAGGGCTGTCTGGAGAGGCGGGATTTCGAGGTCTCGGTAAGTGGCGCTGTTGCAAACCAGGTATCCCGACCATTTGTCTCACTAGTCCTGAATGGAATGATTACCACTTTGACGGCCCTTTGTTCTTTATGTACACCCATGCGAGCGCGGCGTAGGTTATTTTATTTTGGGCAGTTTCTTCCTTCGTCGTGTTCATATTACGCTCGTTTCAATTCAGTGCATCGATCACCAGGACTGCGAGGAGTTTCGCAGTATTGCTACGGGAGATCCTCACGCCGTCGAGCGTCTCTCTCCTGGGGAGCCGCCGCAGTCATTTAGGGCGGTTTGGTCTGGATATTAGCGAAGCTTTTAATTTGTGTGACATCGATCAAGCGGTGTAAGGCCGCCCCGAAGCATCTTGCATGGGTATAGCGGGTGAGGGTGTGATGTGATGTGCGTAGAGGTAGTTATTGCAGTCGTGAGGTCTGGGGAGGAAGATGTCGGATGTGAAGAGGCAGTGCAAGAGGAGTGGGAGGGCTGCACTCCGGCGACAACGATTGGCTGGTGAAATGCTGGCCGGCACTCGGACTGCTCCGGAAGAAAGGAAGGAGGCGATGAATTTCATGAGATGCGATGGGATGGGAGTTTGGGGGATAATTTGTGAATGAGACCGCAGAGCAGGTGGAAGGGTTTTTCGAAACCGAGGAACACGGCGAGGATGTACTTACCCTGTCGACTGCCGACTCGACCAGGTGAAACGATCTGCTTGCATCGCTGAGTGACGGGGACTGAGTCCCATTTGCTCATTTGAAAGCACCGCTCAACATTTGCCAAGATCCGCCACAGCATGCCTTGCACGAGCAGATTGCCGAGGCAGGGGAGGAGGCTGATGGGGCAGTTCGAGTTGGGGTTGGAGGGTTTTTGCTCCTCTTTTGGGAAACATTTTCGTGAAAGTTGTTTTTCAGGCTTTTGGAAGTGGGAGTATCAAAGGAATGCGAGGTAGGCGATGGAGGATTCCGGAAGCTTTTTCGGTTGAAATTGGGTATGGCATCGGGGCCAGAGGAATATCGAGTTCAGAGAGGTTGGGATGTAATTTTTTATTTCATCTGGAAGGGTAGCATCTTGTTGGGAGGCATGTCATAGGGAAGAGGAGTAGTTGTATTGAAGATTTTAGGTTACAAGAGGAGGTGGCGATGTTGGCAAATCTACCGGGAAGAATTTTCTCGAACAGACCTGCTCTCGCAAAGTTAGTGTTGGCAGACACATTCCTCCCTGGTGATTTGAGGTATTTCTCATATTATCCTTTCGTGGGGAACCAGCCAATTTCCCTGGATTCCCGCAATGGTCCACGTTCATTGATCGAAATATCCTTGGCAAATGCTCGAATTCATGGCAGCACAGTCTTTCCCACACTAGGAGCTGAAGACGGCGATAGTCCTCCAGAAGCGTAGAGGTTGGGGAGAGCGAGTCGCGCTTTGCCGGCGAAGATGTGCCACTTGGTGCGTGCGTGATCGGGTGTGGAAGCGGGGTTTGGGTCGAAGGGGAGGACCGGAAGGAAGGTGATGGAGGGAGTCATGTCTAGAACGAAGGGGAGAGGCCGGGGGTGACGCAGCACGGGGTGGGTGGGGGGAGGTGGAATGAGGGGTCGGGCGGTCGAGTGGCCAAGTACATATCGATGGCGTCTACGCGGAAGTTGGTTGATCGGCAACCCCCAGAGGGCGCCTTTGTCACAGCGATCCGACAAAACAACCGCGTTCCATTTTTCTATTAATGCCTAGAGTGCCTTCAGATCCCGCGTGGATATCAAACGAGCAGGTGTGTGGTTTGCGGAGATATTAATCTTTTTCCCAGCGGCCATCTCCAAGGTAATTCTCGTTAAATTCAAACGCTCGGTGTCAGGCAATCTGGTTTTATTTCATTTCGAGCAAAGTTTTACAGAAGAGCGTACGGGTTGGTGGTTGTGTGGTGGTTGTCTGGCTAGAAGGGTGGGGGATGGTGTTGTGACTCATCCTATGCATGGCTGCATCCCGCGTAACTGCATTTTGGCCCACCGAATGGAGAGGTACCCGGTCCAGACTGGAGGTGGGGCAGAGGATCTCCGGCGGCTGGCTTCATTTGAGGTCTTCGTCCTTGGCAGCGCTTCAAAGGGCACCCTGAAGGCATGAGACTGCTTGGTCCTAGTCTAAGGCTGCCTCATCGCTGAATCCACGACGACGCTCCCTGCGCCGCGTAGTTGGCGTAGAAAAAAACATTTCACCACTTTGCATTCAGTCGCTCGTACTCGTGAAACATGTTGAGGTGATCGCGCGATGATAAAACACATTTTTTTGATTAAAAAAATTCTCTCATATTTTAAAAATAACGAAATAATGATATACATGTTAAGTAATTCTGATATCTTTTGCTGTGGCGATACAATGTCCAGCACAAAATTTCACTTGTTATGTGTGAGAATGCCGCACCCAGCAAATCAGATGGCTTCGGCTAATTTAAAATTATTCGTTTTTTTTCTAGTTGACAGCGTCACGGTATAGTCATTACGAAGCAGAGTTAGGATGGGGTTGGGTTTAAAGGGATTCGAATATGAGTTTGGAGAAGGGCTGTTTTTGATGTTTTGCTCGGATGGGGGATGGATTCTCCGTGCTCTCAGAGGCTACCAAGAACGATGTCGCCTTTTATTTGACGACCATTTTAAAGGTGTTCAGTTGTGCTATGAGCATGTGGAGAATTTGGTGGAGACATAGGTCTTTTCTGATATCCTTATTTCATATGAACCTGGGGGATAAGTTTGTAAATTTTGTCGACCGTCGACAAACGCCAATGTCTCCTATGCGGCATAAATGGACATTGAGTCATTGAATAGACATTGGTGAGTATAAAAAACTCACTCGACGGCCACCACTGTGCTCACCTCACTGTTTAACAACTTTTTTGCTCAGTGAATATTGACATATTAAAATTTTTCTGTGAAAATGTGCGCCTCGTGTGAGAGAGTGGACAAAGTTGCGAACCTCGAGAGTGAAGCCAAACGCTGCTAGAACACCTGCGTGCGCCTAATGTGCATTTTTACTCTAATTTGTATCGACGGTTGACAATTTTACGACCGGGGTAAGCGGTGGTACCTAAATTAGGCGTCCAAAGTCACTCATATTATAGTTTTCGTCGCCAAAATTGTCGCCTTTCAGTAAACAGTTGGGTAGAAGTGCGCATTAGAAGTACAGAGACTTTTGGCACAAACCGCGTTAGTTTTACCTCGATGCGTCCGAAATATTTTGTGGTTTTTCTCTCACACTAGAGGTAAATTAAAAAAAAATAGAATATATAAACCTTGCCGATACTCACCGCAAAAAAAGCAGCGATAAAGTGAGGTGAGCCCAGCGGCGGTGGCCGCCATATTGTCGGAAATGAGGTTCATAGACTCGGTAATGTCCGTTGAGCCAAAAAGGTGACGATTTGCGTTTGTGGACAGTCAACAGAAGTAAGAGACTCACCCTCCCCCGACAATTTTTCGGAGGATGACTTTCTCAGCAGACTACTTTTGTTTCGATGAGTCTTGATGGCGTAATGCCAGGATGGGGTGAAACATATTATTGGAGAGCAGGAGCTTTGCCTCGATGAATAGTTGAGAATGCGGTCTCAAAATCGATTTGCCATTTTTTGGCGGGTGTTGGACACCCAGTGATGTGATTTGTCTCGGGCTACCCCAAGGACGCGGGTCGTTTGCTGTTTAGAAATCACCGTCGGGCTGAAATGTATGAGAGGGCCTTTTCCAGCTTTGGGACGCCGAGAGAAGATGATACGGGTGCATTTCCTTGCATTACCAGGGAGCTTACAATAGCTACAACAGTTCTCAATTTGGTCGAGCAGGAGTTGCGAGGTCCTGCCAGAGCGTTCCGAGTTTGACCCCTGGGAACTTAATGTGGTGCCATTCACATTCAGGAAAGCTGAGTTGGAAGATAAGTCGGCATATCGTTTAGAAGTAGGCTGAAAACCAACGGGGAGAGAAGCATCGAAATAATTTTCTTCGTTCCGGTCCCGGTGTGTCAGTCATGAAATATGCCTCCTAGCGGTGGGTCGTGGGCAACGGTATGCTGGCTCTTAAGTTAGTCCTTTCAGGAAGGATCCTAGCGTGAGTAAATGAGTGAAAGCGGGCCTAGGGTATTACTAGGCTTTTGTTTCTCTTTTGGTATACTGGAGAAAATGTGGTAAGACTGATCGGTAGAGCGCCATAGCCTTTAGCAGGGAAAGCTGCACGTGACGCGGGTGCTGCAAAGGCTTGTAACCTTTTGTACTCTATTCCAACGTACTACTAGCAGTCAAAAGAATAGCCTCGGACGACCGAACCCACTACGGGCGGCGGACGGTATTTAGGTTGGCCCATCAAGAGACGGACATGGCAATACAAAGTGGAAAATAGGTGCTTGGTAAGAGGTGCGTATAGAAAAGAGAATGAGTTGAGGAATAAAATAAGAATGAGACGAGTAGATGTTTTGCGTGTCGGTGAAACCAAGCGCAAGGGCTGGGACGTTGTTATAGTTTGTGACGGTGGGTTAGCACTGTGGTCAGGAGTTGAATATAGCACGCATAGCAGTCAAGGTGTAGGTTTTATCCTAAATGAGAGAGTTAAGATGCTAGTAAGGAAATACGAATGAGTATCCTCTAGACGGTACTTGAATCGTATGAAAGTAGGTATTCTAAGAGTTCAGATTGTAGCATGTTAAGCACCAGTGGATGTAGAAAGTGAAATATGAGTTTTTGGGAAAACTGGGAGAGGTTTTGAATGAATGAGCCAGGTGAGAAAACAATTGTAGGTAAGAGGCGACATAAATGGCTGGTTAGGTGTATGCCAAATTGCATCTTAGAGAGTGGTTTGGCTTTTTGGTGACCCTTGATCCATAGTAATGCTGAGAACTTGGTGAGACTGTGCTTGGCAAAAGGATTGTTTGTTTTGATTGAATGGTTTAAACATAAGAAAACTCATGTGCACACACGACAAAATGGTGATTCCAAGAGCGTGATTTATTTTAATGCGTATGATGGGAGATTGAGAGAATTAGTAATAGGTACAAGGTTGATGAGGGGTGCCGTATGTGGGACATACCACTATTTGGTTGTCCCTAGAGTGGATCTGGGTAGAAAGTGGGTCCCGAAGAAGATAAGTGCTCGCATGCAAACGAGAGTAAAAGTGGAGAGGTTATTAAACAACGAGGTGGTGAGAGTATGGTATGGATGCATGTTTGAAAATAGACTATCTTCGAGGCAGAGAGAACATGACGGATACATCGGTAATGGGAGTGAGGATGATGAGTGGATGAGTTTGAAACGAGTAACTTTAGAATGTGCAGAAAGTTTATATGGAAAAGAAGTGATGGGGAATATGAAAGGCGATGCATGGTTTGATGAAGGACTGAAAATTGCAATGAGTTAACCGCATAGGGTAAGTCCCACTTGGGGCAAACCGGGAGAGCCATTGCTTGCAGAGTAAGAGAACACGAGAAAGCGACGGAAAAAGACGTAACTGGGACGTCATTTAGTCGTTAAAACTGTTTCGTTAAACCAAAAATTTTCGGGGGGATCCCCTTCATCCCCCCCCCTAGGTTAGCCTCTGCTCTCTAGGATAGGAAGAGAAACGCGAAATGCCTCTGAAGAAATGACTCGATCGGAATCCCGGAAGAGGAAGATGGAGCCTCTATATCGTGCATTTGTGGATTTAGGGAATGCATAAGATAGGGTAAATAGAAATAGACTGCGGAAGGTATTGAAAGACTGGAGTGGAACTGATAGCAGTGGACCAGAGGCTCCTTTGCTACCAGTTTCAACCGTGAAATAACCGTATTTCTTTTGAATGTTTATTCCATTTCGTCCGGAGGCCTACTTCCCGTTAATTAGTATTGAGTTATTAAAGATATTTATAGTAATTCAATAACCAACTTTGACGTACTATTAACATTGTAACATACCTAAACACAAATAAATAATTGTACGTAAGCCTGTTAGCAGACTTGATAATTCATTAGTCCCTGTGGAATTAGGCTCCTCTGATTTCTTCTTGCAGTCAATGGCTGCATAGTATCAAATCATGATTATATAGTCACTCCTCTATCTACAATCTATTTCATATTTTTTTATGTAATACTGCTTGGAAAACAAGCAAATGTTTCTCTTGAAACGGCGAAAACTCGTTTAGTGTAATTTTCTTCAATGCAATTTAAAAGAAGCAATTCCCTCTAGTGACGGCTCGAGAGAAGGTTGTTGGCAACACGTCGAGCTGGGGAGAGGGATATTGTTTGCGCCGATGCGCGCTCGTTTGTTTTATGCATTTGAATCTCCCTCCTCGACCTTCCCCTAACCTTGCTCATCGCGCCGTCAGGAGGGTGGGGAGAGAGGGGGTGTGAACAAGCACCAACGAGACGCAGGAGTGCGGGGTGGCTGTGGTTTACCTGCGCGTCATTTCTCCATCGGGATAAATACAAAATTTATTTTCTGGCAGCTAAATCGAGGATCGCTCTATTAAAGACAGTCACAATCCCTAAACTTGAATTGTCAGCCTCGCTATTGCTTTCACGACTGCTCTCTAATATTAGTCATACGTTTCGGGATAGAATTTGTATCCACACAATTTTGCATGGACAGATTCTCGGATAGTTTTATCCTGGTTAGCGACGCTACCTCATTTATTAAAAATGCTTGTGGCTAATCGTGTATCTGAGATTACTGAAACAATTCCTTCTAATATGTGGAGACACGTAGCCTCCGACGAGAATCCCGCCGATTGCATTTCCAGAGGCCTACTACTCAAGCAACTTCTCAATTTCCAGTTGTATTGGTCCGGTCCTCCTTTCATTCATTTAAGTGAAGCGCATTGGCCCAGCTCTGATTTTGTACCTGTTGCCACAGATGAGCTACCAGAGCGGAAAGAGGCTTCAATTGTCATGGGGTTGACACGGGTGGATGAATCCTCTGTTGCGTGGTTGAAAACATTTTCCTCTTTTGTTCGTTTGGTAAGAGTGACCGCTTATATTTATAGTTTCTTGAATGCTTTCAAAGGTGAGCGGTTCCAACCTCAAACACCCTTGCCCTTTCAAGAGTGGATACATGCCTTGGAAAGGTTTGCTCACACCACGCAAATGGTTTATTTCGCAAAGGTGTTCGATTCGATCAAAACTTGGTCCCTACTTCCTCGGTCAATTAGTCAATTACGACCCTTTGTGGATTCGAACGGGTTACTGAAAGTGGGAGGCAGGCTGCATCATTCCCTCTTATCTGAGTCTGCTCGGCATCCTATTTTACCGCCGAGATGTTCGCACTTCTCACGATTGATTAATCGGCACTATCATCCATGGTGGTCCTCGAGCTGTGGAGGCGTTGGTTGCCAGACAATTTTGAATAATATCTGCCAGATCTGTTATTCAATCTGAAATCTTGAATTGCGTTATCGGGGCAAGACCATACAACCAATTATGTCAGATCTTCCCTCTCCAAGGGTAGTGCCACAGTGGCCATTTTCTTGCGTGGGTGTGGAATAAGGTGGGCCATTTTCCTTCAAACGGAGTATTAGAAGAAACTCTGCCATTGGAAAGGCGTATCTATGTTTGTTTATCTATTGTTGTTCATTTGTTTTGGGACCAAATCAGTTCATTTAGAATTAGTTACCTCGCTGTCCACCCCTGCCTTCATTGCGGCTTTCCAACGGTTCATTGCTCGGAGAGGAATTCCTCGGGCCATTTATTCTGATAGCGGTTCAAATTTTGTTGGGGCAGATCTTTTTTTGACAGAATTGTACCACCTAATTAGGTCCTCCTCCCATCGGGAAGCGTTAACCTCAATCTATCCAGAATCCGGAATCAGTTGGAAATTTAATCCACCATATGCTCCACACTTTGGTGGTGTTAGGTAGGCCGGTATTAAATCGGTAAAATTTCACCTGCGTAGATTCCTTAACGGCCAAACGTTGAATTTCGAAGAGTTTGCTACACTTTTTTCTAAAATTGAAGCTATTTTAAATTCCCACCCGTTGACACCAAAATCACCGGATCCAAACGAGATAGATTGTCTGACCCCTGACCATTTTCTAGTAGGTCAACCGTTGATAGGCTTGCATGAGACCACTTCAGACGAGGAATTCCATCTGCCTACTCGATGAAAGCTCGTTGAGCAAATACATAAACAATTCTGGCGGCGGTGGTCCCAGGAATACTTACACACCTTACAACAGCGGGCAAAATGGACGCGAAAAACTGAAAATGTTGAGGTTGGGGATTAAGTGCTTCTGCGGGACTCCACTCTTCCACCTGCGTTGTGGAAAATGGGGCAAATCGTACAAGTATTTCCGGACTCGACAGGCATAATTAGGGTTGCGGACTTAAAAACGTCTTCGGGTACATAAACCAGACCAGTCATGAAGTTGGTACTGTTGCCAACTTCAAACTAAGTTATTTTTTTATTGTTAAATATTTTTTATTGGGCCGCTCTCGCTATTATATTCAAGAGGGAACGTTTTTTCTTCCTTTCCCCTCCTTATTGACCTTCCCATGGCCCAGCCCAATTCCCCATTTAGTCTCTCTAACGGGCCTCTGAGAGTGAACATACTAGTTTAATTCCTTCCCCTCACCTTTGTTTAGTGCCGATTTCAATATTCCGAAGCCGGCCCAATGCGGTCAGATGATTATCATTATTTTTTTGTAACAACAATATTTTAGTTCGACGTTTCTATACTTCTCCCGCGTGTTTCACCTCTTCAACTGGCTAATACTCATTAAATATTAATTCTGATGTTAATTTCATTGGAAATTTATGGGGGCAGGATGTTTGCGCCGATGAGCGCTCGTTTGTTTTGTGCATTTAAATCTGAGACTCGGGTGAGGGCCAGTCGCAGTTGAGTCTTGTTTTTCGTCGAGGGGACGAGAGGCGAACGTCTCCTCAGTTTTATTGGCTTTTTGGGGCGGAGTCCTGATCGGTGATGGCTTGCCGACGGCCGGTGAGTTTTATTCCCATTCCATATTCTTCCCTCTTTCCTTTTTTTGTTATTTCAATAAATTCTCGTGGGTCCCGCGTCACGGCTTTTCCCAGCCACGCGTGCCTACAGATATCCCGTTGGATGTCTATTCATTTATATGGCTGAAGATCTCTCCAATCTTTTTTTATTTTCACTAGCATCTTCACTAGATTTTCCCAAGACACTCTTGTGAAACGCCTTTTAGAAATTGACTGAGTTGGCAAAAAGTCATTATTATACTCTACGTTCCACTATTGCAGTCTTCTCATGACGGTCTTTCCATCCCGGGTTGCCCTCTCCTACCAAAACCCACCCTAATCGTCACCCAAGGAGTCAGAATATACCCCGTGTGCACACCCTTGTCGTCACTCAAGTAGTCTCATGCTCTTTTCTCCTACCATCATTAATGATTGTAAGTACAACCTTTTCGGCTTGTGAAATCAACTTATTATTCCAGGATCTTAGTACTTTGGTACTTTGTGGAGAACACTAGACTCCCCGTCGCTCTAAGCTCAACGATCCTAAAGTTTCTTTATCGAACGGATTAAAATTCCCGCTGTGGGCGTTTCCGGCCAGCTATTTAACTTTGGGCTCTTAGTAGAAACGAAAGTAGAACGTAGTAGCTGGATGTGAATATCACATCCAGCGAGCATTTGTTTGCACTCACGGCCACTGGATCCGTCATTCCAGTGTTTACATACATTTAAACGTACTTTAATTCCAGTGTACGCTAGTTCTTTAAAGGTTCAATATAAATTCAATTTCTGTATCTGCAGTGACATTACGGTCCCCAGGCCGCTAGACTACCAAGCAGCGGATATTACAGGTTTTCCAATTCTCGCTCATTCCCAAAAATGACTTGCTTCGTTTTGAAATCATAATGCTCACACCAGAGTAATCAATGTTTTATTATAAATTTTAGAGAGTATCCTCAGGTGTAAAACGTCGCGATGGCCGGGTTAACCGTCGCGTCGTGCCTCCTCGCGCCCCTCAAGGAGGCCGATGCTTTCCCAGGGAGCCGGGGGACGTGTGCTGAGCGGTTGTGCGCGCTCGTTGCAGGATGTCCGCGGGCCACGGGATGAGACGGAGGGAGGACGCCGAGGTGCCGGAGGCTGATGACGGATGGATCCCGGGCCTGGGCGAGCACCAGCCGCGGCCGCGGCAGCTGGGCAAGGCGCTGTTCGTGCACACGCCGGACGCCTTCGACGCCAAGGGTGTGGAGCTGCCATCGGAGCGGGCGCGGAAGCGATCCGAGGTACGACGCAGCCGTGGCCCGCCTTTCGCGAATCGGGACTTGCACGAGTTGCTTGAAATTAAATTATAGTGTCTTCGGCTCGCGGTGGTCATTTTTTTGTCACCTTTTATTTAGTCCCTCATGGCATCTTACCAAAATCTGGGCAATACAAAGCGTCGAAGCTGGTATTTTTTGCTAAATTTCTCTCATCCCGACTACACATCGTGAAACAAAAGACTCTGATCACGGAAATGTAAGATTTTGCAATCCATTGATGCGTTAAATATTTCCTCATCCTACCCATCTTGAAAAAATAATTATTTCATGCCTATGACATGCATATACTCTCATGAATATCAGTATCCATAGTAGGCATAGATTTCTACATGGTAAGTTGTGCGGTATAACTAGAGCGCATATAATTCCCTCTAACACATTGCATCCAAATGTTTGCACACGTAAACATTGTTGTATCTTTTCTTGTCGGTGTGAAAAAATCCATCCAAAGCAGCAACATCGATTTCGCACCTCTTTATGTGAACCTAAGAAAAAAGTATGACGTGGGACTGAGGGGAATTTAATTCAAATAAATGAAGTGTCAATGGCAAAGTTTCAACGTGAAAAGACGGCCTCCTCCGCCGATCTCAAGTTCGTGAACCTTGTGGCCGATACTCACACCGCTGCCCTCTCTTTGCAGATGGTCGCCCCGGAGACGGACGGCGGAGTCGTCGAGGAGCCGATAGAGGCAGAGGTGGCGCCCGAGGACCAAGCGCTGCCCCTTGAGGTACTCCTCCCCCCTTGCTTTCTCGGGCGACAAAACGTTTGAGGCACAAGTCCGTTGGTCCTGAGGATGGGTCCCGGAGGGTGTAATGGGCGAATTTGACTGGGCCGACGTTCGCAAACGCTCTGCGGACGGATGGCGAACTCGTGAGCGCCTCTCGCTTCCGTGATACACGTGTGTGGGATTTTGCCAGGTCAAAACAAACCTTCTGGAAATTGCTTGGGTGATTTAAGTAATTCAAAGGCCTAGAGAATAAATGCAAAGGTTTACAGATTTACCTCATGAATATCTGCACCGAATTATTCACGGGAACTTCAGTGAAAAGGCTCACAACGTCAAAATTGACAAGAACATCCTTTTCTGATGCCCTTAATTCCGTAAGTAGCTTGATGAAATGTGCTGAGTTTTTGTACGTGTTGCCAATGAAGAACTAAATGTCCCTAGATATATAGTGTGCCAAATTATATGTTAGGGTGAACAAAAGTGAATGATGTTCACTATTGGTCGCTGAGGTATTCCTCCTTTGTGAATTTTCGGAAGTCCATACAGGCGTTGAGTTTTCGAACCGTGAGGAAAAAAGTTTCCAATGATCTTCTTTCGGGATGGAAGATTGCTTGATTTGTTTTTTCACTTGATATTTTTATGTAGCCGTTGGATCCTTCTTCAATTTTACAAATGTCTTGTCGTCCCAGAGGGAACGGACCTTCAAGTCATAATCATGTTTGGAGATTATTACCACTGCATTCCCTTTATTGACTGGTAATATGGAACAGTTTTTGCGCACCATAAGGTCTTCAATAGCTTTCACTCAGAAGTAGTTATGTTCGGCGGAGAAAGCTTGCTTTTCCGAAGGGTTTGCATTACTTCATGGCGAATATCCTCAGCTTGGCAAAAGGCGCGTATTTTTGATTCCGCGCCAGTTATTTCTTCTACTGGAATCATTTTAGGAGAGACGGCGAAGTGAAGCCCCTTGCATAACACTGACAGGGTGTCCTTGCTCAAATATTCGGCAGTAAGGTTGTGCACAGCCGTTGGAAGTGAACACTCGCGTATAGTAATCTATTTATGAAGAGCTTTGATTTTCTTCTCCTGTTTGAGGTTGGTATTATAGAAGGTATTGGACGCCAATATTGTCGTGATACGATCTATGAATTCCAGTGCTCCCTCGAGAGAACACTCGAGAATTCTAAATGTAGTTCCTATAATTCCTTCGATAAATATAGATTAGAAAATAGTGTGAAACGAATTCTTTCTCTTGGCAGAGCTCTGCTAACATGCTTCAAAATATTCTTGCCTTTTGTAGTTTGGATGTGGTGTTTTATCTTAACTTTTCCGTTACCACCGTGGCTAGCAGTATTTTTTATTAAATATATAATTAATTTATGTGTTTATAATATATTAAGTGACATATTGAGGAATTGAGAGAGACGTGCGTGAAACTTGGTCATGGAACATATGAGAGACATTGGGAATTCACGCGGATTTGCGCTTTTGATCTCGCCATAATTATCATTATTGGGAGTCTTATTTGAATCAGCTTACATTTGCATTTTTATACGGGTTTAGCCAATATTTTACTGATGTAATTGTATTTTTTTATAAATTCACATCCACCGATATTATTTTTGTGGTGTCTGCTGTTGGACAAGAAATTCCAAAACCGAGAAAAATGTCCGCTGATTATATGCTTCGTACTGGAATTCGACCGAAATTGTTTTCATCAGTGGTTATTCCTAAATTTTCCCGATAAACTCCGCAAAAAAACAGATTGAGGCACTCCACTCCTCATGACACTCATCATTCAGCATGAGGAATTATAAAATTTTTATTTTTAATTTTACAAGATAGTCATTATTAAAATTTTCATCAATTTTGGGTTATAAAATTGCGTTCTGGCTAAATTTCTGAAACTTTTGCAAACATACTGAATTTTTAAAGAAAGCTAGTCCGAAATGACAGCATGAGGCACTCAGCATTGATAGAGCCTGCCAGGTCTCCCACTTATACCTCGTTTGCCTAACAATCCCCCTTTTCGTGATTTTCGCTCTCATAACCTGCCTGCGCTCCAACTTGGTTAGGTCATGCTAGTTGGAAAAATGAGTGAAGGACTGCTGATATAATCAGCTCCTCATCATATTTCAGAAAACCTAGAATGTAAAGTATTACCTACCATTGGATCAGTGAGTTATTTCCATCATTCTATTAATTGGATCTAATCTAATATACATCAAAACTAAATAAGAAATATTGGGTAATCAACATTTCCCAGGGCTAAAATTAGACTTTTATAATTACTTTTTTTCAATATCTAATGTCAAAGCATTCAGAAGAGGAAGGCAGAACTTAAAATTTTCAATTGTAAAGTTCTCTATATGGATTAAGTACAATGTGGGTAGTAAATACCCGCATGAAACTTCTTCCTCCCCGTGCAGAATGATTATAGCCTGAGCAAGTGGCTGCAAAATCTAAAAACAGAAAATTCCTGGGTCCGAGATTGAAAATGAAAATTTGGCTTCTCCGTTGTCTACTTTGCATTTAATTGAAATGAAAGTATATTCTCTCAATGCCTCATAAGCATTTTCCGCTTCCTAACTCCCAAGACTCACCTTGCGACTGAAAAATAAGCATCGCTCTATGCTGATTTTCATAGCTCAACGAGTGAACAGTTGTATTCTAGTAATTTACATCGAGGGCAAAGTTCCCAAGCCCTCATTCTCACTTATCACCTGACAGCTGAGGCAGGCCAGCGTGGGTGAAAACTTTACTTTATCCTTTTTCGTTTACTTCCATTAAATACACCATACATGAAACGGCCTTGTGAGGGGAGCATCATCTTGTTGGGCATGGCGTCTGGGGGAGAAAAGCGCGATGATTTTGTAAAAGATAAGTGTTATCAAGCCTTTATCTAAGCATCGTGGCCACTATGATTTGAAGTAACATGCGTGTTACCATGCGTACTAATTTTTGGCTATGCATTTCTGTATTTAATTATTGTGATACCGTACAGTTACTTTATTTCTACTTGCTTGACTTATGTTATACTTTATGTAGTGTCCTGCAATTGAACTAAATGAAAAAAACTTAGGAGACTTACCGGATAACTCAGATCCAGTTCTCGTTTTATAAAGTCAGCCACTTGGGTGGAATGGTCTTGTTTGGGCCACCGTGCTTGGGATTTTTATATGGAGCGCCTAAGTTGGTGTCAATACTCTACGCCGGGAACATTCCTTTTTTCCCTTTCTTTAGTGCCAACTAGGTTTAATGTGTGGCAGCCACATCTTTGTTTCGGGAGATTGATACCTTCCCCACCACTAGGATTCACGATTCCTGGTGCTTCGACCATTTCCTTATCATCTTCCTCGAAATCTTCAGTATCAAACAGCCGATCCATACTCACTGAAACATTTTTAAAAAATCAAAACGACATCTTTGATAATCTAGTAAAAATGTTCGCCTAATGAAATTGGAAACATAGCTCTTTATTGGTGTGATGATAATTAAATTGAATGAAAGTTTTTAGAAATGAATTCCGTACATTCTTTGTACCTTACAGATATTTAGCCTTTAGTCCATCAAAGTAGAGCAAAACTTTTCGATTCCATTAATTCATAATTGAGTCTATTCGTCTCTGTCTTTGTCTAAAAGTCAACGACAGATTTACAAAAATCCTATAACGATGGCTGATGCCCGCAAATAGTTCTCTAAAAATAGAAAACGTTTCTGGAATAGAGATTACATTAAATATGTTTGGTTACCTCAATAAATGGTTGTAAGGAATCAATCAGAGCGGTCTCGAACTTCTGCGGAAGATTGACTACCGCTTGCTTGCATGAAAACATTTCATTCAACTTTTGTTGTTTAACCCTCGACTGGTCTGGATCTTCGTTCCCTTGGTCATTTTTTTCCACAGTCAGTCGATCGTAAACGTATGGATGCTTCCCCTGAAATTGTCTGCAACAACTTTCTTTAAATAAATCTGCAGATATGCACTCAAAAGATAGGTAATATTCACAAAACCGTGTTTCTAGGAAGTGGTAAGAGGAGTCACAGGCGTGTTAAGTTTCAAAAGGACAATACATTGCTGAAAATCAGATTTTTCCTTCAAAATCATATTAACAGACTGATATTTTTGTGCACTAGTCTATAGCAGAGTAAATAATAACGTGCATCTATGGCAGATTACACTAGGTAAATATGTTCAGGAAAATAGCAGATTCATCGGTTGTGAATACTATCCGAGAAAATAAAACGTTCGCCAAACATTTAATTAAATTTCACTTTGCACACTCACCCACTGTCGTGGCTTAAGGTGGCTGGAGCGGTAATCGTGAATCGTTGAAGGTACATTCTAATAATTTTTCAAGTAAGTCAAAAAAAAATATTCTTGGACCACATTTCACTCAAGTACAAGTTTATACGTTGGAAATAACCATAAATGCAGTAGTGAATATGATGCAAGTGTTACATTTAAAAAATTTGCTTCAATTAAAGTATTGTTTTGACTTGGATTTTCGGCGCGAAATTCGAAATTTACGAGAAAATCATATCTAAATACGCTATTTTTACTCGGAATGATACCTTGATATTTCTTAGTAGCAATTATAATAATATGAAACTTCTTGTTTCGCATTTAAGAGATAATCTGTATATACGTAATCGATTTTTTTCACAATATATGCCGTGTGCCATAAGAGCACTTGTTAAAATATCATTGAATTGCCAGGAAACCAAATCGGTAGCATACAGTTTTTTTCACTTTTATCGATAGATATTACAAATAAGGACACGTATGCAAAGTTTCACTCAAATCTGTATTTTAACAAAAATCGCTCCAGCCACCTTAACCAATGAATCTAGTTTTCGGGCCAATAAACGAACGCTGGCCGTGACCGAGGATGAAGTGGTTTAAATATTCTTCAGTACTCGTACGTATTCTCAAATAATGACAGCACTTCCTTGGAACGGAGGGAGCAGTCGGTAATAGTCGAGTGTAGGCGGGGTCAACGTGGTCGACGTTTTGCCTCAGATCCTGGCGCGCGATGTCATTAACTTTGGGATCTTAAAGGGGTTCTTGGGGACGATTCCTCGGATGGAGGTGTATTGATTATGCGTTTATTGGGTTATTTCTACCACAGGATGCGTTATTCTGTGACATTTTTCCGTGCGTACTTTTATTTTGCGTAATTTTACTTATCCGTCAATATATTTAACTGGTGATGCCTGTACATTTATAGGTAACAAGCAATGTTGAGGAGTACCTAATAAGTGCTATGCTGTCTGTTTCGTTTATGGAAACACTAAGCGAACATTGCCAGGTTGGCTTTGGTGTATCGTCAAATGTTCATAATAGTAGGTATTGCTCTCCGTATCACCTGGGGGTTTCAGAAAACGTAGCGGTGCTTTGCAATTCAGCGTTTTGCATAACATACATCAACTCTTTTATGAGCTGTTCGAAACGTGGTGTGAACTTCTGAATTCGCTAGTGTTGATATTTGCTTGTGTCCTTACTTCCTGAACATGAAATCTAATCGCGTATGAATCATCTATTGAGGACAACGATGGATGACGAAAATACTTCAACAAATAGAAATGTTGCTGCAATATTACAATTCGTTGGTATAGAAACTACTTAATTGTACCAAGCAAATGTATATGGTAATATCTATTGGCATGTGTATAGCATAGGTATATGCAGTATAAGTTCTGATGTATACTATTACCACCAATAGTTCACTACTCTAGAACGCAATAAACTTAAAGCATTATGTCCTCATTAAAAAAACAACTGCTTCTCTCCATTAACAGATTTAATTTTCTCAGGTAGCATTATTAATTAAATATAGGACTTAAAATTAATTCAATTCTACATTATATGTTTGTAAAATGATTCCTGTAACCACATGGGTCATTTATTTGTATAAATACATGCAATTCACAGTATTCATCAAGACATCCGGAATATTCATATCAGTAATTTTTATTTGCAACACTCTTTCTGGTCAATTATGAAATTATATTCTCTGAATAGCTATCTTTGGCGCGTTTGACATGTTTTAGCCTCACAAAAATGCCACATTTTGACTCGTTTATCAGTGTTTATCTGACTCGTCATGTAAGTATTCGTGGTTCGCGACGTGACTCCGGACAGAAAAAAAATTCCAAAAGGGTCAATTATATCCATTAGCGGTTTATCTCTCTGGTCACTCAGGGTTGTAAATTATGGACAGAAACATGATTCCGAGGGAAATTTGACCCCAATAGTTATAAACATTTTCACGTCGTGACTAGAGATGTGAGATCTTGGAAAAAACGGAGCGTTTGGGGAAAAACAACTTTTTCCGATTTTTACCAGGCCTTGGAAAAAACAAATTTTGAGAGATTTTGAATTTGGGTCTAAAACCAACATTGTTCCCTGATAAAGGTAGAAATATTCAATTTTAATTAACTATAATGTAATTTGTAAATTCTAGTGAAAGGAATAGAAGCAGACGACCATACAATTAATAGTTTTAGTTGAAGTTACCCCAATTAGAATTTCAGTGTTACAATCGGCTACCTAAGCGAGTCAGTAATTTTGAGAAAAGTCCCTGTTGATCTGTTCCTATGGATAAAGGTTTTTACAGTAGACTATCATATTTAAAGCGGTACCATTGAATTGATTGAATTACCCATGTACTCCGTTTACAAATGAAATGACATGGAAGATTATAACACTTCTCAAAAAATGGTTGAACTGCAATGTGCTTACGCTTAAGACATCCCTTTTTAACAGCAGTCTTACTACTTTGATTTAAGGTATGACAAGTTTTTGTAATAAAATTGCTGAAGAAATTACAAAAACTGTTGATAAATACCGGAGTCAAAGAAAACTTGACAAAAATCATATTGGAATGCTAAAGGATCCATTCCAAATGTGAGGGAGTCCATTCCTATAAAATTGCCAGATTCATCTAGTAATTCGGTCAGTTCCATTTGGGAAGCGCTATCTTTGAGAGCGCCGATCGATTCGTTTAGGTGCTTCTTAGTCATATGAAATCTAACTGTCACAGGCTTCCCAAAATCTTTATTAGTTAATCTGGTTATATGCTTGTATTGATGGCACAAAAATATCACCAAGTTTTTTAAAAACCTAAGCAGAAAGGGAATAGCAAAAAAAAACCTTGCTCAGGGATTCAGAACCTTAGCACTCTGAAAGCCTTCTCAACAAATTCCTGGATTGGTATGTTTTGTGGATTCCAACGCAGAACTCCTTTCCCTAACCCCTTTGGAATTAAAACTGCATGTATTTGACATAACTCTCAAATGCCAGGTCCAATTTAAGTGTGCAGTGAATTAGCGGTTATTGATGCAACATTTTCAGAAATTCCAAAATGAAATGCAAAGAATGTACTGAACCTTGCCAGATGAAATAGAGGTTTTCGGGATCCGGTATTGAAGTATGAAAATTCGGCTTTCTGGGAGAATAAGGCACGGCACAGTATTGCTAGCACAGTGGACTATGCATTAGCCTTGACTCCAGTTCCAGGAAACCCTTTTTTCCTCTGGCAGTCATCATCGTATGTTATCATTGAGTAGATATCCGCTTTTTATCGAGGGTCTGGCAACTTTGCTGACATATGTGACATCTATCTAATTGGTAATTACACATTGGTTTTCCCTCGTGTAAATTTAGAGAAGGTGCTCCCTGCTTAACCTATACTGAATTTTCTACTTTAGATAAAAACTGATGATTATCTGAAATGAAAGCTTTATCTATTTCATCTTTAGTTACAGCAGAATAAGTGGGTTCCAGGATGTTCCCAGAATTGTTCGTACCTATTTACTCAGAAGAAATTATTGTGCAATATTGTTTGAAGAAGGGAATAAAAATAATATATCAATGTTATTCTCATCTAATTATATATAAATGTTAAGGAAATCAATGTGCAGTTTGTTGAAATAATTCTTTCCCATTTAAAGACTGGGAAACGCAAAAGAGCTGCCTCATTTAGATTGAGTTGAATGATTCCTCTGCATCTACATCTTCGAAGTACCGCGCAAGCACCAGGGTGTGTGGTACGGGGTGATTCCACACCAAGCACACAGCACTCGTCCCAGTACAAATCGCGACCTCGCACGCTCCCCTGGTCGTTAGGCGCAGACTAAAAATCGGTAAGGAGAACAGTGCGCAGTCAAAACAGAAACTGGGAGAGTGCGACATGTAAATGAACATGCAAGCATGCTGCACACTGCTCAAGAGACATCTAGTGGTTGATATTACTAATATGTACTATTAATTTATGAATACTACGAGATACTACTTCATGCAGAGAACAAAATAATGACGGATAAATCAAGCGGTTTGAAGTGTTAGTGATGATGCTATGTTATTAATAACGAGTGAAAAGTCTACTCTACCTAGTGAGGGTGGGAGTTTCATCTGATTGATCAATCGCAACTATTGTGATCCCTAATTGTACGTGGAAAAAATAACATTTTAAATCTATCGGTTCTGCAGCCTATTTCCTTTGTCTTATTTTTGTGATCGCTTCTACCGTTGTACGTTGGCTCTAGCAAAATATGTTGAATGGCCGGTAAAAAATTGCCTGCTTCGAACTTGCGTAAAAGATTTAACCTTTATTCCTCCCTTCGATCAGTTAGAGATTCCCACACCAATTCCTTCAATAACTCGGTAACACTGCTAAGGTTATCGTAACAACTTTTCACAAATCTTGCTGCTCTCCGTTGTATTCTATCTATTTCTGAAATTAGTCCTACTTCGTAAGGGTCTCATATGCTAGCGGCAAACTCCATGTGAGGTCTCACGAGTGAAAAATAACATTGCTCTTTAACTTTCTCGTCACATTTTACTAGGATTCTTTTAATAAATCCCAATTTGCGACTAGCCTGTCCGCAGATTTCCGGAACGTGTTTCCCCCAAGACAGGTCGTGAGTAAGGGTCACACCTAAGTATTTAACTGACTCTACATTTGATCAGTTGGTATGACTAATTGTGTACGTTTCGTTGACCGAGTTATTCTTTTTCCAAAAATTCATAACAATGCACTTTTAAAAATTCAATTCTAACTGCCAAGTATTGCACCGGTCATTAATAGCGTCTAGGTCTTTACCTTTTCCTCCTCCTTTCTTGGGAATATTTCTTATAAATTAAGTGACGCTTTCCCTCGGAATAAGTTCAAAGTTTCTTTTTACACCTCAAAAACCCTGGGAAAACTGTTATTCAACTCGAAGGACGAGGTGACACAGGGAAACATAAATGGTGTATAAAGGCTAAAGTGTACCACTCCCAATTGTACGTCCCAATATATCGGTCAAAGTGGCCGAGCCATCGATATTAGGGCTCAGGAACACAAATGGTATTGGTTGAAGGGAGATTTCTCTTCATTCTTTGCTAAACACCTAATCGAGGAGGACCACGAAAGTGATTTTGTGCCGGAAGTGCTACATCCTGAGAGAAAAGGGCCCAAATTGAACTTTTATGAACAACTAGAAATTTTGAACGCCGCTAAAAACAAAAATGTTAATTTCCTAAATGAATATGTTTTTCCTTCCCATTTTCCTCTCTGATCTATAATAATTCCCCACCCCCTCCCATTGACCGAACCTGACCGTGACGCACGTCTCTGACGTAATTGACTACCTTCACTTCTCCCCCCTCTCCTCTGTCTCTTCCCTATGTAATGACTCGCTGTATTTTGAAATGTACCTTGATAATGATTGATGTACAGTCGAATCCTGGGTCGGTAATAAACCAATTTGTGAGTGGAGTATACTAAGTTACATTTTTTCATGTAGGTGACTATTTTCCACAAAGTTACGCCTTCAAACATTAATATTATTAGGGAAGATAGTAATCAAGCTGGAAAATATCCAGTAGGTGTACATGTGGGAAATACGTGGAAGAGCTATATGGCAAAGATAATAGACCTGAGAACTCTAATATAGATAATGAAAAAAATGATAGAGATGGATAACTTCGGAACGGAGATACTCGACAGCTAAATAAAAAAAATAATTAAAAGAGATGAGGGAATGGAAAGCAGTGGGGGTGGATAGCATTCTCTCGGTCTGCTGGAGAATTAAGGAACTAACGGGAGAAGAGGACTTTTAAAAACTTGATAGTTGGAAATACGAGGAGGGAATGTCGCCGGAAGACCTCGTGAAAATATTTGATGTGAAGGACGCTTGGTTCAAAGTCACTCGAGCGATGTCCCTCAAACAAATATTTTGCAGTCAGGGAGGCTGAATTCCTTTTTCGGAAACAAAGCTTGATGCTCTCCTTAAATTGCCTCTCTATCCATCCAACTTATAAGTATACCTGGGCAGTCACTGTATTTTAATTGGCACATACCACTCCTATGGGTTTTTCATTTATATCTTACGTATGACTGATTAGATATTTTAAGTTTACTTTGCTGTGGTAAGCAAATCTAAATGCTGGTAGGTGTGTTAATTTACAGCTAATATTTCCTAATTATGTTATATACCTCCATATTGTGTCATCCTCAGTTTTGGTTCCGTAAATCAGGCGAGTAGCTAGTTTGGCGCGTTTTTTGGAATACTGATTGTCGGCCAAACCTTCTGGATAACCGTTGCATGAAGCAATATGTTTAATAATTGTAAGTTCTTTCTTTTTTTTGGCCTCTGGCATAGGAATAACCAACAAGTGGTGAAGCATTGAATGAAAGGCTGCCATTTTCTGGAAGATATGACGTCTGCATGACGCGTGTAGTGTTAGGTCGGTAGCGGTACCTTTTCTAAAAATATCGATTTACGGTTTCTGTTGAACCCGTGAAACGTTTAAGTTGAAGAACTTAAGCGACCCATCTTGTTCTATTCCCTTTTGTGAAAATTATCCCTCCATCGTTCTATTTCCTTTCTGAATATTTTATTTATAACTTTTTTATAGTCCTGATAACTGCCGTAATTTTGCACAAATTACTTCCAGACTGACATTAAATATGAAGGTTGAAATTTCGATGATGAAGGGGGAAATGTGGAAGTTTTTTTGAAAAACTGATTTATCACAATAACTCCCAAAGTATGAACTATATTGCATTCGTTTGAATTTATTATACTTTCTTAGACTGCTACCAAAAACTTTTGATTGAATTATTTTTTGTACCAACAACCCAGTGGCGTCCTATAGGGGGACGCGGGGGGTGCGGACCGCGTACCTGGTGACACCATCACATGGGGTAAGGCCAACAAGCAAAATATTACTGTCTAGGATTCTATGTCACTCTGTGAAATTATTGTTATGCATTGTTTCAGCCCAGCGACAGAAATTTATTATTGAAATTAGGGATGAGCGGGATCCCGAAACTTCGGGAATTCCCGAAGCTTTTGGCCTTCCCGAAGTTCGAGACGGGAAAGGTCTTTCCCGAAAATACTGTTTCGGGAAATGTTTTTTTTTTTGCTTTTCCGACTTCCGGCCTTGAAATTTGAAGCAATCACGCGTTGTTTAGCGCATTTACGATAAGTACAAATTATACAAAAGTGAATCTATAATATTCCTTTTGAAATTTTAGAATAGATCGCAATTTTCCCAAAGGATAAAAGCATTTGTCGTATCATGAAACGAACTTTCGTACCCCATAGTACATATACCTGTGCCAAGCCGTCCTAAATATTTGGATAACCGAAATTTCAGGGGCAATGACGAAAGGAAAATGCACGCATGCGCTTAAACTGTTATAACTTCCCTATTAGAAACAATAGCGCAGAGATATGTAACAACAATATGAATCTAACATTAAAGTATGTAATGCATAAAAAGTAGATGGAAAAGGTCCAGAATTAACGGAAATACGATGCCATGTAAAAAAATTATAAAAAAAAATTTAATTATAAATTTTCTCAATAACGGAGTGATGGTATTTTTATTACTGGTATTTTTTAACTAATTTCTCTCCATCACAATGTACGTGGAATGATTGTGCCCTCCTTAGATTCATGTGAAAAAATCGTCAAAGTAACTCCTGCAGCAGCAGTGCGCAATTTGGTTAAAAATAAGCATTTCTCGTATATGAACAATACTGATTTTACAATAAAAATATTTTTAAAAAGATGTTAACGTACTATGCGGTTGTACTAGGAATATTTTTATAAATTAAAAAAAAACAAAAAGAAAAATATCAATTATATAAAAGTTTAACAACAAATATCTCAAAAGCTGGCAGATACATTATGCTTAACATTCTTACATATAACAGCGAAATTTTACCGAGTGCCTTCTATGAAAAAATATATTTTAAATGGTAAATTTTCGTAGCCAAATGCCGATGCAAGTCTTTAATAAAAGAAGCAAAAAGTATATACAATTGAAATGAACATGGTTGAACGGGAATACGATGCGCGATTTCCCAATTACTTGTAATACATCTGTATGTTAACCATGCTTACATATCGGTTATATCGCAAATTTTAATATCGTCAAAGACTCTCAGAAACGTATCATTTGTGGTAAACGAAGCGTGGCTGCATCTTTATCAACACATATTGGGGCAGTCAATGAAGACCCCCAAGCATCAAGCTTGGGAAATAATTAGCGTAAAGCTGAATTGTATCCCACTGATAGACTACTACCAGAGGAACATTTTTACTAAAGTCCCCAAAAATCCCCCTTGAGCTTTCCCCAACCCCCTCGAAAGTTCAAAATATTGACGGATCATCCATTATCTCTAGCTGTTACTAATGATCAGATCAAGTTCAACTTTTTTCTGTTTTGTTTGCTATTAAATGTTCTACAATATTAATACCTAACATATTTACGTTTAACCTAATAGTTCTTGATACATTAAAAAAAAATATTAGGAAAAAGTAGGTTTTTTTCTTTGAAAATTTTTATTTTTTCGCAATAGGTTTTTTTTGTGTCATATTATGTAAAAACCCTTCCTATAAAGTTATAGCCTACACTTTTTTTAATGTATTGATATACAGTTTTTTTTTATTTTTGTGTGATGCTAATGCTGGGAAGGGGGAGAAAGCAAGAAGGTTCCGCTCTTTCCTGATTCCCGTCCCGAAATCATCAAGAAAATTTTTTTCCCGTCCCGAAACCAGAAATTCCTTTCCCGCTCATCCCTAATTGAAATATAAAAATATCTCTGTTCTGTCAGTTATAAACACTAATATGTAATAGTTTTGCGTGTATAATAACTCCTCCAGAAGATAACATTGTATAAGGTTACAGTAATTGATAAAAAATTAAATGGAGATAACAACCAACTAACTTAAAATGAAAAAAGTAACGTATTTTCTATGTAGTTCTTACCCTGCGGAAAAAAAACAAGTTAAAACGAGTTGGAATCAACTCGCATGTTTTTAGCTGTTTTCAACTCGGTTAAACTCGTTCTTCCTACTCATTTCAAGTCGGTTATGGCCGCTTTTTGCTTGCTTTAACTCGTACGTTGACCTCGTATTACCTCGAGTGATGTCGTATCAACCAGCAGCTGTCGTTTCTGGGCAGCTTGATACTTCTTGAATCAACTTTCCATCATCTCTGAGCCCTCAAAACGATGTATTGGTGACCCAGCAACAGCATTGTTTTCATTATTGGGACAAGACAAGCTCTGTTTTTTAGTACTTGCCTTTTTTATTTCATCTTATATATTTCTCTTTGCCAGGGTTTTTGAAAAAGGACACATTTGATACCATTGAACACTGTTTAGTCTGCAATAAACCTTTTTTTCCAACCTGGGTTTCAAGTATCATTCCCCGCGCAGCAACGACCCTCCGTTAACTCCGATCTTGAAAGTGGTCACATGATAATAGAAACTCAGTTTTGAAAAAGTAGTTAGGGCTGTACGAAGAGTTAATATTTAGTCTCTTACTCATTGGAGTGAGGCGGAGACAACCGAGACAACCCTTGGGAGGTTTACCGCTGTACACTCCGCTGTCCCGTCTTCCCCGTCGTTGCCTGCAGTATGTGTTTCTGCATTGTACTAAAACTGTTTCACGTGTTGTCTGGAACACTTCGAAATGCTTGCGTGTTACACGAGGCCATCCCCTCAACTCTTTCGCCTGCCCTTCCCTTCGACTCATCCTACAGCCTCACAAGTTTGCGCCGGTAGCGTTCGCGGTAGTGGCAGCGGCATTGACCATCGCCCAAAAATCGTAATATAGTGTGTATTGTGTTAGATGTATAGAATTCGCTGTCCTCTGCGCTCATAAGTGTTAAGGATTATTTGTTTGCTGTTTCAATGGTACGATTCACTCACATATTAGAGTTTTAAACTACTGATGGATTGCATCGCGCTTGTAAATCAATGCAACAGTTGGATTAAATAAACACATGGCGTTAGCCTTGCATGTTAGCTTTCACAAAATTTTTTATAACCGATCCTGAGGGAGAGGGAAGGATCTGGCCACTTCCGTGAGTAAATATAACTTCGAGAACTAATTATTAAACGGCAATTCCGTGATAGTTTGAGAAAATACCATCACATCTCGATAATAGTTATTTGTCATTAATTAATTGAAGTCTATATTGCCACATGGTACGAATATAAATGCAATACTACTGTGAATAAACAAGATTTTTCCAATTCTCTCACGTTAGCTTACTTTTCAATCAATACGTTACTAACTTGCGGAAATGTTGGAAGAAGAAAATTTCTGAATGTACCAATTAACTCATAAAAATAATATAATGAATAATGGAAATTTATTACGCAAAGCTCGGAGAAGTGTTCATTGCCTGAACTAAAGTCTCTCCGAATCGTTTGCAAGCTTCCCATTTTTTCCAAACTTTCGGTCGAAGGAGAAACCATGAGCTAAACATACCAGGGAGATGCTTCCTCAAATTCATTGGCTATTAATAATGGAGATTGGTTATGAACCACAAATAGGGAATAATTTATTTTATACTAACAAGTGGTAGTCTGGTAATTTTGAAGGCTGATTTTATTCCCCTGTAAAGTCAAAAAAAAAACAATGTGGATTGCAAGGTGATCACTTCAATGCTTGGGATTTCTAATTACGTTAAATGGTCATTCCTAAAATATACTCTAATCATTTAACAGTTACAAAAAAATTTAGGAGCAATTGCGGATCATCGAATAAAATATTAGAGCTGTGTGTCATATCTGGATATAGACAGTTAAAAACCATCGAATATTGCAGCACAGTTACAGAATAGAATCCAGACCAAGTGATGACCCTCGAATATTTTCCATTAGTACTCATGATTAAAGATGAAACTTAGTACTTTTATACATTTTTTTAAATGTACGACACGTTTCACCGATTTACGGCATCGTCCAGTACAGAAGTTTGTGTACTTCTCACAAACTTATGTACCTGACGATGCCGTAAATTGGTGAAATGTGTCGTACAATAAACATTCTTGTATAAAAGTACTAAGTATTATCTTTAATCATAAGTACTTATATAATTAACTTCTACGAAGTGAAGTCTGCCACTGTCAAGAATATTTTCCAGTTACCAGACCAGTTACAGACCATTTTCTATCGCCTCTTTGAAATCCAGACCAGTCCAGTCCTGTTACAGACGAAAATTTAGCCTCTCGAGAGCGTAGGATACGAGGTAAACCAGTTGATTCAAGATCCACCTCGAACGAGGTGAACCGAGTTTAGACAAATTACCTCGTCTACAAGTTGAAACCACTTGTAACGAATTCTACATCGAACGAGTTGAAACTAGGTATTTCGATTTTTCACCGCGACTGCTTGTCGTGCGTGTTGTATGTGTTTGCGGGGCTTAAGAGTTAAAACCATGTCAAGAGGAGACAACTCGTACCTACGAGTTGATCCGAATTCAAATGTAACTGGATTTACCTCGTTTTAACTCGTTGTTTTCCGCTTGGTATTTCTTAACTTCTCGCAATCTTTTACCTCCGAACTTGGAGTCAATTTTTCTTCCATGGCCTTTGGAAATATAGGATCTACATTTACAAACGTTGCTAAAGACTCTGTATGGTCCCATTTTTTGTCGGACTCGGAGGAGGTGCGTGGGGTGACACCTCATATGGTGACGCCACTGCAAAAACCGTTATAAGCTTTTGAAGGGAGGTGAGAAATAGGGACGAAAAAATCACTACTTTATAAGTAGGTGCAATATCAGATTCCTTCAAAGTTATTGTAGATCTTCTAAATATTATGAAAAACTTTTGTCCGAAACAACTTTTGATGCGACTAACCCTTACAAAGATTTTTTGTCCTTTTTGAGTCCCAAGGGACTAGTCCATAATGAGTCCCATTGCCGAGTTCTTGCTCTGAATGATATACATACGGGGACTAGTCCCTTTTGAGGGTTAAAATTTGTCATTTTAGACCCTACTGGGGAATAGTTCCACAGAACTGAGAATGGTACAGGTCCAAAATGAGTTCCCAATTTTTGAGGTAGATACGGGTCCCGCAGGAATCCAAAAAATTATAACGACACTAATGCCCCACTGGCCTAAAGCTGGGACTGGTCTAGGACTAGTACCATCAACTACCTACACGACCGCATTGCTCACCTCATTTCTCCCGCCTACCCACGCCATGTTTAAATCGCTCAAGAAAGTCGTATATAAATGGCCATTCCCGTGCTTAAAAGTGGCTGCGAGAACTATTTTTTAAATGCCAATGCCGTGATAGTTTGAGGAAATACCATCCAATCGCGATAACAGCTTCCAGGCATTGATTAATTGAAACTTGAGTTGCCACATAGGATGAATAAAAAGTCAATGTTAATGAGAATAAACAAGATTTTTTTTATAAATTATCACACGTTTCTTAACATTTCAATGAAGACGTAACTTCCTTGCGGAAAGGTTACGAACATGATGTACCACAGTTCCCTTTCCGTTCCGTTCAATGCGGAAAGGAGAAAACTGATCAATGTATGTACCAATAAAAGCGTAAAAATAATCTTATATAGAACGGAAATTAATTACTCAAATCTATCAATGAAGTGTTTACTGACAGAATCCAAGCCTTTCCGATACGTTTGCAAGCCTCCCATGTATGCCAAATTTTTGGTTGAAGGATGAACCACAGGCTATGTTGCTATATATATAAAAAAATATATTTCATGAAAATAAAAACAAAGGATAAACACAGTAAATATTTACAAAATGAGTATTTAGGCGGTTATGGCTTCAAAGGAACCATGTATTAAGTTAAAATAGGCATTAGATATACGCGATAAACATATGTAACACAAGGTTTACGCGATCTGTGGGCATTTAAAAATCTCTTGGTTGGTAATTCTGCTGGTCTCCATTAAGGATAGGTACAGACTCGGGAGTGGGAATACATACCGTTTATTTTTACTCTGTGATACAGCTGCACTGGGTTAATGGACTTCCTCGATCTTTATGAGGAAAAATTTTCCGTAAACTGGAAATATTCCTTTAAAGTACATCTCATAGTTTTCGTGTTCTCTCAAGGTTTCCAGTTATCTAAAATTCATTTTCCACAAGCTGTAAGGAAAACATTGCCATTTCTGTGATTTGTAAGGGACAAAGTTTTTAATACCTACACTTCCTGGGCATTTGGCCGACAAATTGTTTGATACATCGTCGAGAGAACCTATGTCTATGTTAATGGATACATCTATGTACCAGGGACCATAAAGAAGGATTTGTTAACCAATAATGAGCAATTTTCTAACGTATTGGGGAAATTTTGCGATAGCCCATAGACGTTCAAGTTCAAATTCAATAAACTATTCCTACAACGGAGTGGTCCTGAACGGTTCCAAATTATTATTATTTTTGCTCTCCGACTATTCTGGTGGTCCGTATGCCCCTGCGATCCCGATAAGCCATTTTCTTGTCTTCAGGTTTCGCAGGAGCCGAACCACCAGAACTTGACAAACAGCCATGCCCTGGGCAAGTGAAAAACCGACCCAGGCGGGACTCGAACCCGCGACCCTCGGACTAGCAGGCGAGGAGTTTATACCCCACCGGCACCGGGGCCGGCGAGAATTTCTGCGGCACTATGGTGGGGGTTGGTACCGGGAGGGACCAAAGTTTGTGAATTTACAGATCGTCTCTTGTGGTGCGGGGTGGAGGAAAGCAATGGAAAGGGGGATACCCAGTGGGCCGCGAACGGTACTGGTCCGCGAGAGTACCACGGCCATTGGGACTGATCCACAAGAGTGCCGCGGCAATTGGGACTGGTTCGGGGAAGTACGTGGCCATTGGACCCGTCCCATAAGAGTCCCACCTAACCTCTTTCAACTGAAGGGGAGAAAAGGACTCGAAAGGGACTAAACATTTTTGTAAGGGAACCCTTAGTTGCAACCCTTAACTGCACGGGGTGAGCAAAATGAGCTGAGTCTATATTTAAAAATAAAAAAACGTCGATATCCATCTGTGCCTCTAGCCCGGGCCTGAAGGAATTTTTTATTTTCCTTCACTTTTGCTCAAAAATGCACGAATTTCCATAAGCTCTTTATTTTAGTTTTTTAAATTAAATCTGTCATGTAAACACCAGTTTACTAAATATATATTTATAATAGGGTAATATAGTGTAAATCATAAGAGGTTCATATGGGTGCTGGATCGACTTGCGTCTAAATTCTATCTTCGAAAGAGGATATTAAGAGATAGCACAAAGTTATTGCCAGCACCCTGTCATATGGTCAAAAATCGACTTGCGTCGTGCCTTACGGAGCCAATTCATGGCATATAAGGTGAGGTATACCTGTCCTGGAATGGCTACCATAATAATGGTTGATTATGCTTCTTTGCTGAGATAGCATTTTAAATTTTACCTTTGAAAACATAATTAGCTCATCACCTTTTGATATCCTTGCCTTCGAAGCTATGATCTTGGAAGAATTTTCGTTTTGTGTTATATTACTGAGACTGAGCCACTCATGAATATATTCATTTGTGGCTCAGTCACAGTAATCTTTTTTCATATTTAAATGCCGTAGTATGTTGTATTGCATGGTATGCTGACTCATTGGAAGAGATGGAAGTGAGAATGAAAGGAGGTGACCAGCTGATGAAGCCTGTTACTTTTGTCGATATTTACTATCCACAGCTTTACATAGTCCTTGGCTTCCTATAGTGCTGGTATGCCTACATTCAGTTCTCCTTCCCACATGCCACATATTTAATAATATGCACATGTTACTCGATCACCGAGGACATTTTACGCTAGAATGACATTGCATATATATTATTAACTCTGTGTTGTGTGGGTTTCCGCTCTCTCCCTCCATCTTGTAACTCCTACTACCCTGACGGTCTTCCTTAACATCCTGCAGCCATCTATTACGTGGTCTATCTCTCCTCCTGACCCCCTCCATATTTCTGTAGAGTGATGATTTGGGCATTCTGTTCTCTTGCATCCTTTCTACATGACCCAGCCATCAGACTCCACTGTTACTTGGAAAACTGAACTACATCCTCCCCTCCTAGTATTTCACCTATCTCTGAGTTCTTTCCCATTCTTCACAACTCTCCTTCTCTAACTTGGCCATGAGTGCTTCTTATAATTTTCTTTTGAAATCTTCCGAGTACTTCATCACCATGCATTGATAAAACCCATGTCTCTGCTCCATACGTGACGACTGGTCTTGCCCAAGTTACATCAATATTTAACGTTTTGCTCTTTGATGACATAGTTGATTTGAGGAGAGTTATGTTTGCAAATTTGGTTGCCTTCCCTTTCCATTTATGCCATACCTTAAAACTTATTAGAAGTCTTATTTAGCATGACTCTAAGGTTGCTAAACTTTCTGACACCTTCAAACATAATTCTCAATTATGTATTATGTTTTGCAAGTAACATTTGCTCTGTAAGTATGACATTTTCGTGTATTTGGTCTTCTCTTCATTGGTATAGTGAGATCCATTCTTTTACCTATGTTTTCTGTAGCATTGAACATCTCCTTAAAGTCATTCACATGTGGTGCTATCAGAACAATATCATCTGCATCTACAAATCCTTCTTTCGATTTATGAAAGGAAAAAGTTACCCTTGGTGTGAATTCATTCATTGCCTTGTGTAAAACCAAGTTGAATGATACTCCTGAGAGTGCCATTCCTTGTCTCACACGCCATCTTGAATGCTTTACTTACTCCTCCCAAACAAAACTTGACTTATGGGTTCCTTCAGTGTAATTTCAACCAATCTAATCAGCTTTTCTGGAATACCATGACGTCTTAATGCACAGAGCATATATTTCCTTGTTACAAATTCAAAAGCTTGTAGCAAGTTAATGAAGGGTACAAATTAATGGGTGAAAAAGGGTATAGTTAATAATGTAAAGCATTATAGCAATTATAGCACTTAACCACTGTTTGTCTTACTGCAGATATCTTTTATATCTTTATATTCTTCCAGATTTGGGGTAAAGGGAATGAAATAGTGGCAATATTCAAATGAGGCAGTGAAATTAGATGCATGACGTATTGAGAGATGTGTAGTTAAGAGGTTGAGGAGAAGAAATTAGGGTGAGTTTGGAAGAGGACTAAAATGAATAGACGCGCAGAGAAAACTCAAGCAAATGCAAAACTACTAAACAAATTAATTACAAATACCACTACTTGGAAGAAACTAAGAGTTATTTTTTTTATTTTAGGATATTATTTTTACTGTAATGTGGGATGAGTTTGAACAAGTAGGACAAGTTCTAACATTTGTGTTCATTGGCAGTTACACTGTTTTCTCCATTGCAAGGTAATGAAGTCATCATCTATGAAGGAAATATGTTGCATTTTATTCCTCTTTGAGGGTCCCTCCCATGATGTAATTGCATCAAAAGGCAACAGTGAGAAGGAAACTTTGTTTAGTTGCCAGTGGTCACAATTTTGAATGCTTAAGCACCTACTGAAATTCACTTCACATTAGGGAACCATTTGAATTTTGGAACTGTGAATGTGATTTCACCACAACAAAAAAATCAACAAATTTTATGCATGCTAAGTCCTATGTTTATGGGTGGAACTGCAATTCAAAAATTTCACTGATTGGTATTTCATTACATAGACACTTCGCTTAAATTTTTATGGCTCATTCAAAAGTATCTACTCGAAGCCATTTGTACTTGCATCTGATTACATATACTGCCTCTAAGGATTCCTACTGATTTGGTTGTGGTGCCTGAGGAACCAAAACAATATTTTATCTCTATTTTATTTGCACATTTTATTAATCTAACAGACATAACCAACATTATTACTTAAATATAGATGTAAATAGTTTCATTAGATGCAACGATAACAGTAACAATTCCTCAACTAGCAGTACGGCCACCAAACCACTTTACTGTTGTCAAAAATAAACAGCACTGGTGTGGGGAACCCTAGAGTGCAGCCTTCATCAATTTTTTATTCAATTATGACCAATTTGATATATATTGAGACAAACCAACACATCCTTTCACTCAATGGTGAAAAATCACTTCAGCTGCATTCACACGCTCAACCCTCATGTTGGCAGGCGAGGATTCTATGCCACTGCCGCTGAAACTGATGAAGTTTTTTGCCTTCTAAATATCAAATCAAGAAAAGATTGATCTCATACTTTGGCCAAAGATTTATATTACCTATGATTAGATCATGAGCATGAATTTTTGTCAAGGTAACATTCAGTGTCTCATGTTTTCCCAAACCAACACTCAATAATCCTGAAAGAAAGAGTCATCTGATATCATTTCAACTGGATCACTCAATCATTCACTCGCTGGTTTTATGTCTATAATAACCTCTTGAACTGCCTATTCACATATGTATTCCCGGGTATTTTTTCATTACTCAAGGAAACTTCCAGATTCCAGGTTTTCACTGCACAGAAATGGAATTGAGACTTTTCCTCCAACAATCAGATTGTGCATGCTCAAAAATAGTTCCAAGTTAAAGAAGCATAACCATGAGGTTTAATTCATAGAGGGAAAAATATATCAATCTTAATTTTAAAAATAGAATAACATAATGAAAATAAAGTCAATCACTATGCTTTCACTAAGGGATCTATGTAGTTCATGAGGTTGGCCAATTACCTACATGAAAATTAACCTATTTATGTGGCCCACCTTCCTATGTAAGCTACCCATTATTGGTGGATTAAAAATTGATTAAAAGTATCTTACTATGCCATAGTCTGCTTATTCTTTCTTTAAGGACTATCTGCCCTGGTCAAAATTCATGTGGCCATCCACATGGAAAATCCATTTGGCCAATGTGGCCATGTGGCCATATGGAACTGATGTGGATGGCCATAAGGCGTTTGACACAGTCCATAAGGACTGATAAGGACGATGTGGAACGAAATTCCCATGTGGACATCCACATGGAACCACAGATTTTTCCTTATGGCATGTCCACATCAACCATTAACCACAGATTTTTCCTATTACTAGCAGATCACCATTCACTTTAAGGGAACATACATCAGCAAAAATAGTTATTTCCATAAAAAATGAATGAGATCAAGGAATTAAAGATAATTCCATACACGTAATTGGCCTTACTTCAACCTAATAAAAGTGGCTGTGAAATCTCTGAGGATTTGTAGCCTAGCATGAATCCAGCTTCAGTCCTAAGTACTCCGTATGACACCATAATGACCCATGGTTACATTTATAGGGATTAACCCATTCAATGCTGACCTGTTGACATGACATTTATTCCCACGCTGAAGGGTTTTTTTTCGTTTATTTGTATAAAACGAAAACACATCCAGCAAAGAACGAAACTCATCCATGTGTGCCTAGAGCAAGACTAAGACGCTGAAGGAAGTTGCAAGTGTCAGCGCCGATGCTTGGGAACTAGGGAAAACCGAGAGAAGTAACGGGACCGATGCCTTGAATGGGTTAAGTAAAATTATCATGTGGTATAAAGCACAAAAACAAATTTATTATAAAATTTATCATTGGGTACATGAAGGCAAAGATCAAAAATACACTTAAATTTAATAATTACAAAAATATGTACAATATATTACAAAATTACTCCAATACCTTACCTGGGATACCTTTCTGTGCCCCAGGCACAGCTGGCTTTGTCTGTGAGTACTATGAAGAATTAAAATGGAATTAAGTCAATGAGCCACTAAAAGAATAGACAAATGACTATCAATCATTTGACTGAAAATAAGTACCTAAAATGTCATATTAAATAAAATATTTAATGATAAAGAATAGCAATTAAGAGTGTCAAGCAACATGTATGCTATCTAGTATCAATTATAACTTGTTCATTTAGAGTTTAAGTTTAAGTAAAAATTTCTGAAGGATGAGTTTTTAGCTTTGGGGTTGTCCATAAATGATGTCCACACGATTGGGGGGGTTGACCCCCTGGCCCCCCAATCATGTGGACGCCATTACAATGTTGTGACGTGTGAAAGAGGGGATAGGGGGGTGGAGGGGGGACTATGCTTCATAGTGTACCCACACTTCTACTGTATAATTATATCTTATTTTTATGCCGTCACTTTCAGAAAAATATTGATTTTTCTAATATTCATACCTTTTAATTAGTTTCATATATTATCTCTTAAGATGTCTGAATTTTGGCCACATGAATTTTCAAGAGCATATAATATTGTATTTGCAATCACCTTAATTAAATCTACCTAAAAGACTAAATTATTTTTTTTTATAGAAATTCAGGCTATATCATTTAAACAGTAACCATAAATTGGTATGATTCATCTTCCTGTTGCACCTTGTATGTTAAGGATATGGTGCCCTTATCCTTAACATACGTTACAACCCAAATGGGTTCCTCAAGGAACTTGATGGGGAACAATGTGGACGATGGGGAACTGAGGGGTGCTCACTTCACTTTTCCACATCGTCCACATCATTTTTCCACATTGCCAACATCATTTTTCCACATCGTCCACAATGCCAACACCATTTTTCCACATCGTCCACGTCACCCATATGGACTTTTGATATGGAACGTTTTGACCAGGGTGCCCAGTAGCTGCTCCTTCATGTCTTTTGCCTTTCCACTCCATTTGATTGAGTTCCAAAAGCCCATCATTTCCCCCCTCCATTGAAAATTCCCCCTCTATTCACTGCTCCCAACTTCCCATTAGCTCTAACTACTTCCTCCATTCACGATCTCGATGTCCTCTAATCATCCCCTTGGAATCATCTAAATAGACCAATTTTAGTTGAATTTCCTCATTTGCATTGCACTCTATTTTTACAAATTTTCTTCTCCCTCACAATTACATGTATAACTACATTTTAAAGGTGTTCTATGCAAGGACTCATGCTATATAATGCATGAGATAAACCATGAGGCACCCAATCAATGTCGATTTGCAATTAAATATTGATAAAACCATGACCACTGGTGGATTCATGCATAGGGTGTAAAACATTTTTGCCAAGCCCATATGGCAATTGTCTCCTGAGTTATAAATAAATGATTCCCAGGTTCAAAGTCTAGATAATTCTTGTTACACTTAAATCCAGTAATGTCATCATATTAAAATGATTATTTAATTATATTTTGGTCATTTCAGATACCCTGTCCTGATTTTCAATGGTTGCAACTTAAAAATAACATAGCAAAACGTTCATAATAGTGTATGATGCTCACTACCACACAGTGTGATACCATAAACCTTATTTGTAGAAGATACACTTTGGAAAAAGAAGCAGAAAGCAATCCAAAGCTAATGCTATACACATCTTGCAATAGAAAATTGAGTTTGTTAATTTTATTTTATAAGTCATGGCAGGGTCACCCTTAACCCTCTAAGTGAAACGGACCCGGGCAATAAAATTACGGGCAAGACGAGGAGTTTATAAAGCCTCATGGAGTCTCAGATGACTAAGCATATACTTACTCTATGGTATTAGGTAACCAATCACCCAAGGACTGCCATCAATTCTTGGCACGCTTTTACATCTCGGGAAAACAGTGTGGCGGGTCAATGTATTGGCTCAAAAATATTATATGGTTCAACTTTATAGCACTGAAATAATTACACTTATTTTCCAGTCAATGTAAATGAATAGTATGTTTATCAACTGATTCATTTTATACAAAATTTAAATAACCACATATAGATATTAAAAACAATATCTTCATCAGATTTTTCTTCCTAAGGTGAAACGTTTTTTAAAATTACCCTTCATATTTCTTGCTAATACCGCTGGCAGAAGGCAGCACTAAGAGGGTTAAGGCCCTGAGTACAAATACATATATCGTGGGACTCCAGCAAATAGAGAAGTGAGAAAATATTAAGAAAACTTAAAATGCAATGAAGGAACAAATAAATTTGTCTCAAATAAAATAAACAGTAAAGGACCAAGGTTGAGGACCTTCTGTTGTGGCAAGGAAATGTGGTGATTCAGCATTTTTTACCTTAGCTCGTTGAGTGCGGGTGTCACTCATGAGTGATGCACAAGGGGCTGGCGGGTGTCTCACGTGAGTGACGGCAATGAGTTATTTAAAGAGCTGCATTGAAAATGTTAGGAACTGGGAAATGACAGCAATATCTTTCACACACTTAGTGTGTAAACTATCATCACTTTTTCTGTTATCCAAGTAACTATTAATCCTATTTAGCATATCACCAAAAGCACCTATGCCTTCAAGTTTTGCAATGAGGATTTTATGGTTTACATTATCAAATGCTTTTGAAAAATCGAGATGTATTGAGTCAACCTCTTTGTGATTTTCAAGAGCAGATGTTACAGTATTATGTACAAGAGTGAAGATAACAAGCAAGCCCACCACTGTTACAGAGCCCTGGGCATATGCCTGGTTGTCTAATGTTGGGCACTACTGGTTGACAGTATAAGGAGGAGAAAGTAGGTAACCCGAAGCCAAAGCATTGTGCAAATTGGGGGTAAGACTAAACTGCAACTGATTACCCAAGTTGGTGACTGTTTAACTATGAATTTATTATTAATGATGATGACCTATCAGGTAGATATTATTGGTAAGGGGCCGATAGTAATGCATTCATGAGATGATGTAATATTTATTTACTCAAAGTAATACAGCTCTTGCAATAGGCACCAAAATAAAAGGAAAAACTTACAAATGAAAAAGAGATTGACAAATGTACCCAATTTTTGGCTGACTAAGAGGCAATTAATTTTATACTGAAACACTTCCCCTTGTCAAGTGGTGCTGTGTCTTAGATTGGTACCTACTAATAACAACTCCCTTGCTAGTTCTCATTGATATGGCTCGGTTTAAAGTTCCTAGCACCTTCTCAGATACCCATTTTTGGCTTGGGGGAGTCTATTTAAATGAATTGCAGCTAGAAGTGGGAGAAGTAAAAGTGGCCATTCTCTCTTAGTATTTTAATAAGTCCACTTGGGTTTGCTGCTGACCGCACTATGTACTTTTAATCTCATGCAATTCTATGCATCTACATGCCAGGACCTTTCATTCAAGCTATAGTAAATTATTATGTGATAAGTACTCAGGATGTTCATGGATCCAAGAATGCCCATCTACATCTTCACACACTACGAGCCAATCATGGCCATGTGCTTCCCTTCTATCTTCCCATCGTGCAACAGCTCGCTATCCTTTTTCCACACCTCCATTTACCCATCAACTCCTGCATCATGCTTCGATGACTTGCAGCATTAGAGGGTCATGATGGCCATTATCAACAGCTTCACTCCCTTCAAGTTACAGGCATATAACACAAAAAAGTACTAAGGTAATATATGAAACTCTTTGCATTGATGTAGGCATATCTCATATGACATCTTTTTCTCTCTGCAAAAATAATTATCTTAGTCCAAACTTTGAAACAAAACTCTTTGAGTTTAATACCATTTAAAGGTTTAGTAATTAGGTCATCCAAGTTATTTCTACTTTTTTTCATATTAAAAAGTTAGCTGCCGACTGTACTTCTCTTACCCGAAGGCCTTATGAACATTACCCAGGGAGAGATACTCAAATAACATTCAGTATAACTTACTTAACATACCATTTTATTTTACCCGCACACCCATATATTACAGTGTAGCCAACCCATGAAACTACATTCCTTTTCTCCTTTCAAAGGCATTCTCATCTCTAGGGCAAACAAATACAATGGCATCAGGAACAAAATATAAGCCCTTGAATTTTAAATATAATGTGATACAGTTAGTATACTATAAAATTCAGACAAACAAAGCATATTATTGAAATTGACCGTAATACTTCCTTTAATATTAAAATGTTCATATTACATACATAACCATTCCCCTGATTGATCTACACAATATAATCCTGTAAATACTTTGGTTTTCTTAAGTCTCCTCATTGGCCTCCTCAATTCCTCTTGAGGCTCCAAAGTTTTGTCCTCACTTCTGTGAACGTTGACAGGACTAGGGTTGGTAGCTTGTAAATTCTTTCCTAATTCTAACATGTCCTCATTGGGTGTAGAATCATGGGTGCCCATACACGTGGACAGGGCCCCCCTCCCCTATCCTTCCAGGAAAACTAAAAAGAGAAGGGAATATTTAATTTATTTATTGTTTTTGCAGGATTAAATTAATATTTCAAATTTAGGAAATTTTCATTCACCTAAGATGTTCCAAAAATGTACTCCTGAGACCTCAAATTTACTAAACTTTCTGGGAGAGGGCTCCTCAGACCTAAACCTATATATTGGCAATCCTGGAAAATATTTTATGGGTGCCCATATGTAGAATCATTACAATCCTCTCCCTTAATCTTAGTGGAGTGGGCGTCGTCCCTTTGTACCTGAGCGCGTGCCAGGGGGTCACGGCCTTGGGATCTCAGGCCGATGACTCGGGAATGACTGAGGATCTCAGCCCGATAAGTAGACTTATAGTTTCAACAAGTATTAACTATTTTCTACAATATTAAACAAAAACAAATGTCACATTCGTATTTCTGGTGATTTTCTTTTTTTTTATAAATTACGGAAATTATCCATTTTATTTTTGTATTAAATATATATATGTTATATCTGTCTCTCTAGAATATATATTCTTATATTTCCACTCTTTTGTGTTCTCAATGTCCCATTTATTCATCGAATATACATGTACATAGTGTCAATTTATGACATAATCTCTTCAAGTACTTTTTATTTTCTTATTTCAGTGACTGAAATTTTAGCTAGTGGTATTCAATTTCCGATTCCATTCATTGCATTAGCTAAGTAAAAGAAGAATAGAGAATGCACAGTTATTCCGTAATTTTATTTTGAATGTCTTAAATCTGGATTACAGAATTTCACGTGGCTGAAAATTTTAGCAACGTTACTGAAAAACAACGGAATTGCGCGAATTTTGGTGTCTACTCAATCAGCGTTTCAGCGAAATCACGACTATATTTGTTATTTTTTTGATAATTTTGAATAAATTTTAATGCGCTTGAAGTAATTGAAATTCTCAGCTGTGAGTAAGTGAGTGAGTAAGACCCTCCATTCCACAACCCCGGCCGCGGAACGGAGGTATGGCGGAGAAGGGTCGGCTACCTGCTCCATGCTCCGCGACGAGTCGAAATGTCCAATACGGCTCGGAATTACATTTTTACGCTGAGACGCTCTGTTGGTCATTCTGCCTACCACGCGCTCACCTTCCCCTCCGTTCCTCTCCTTTACCCCTTCCACACATTTCACCCCCTCTGTTCTGCGCACCTAAAGGCCGTAAGCTCTCGCGAGGACTGTACTTGCAGCCTCCGCCCAAAACTAGTGGGTGCGCCCGACGGAATGGTCATGTGACGCAACAAGTCCGCCGGTGTCCCCTTCCACCTGTCGCATATTCCATTCTGCCGAGGATAATGTGACGCAGTGTGCTTACGAATGCAGCGGCGGATTTTTCGGTGGACGGCCACCCAGGGCCCATTGAACAGAGGGGCCTACAATATCTCCAGCCAAGACATAATAGTATTATATACACTTGATTTGCACTTTCATGTTAAATAAAACCAACTTTAATTTTAATGAATCTCCCGCGCACAATTTGCGAGCAGAATAGCAGCATTCCTTGTGAGCGTAAATGATCCAGTGTTATGTATTCATATATTTTCCTGCGTGATCAAATTAATAATCGAAATATAAAACCACTGTTATTTTTTATAATTACTATTGTTTTATTAAATGCCTTAATTAATTAAATAATTAAAAGTTAAAATTCAGTCATTATGCACGCGCATTGCTATAAATCTTATAAATGGTGTTGGTAAATTTATCAAATAAATTATATAGGGTCCTTTTTAGTTCTGTCGCTCCAAAGACCGAATTGAGCCACTCCGTGGTACCACTTCACTGCGAGAAGCTCTCAAATACTATAAAATAGTCTCCTCCACCGTCCATCTGCAATGGCTTCAACTTGACTGGCTTCCCTTGGCACTTCTCAACTCCAGTCTTGCGCGGTGCAAATTAGACAATGGTCTCGGTCTTTTTGGTGAGGTATGCACTCTCAAGTACTTTGGGAAATCATCAGCAGGGATTCAAGCAGGAGGAGATAAATATTTTGCCAGTGGTATTTCCTGGGCGCCGAATTTCCGTCATCTCAAATTGATGACCCATGCTCAAATTGAGAAAATTCACTTCGAAGTGAGATAACTGCTACACTCTTCTCTGAGTGTTCTTCTGGGATGGTAATAATATTCGGACATTCGGCGAGGGAAGTTTGCAAATTCTTTGTCAGAAAATATTTTGAGGTTTTTTTAGTTTATTAAGTGCTACAAATTTTGAAGGCGGAGATAGGAACGAGGAATGGTTCAAAGAGCCCAAAAGCGAAATGTAAGCGCTGATTGGGAGTGAGGGGGGAACACGAGGCATCGGAAGAGTAGGGGCGGGCCATGAGTCACTCCGGCTCATCGTGAGTGCAGAGCTCTGAATGGTAAACGAATTGCCCGAGAGTTGTAAGAGGGAGTACATCACTACGCTTCTTCTATGAAAAGCGGCCAATCAACTTATTAGAGTTCCAGCTAGGAGAGCGTCTTGTGAAAGGCAACTTAGCCGTGCTGGAATTACAAGTTTTTTTATGGGAAGTACGGGAGTTACAAGTTGCCGGACGTGTATCGGCCTGAGAGTGTCAAAGACCTATTAATTATATAAAATCATGTTAGAAGAGTTAACGAGGAGAAAGACGCATCGTTAGGTACCATCGTTAGCCATAAGTCAAAAAGGATGCCTGTGACAATGAAATAAGAATATTTTTGGAACTGAGGAAAACTAGTTATATCGTTTTTCCGATTAAGTAAATGTGAATGCTGTGAATGAAATTCGTCCGAGTAGGTGAATTTGGATGGCGAGGATGAATGCCGACCACGTGGCGGAGGGACGGAAGGAATTGATCGGGTGGGTGGGGCCTCCCCCTGCTCCCCCACCCCCTGCTTCCCCTCCCCCCATACTCCCCCCCACCCGCCATACTCGCCCCCACCTGCTCCCCCGCCCGCCCCTGACGCGTCACTGCCATTCAACCACCGCCGCCGTCGGCACGCGTCCCCGCCATCGATCCCCGCCACCTGCCGCACGCCCGTCCGCAGGGGCGCCGCCGCGGGGGGCCGGCCCTTCGACCATGGCCCCTTGCAATGCCACTTCCCGAGCTGCGACGTGGCTGCGATGCATGTGCAGTCACAGCGACGGCTGCTTTAGTCAGTGACGCTTTGGTGAAACTGTCGTTTTGCTTTAGTCATTGACGCATTGGTAACTTTTCTCACAGCCACGTAGTGGAGGAGATTGTTCCAATTGTTAGGTATCATTTCTTAGTCACTAACTGACCTCTGGAGTGTGCCTTGAGTACGTGCTTGGAGGTGGCGACTCTGGCTGCTTCCCACGCATTGCGTGTCATCTCATCGCCTGCCTCTTCCCACCATACTGCCTCATCTCATCTGCCTCATCTCATCTCTTCGTGCCCCTTCGGATCCACAGCCTTAGTACAGCCATTCTCCCAGTTTCTTCAATCTGCCCGGACTCCTGCACCTACAATTTAACCTGCTCGTCGGCCCTTATATGGACCACGACAGATGCATTAGTCAGTAAAAAATAAAACTCAGGCAACTACCCATCGACCTCTGGAGTCTGGGGGGGGGGGAAGCTAACCAGCTCCTCCTTATCACCCTCGGGTGGCGCCTGTGTCGTGTCCCACTCTGGTTGTCTCCTCCAAAAACCCCGAGAAGAGGGCTTGAACCTCCACTGCACTCTCGGGGAAGCTCGGGGGGTCCCCTCGCTGGGGTGTTATCTTCCCCACTATCCCTCCTTCCCTCTAGAGTTGCCTGCGGGTAAATTTGAGTTCTTCCTGATAAAATTATAGTTATTAATAAAAATAAATTCTAGTCTTAACCTCATCAAAACCTTGCGAAAATGAAAAACCCGTAAAAAACCGGCTCTACCTCAGCTCCCTCACGACTGACCTCTCCTTCTCATCCCCTCTCCTATGCTGGTGCCCTCTCAGATGAGGACGTTCCTACCTCTCCCTGCTTCCTTAATATTAGGAAAAATAAATTCACTGCCTCCAGCACCGCCGAACAGGGCCCAAAAAGCAAATTTAGCTCCTCCCATAAAATTACCGTGACCACCCATAGTTCAACCAACTCTAAAGCCGACACCTCCTGTGCCTCTCAAGTCACCACTTCTGCAACTGCTAATAATGCCTCTTCCCTGTCTCCTACCTCAGCCACTGTCACCCCTCCTCTTGCCGTTTCCTCTCATCCTGCAGGCATCGACACCTCTCTCGGTGCTATCCCAAATCGCCCAGCCCCCAACAGCTTATCCTCTAACTCTGTTCCCGAAGCGCTCCCCGGCCCGTCTACTGTCCTACCTCCTTCCTTAACCGGTTGGACTACCGTAGAATCGCGCTACCGCTTTTCTAAAACCGCACCTCCCCCCTGTCACCGATTCCTCTGGTCCTTCCTCCACCAAAAACCCTCCCCTCCGTATCATGGCCTCAACCCGATACTCCAGTCACATCCAACAACTTTGCCGCCTCCTTAACTACCACCCTTTCATTACTCACTACCAGAACTTCCTTTACCTTCACCCTAAACACCCGATGACCATCGTTGAGCCCGTAAATTTTGCGAAACTAACAATATTGATTTTATTACTAACCCCCTTATATTCGAAAAGCGCAGCTCCTACATCATCAAGGGCATTCCTCCCGTCACCCCCACCGATACCATCTCCCATGATCTAGCTGAAGCCGGGTTCGAGACAACCTGTGGTGGTCCTGTTTGCCTCTGACCCCAATCATCTCAGACCCTTTTCCTTCTTTAAATTCTCCCTTGCAGATAAATCAAAAGAAAAAGAATTGCTCCTCATGAAATCGTACTGTGGCATTGCTATCTCTATTTCCTTATTCACTCCCTCTGATAATACAGCACAATGTTTAAACTGCCAGCGTTTCGGGCACACCCGAAACTTTTGCCATCTCCCTCTGCGATGCCGCCGTTGCGGAAAAAACCACTCCCGTTCAGCCTGTCCCCTTACCCCTAACGACCCCCTTCACTGTTTTAATTGCGGGGGCAATCATGCTGCGACGTACTGCCAATACCCTACCTTCTTAATTGAGAAAGCTAAAAAACTTAACGTCCCTCTTGAAAACTTGACTCCTCCCACCTATGTCCCTGTCCCTCCCCCCTCCTCCTATGCCTGGGACATCAGGCGTAAACCCCCCCATGGTGCAGCTGAAAAATTCCCATCCCTCTCCACTCCAATTCCCTCTCTTCTTGCTTTATTCCTTCCCCCCACCGTCTATGCTACGATTACCCGATTCTCTCTCTTCAGCCTCTGCTACTACCATCCCCCCCTCACTCCCCCCTCCTTCCCCTTCCCCCTCCGCGCCATCTTCCTCCCCTATGAACCCTTTGCCACTAAATCATTCCAATTCCAACTCCCCTATAACTATTCCCACGCCAATAGTCAATGCCACAGTACCCCCCCTGGTTCTCACTTCTCCCCCCCTCATCGGCCACCAACTCCTCGACAGCCCAAACTTATTGGGCAGCGATAGTCAACTCAGCCATTGAACATCTTGCCCGCTTAATTGCCGCTCCTATTCCTGACCGTCCTCAAATTTTCCTATCTTCCTTCTCTACCCTTTGACGCCTAGTCATTGATGCCAAACAGTGATAACCGTATTTCTCATATTAAGGCATTTCTGTGGAACTGCAATTCCATTTCAAACCGAATTCCTGACCTCCACTTGCTAATTTCTCATTGTTCTCCTGACATCATTGGCCTCACTGAAACCCACCTTCAACCCAATAAATCTCTTTTCGCTCCTGGCTACTCCATATACCGTAAAGACCGTGACCCCAACAATCCCGTCCAAGCAAAAAGTGGAGGTGGAGTTGCCATTCTTATTAAAAATTCCCTTAAGCACACTTATAGTTCCATCCGTTCCAACACCGCCGAAGCTATTGGTATCTCCCTTCACACCTTGCTTGGACCAATACGTATCTTTTCCTACCACCACCCTCCTAAAACCTTCTCTCCTACCTTTCTTCGCTCTACCCTCTCATCCTCCTCTCCCACTATTGTCCTGGGAGACCTAAATTGTAAGCACCGATCGTGTGGCTGCTGAATACAAAATTCCAATGGAAAAACACTTTATAACTTGATAAATGAACACGACATACAATTACACTCTCCTTTCGAATTCACACACATTTCAGAACACAACAACATTGATACGTCTGACATCCTTGATATCGCACTCTCATCCAATTACCCTTACGAAATTCCCGCCAACGTTATTTACCATTATTCCTCAGATCATCTTCCTGTATCATTCTCCATTGAATCGTCCCCCACGCTTCCTGCCCCTTCATCCTCTATCATCCACAACTGGGACCGCTTTTCCAGTATCTTCTCTAAATCCGACCTTTCCTCTCTCCCACAGGTAACCCAAGATCCCACCTCAATCAACAATGCTATCGTCTCTCTAAACGCGGTTATCACAAGTGCCCTCAACCTCTCCCAACGATCCTCTAATTACCTCGCACTTATCTCCTCCGCTCTTCCCCCCTATCTACTCTCACTCATTCAGGATAAAAATGGACTTCGCCGCAAACTCAAGACCACCCGCTCGCCAGTCATAAAATCTCAATTTAACTTCCTAACCAAACAAATAAAACGTGAAATGCCCAACTTTAAAACCCAACAATGGAATAAAAAAATATTTTCCCTCTCCCGTACTGAAAACTCCCTTTGGAAATATGACAGATGCCTTAGAAATACCACTAAAACTACTCCTTCCCTCATCATTAATAAAACCAGGCTTGACAGTTACACAGATCGCGGCGAAGCATTTCTCACACGAATGTGCTCGGCCTTCGCCCCACACACATTTATCACCGATGCAGAAAATGAACTCCTCGTCAACCAATCCCTAATTTCCCTTTCCCTCTGCCCTACACCCGAACCCATCTTCTTTCAGGATAACGAAGTCAAGTAACTCATATCTTCCCTTCCGAACAAATGCTCATCAGGTCTCGATCACATCTCTCCACGTGCTGTCAAATTACTACCTCCCCCCCACATTTTGTACCTCACTTGTATCTTTAATTGCTGTCTCCTCTCCTCGTACTTTCCAGACTCCTGGAAGTCGTCCACTATGATTGCTATCCCCAAACATGGTAACGTTCTCTCCGATGTTAACAACTACCACCCAATTTCCTTGACATGTACATTTGACAAACGTTTTGAAAAAATAATCCTCTCCCGTCTCTGCAATCTTCTCCTCCCACTATTCCGTAATGAGCAATTCGGCTTTGCCAGCAAAACCTCCGCCGTCCATCAAATCAACCATCTCACTTAATACATTTCTTCCGGGCTAAACTCCAATATGGTTACCACTGCTGTCTTTCTGGACATTAGCCAGGCCTTTGACAAGGTCTGGCACTCTGGGCTCAAATTTAAATTACTTAAACTCAACATCCCCATCTACCTCATTAAAATTATCCAGTCCTTTCTCCATCACCGTTCCTTCTCCACCAGATACAATTCTTACCTTAGCGCTCCTAACCCTATCCACACTGGCGTCCCTCAAGGCGCCGTCCTCAGTCCTACCCTATTTAATATTTGCACTGATGACATCCCCTCCACCCCTCTCACCGAACTTAACCTTTATGCGTACGATACCACCATTGCTTCACAAAGTTGGTGGCCGGAAATATATTACGATGCCCTCCAACATCATCTTGACTTAATAGAAGACTGGCTGAACTTATGGCACCTCTCAGTTAACCCCCTAAAATGCTCAAAAGTCTGTTTTACTAAATCCTTCACCAAAAACAACCTTTCTTCCCTCATTCTCCATATTAAATTTATTCCCCAACGCTCCGCCGCCACCTTCCTTGGAATCGTCCTTGATGATAAGCTCTCATTTAATAACCATCTCGACCTCATACTGTCAAAAGTTAAAAAAACTAAATTCGCTCTTAATTCTCTCCTTGCCCGCAATAGTGTCACATCCCTCAATAACAAACTCTCAATCCTCCATTCCATTATCCTTCCACAAATCCTATATGCCTCACCCATCTGGTCCATTATCTGCGAATCCAAAGTCCTTCGTCTTCAATCCTGGCTCAATATAATCTCTCGTCAAATCGCCTGTGCCCCTTGGTTCATCTCCAACTCCTGTATCCACAAAGAACTCCAAATTCCTACGGTAGCCGAAATGATCCTATCCTGCTCCATCAATTATTCCTTGTCCCTTAAACAATCCAATAACCCTCTCATCTCCCAACTTTGGTCCCCTTCTCTCCCGTAAGGCCGCTTCAAATTCCCCCATCAGATGATAACTCTCCTTCCTAAAAATAAAAAAAAATAAAAAAATCTGTCGGAAGATTAAAAAATTTGACCCTTCTATCACCCTTCCCACCTTCCCAACCTAGCTTACTTACCGGCTGCAACCTCACATCATCTCCATTCGTTTTAGTATGTTGATCACTCAAAGGCACATTAATCCCTTTTTTATTATAAAAATTATTTAAGTCAATGCAATGAGAAAAAATTTTTTTTAAAGAAATATATATATATATATAATAAATATATCTAAAAAAAAGAAGGAAAGGAAAATAATATTAATAAAATGAAATGGTACCAAATCAATTTTTAAAAAATAAATCAGAATAATAACAGTTAGAGAAAGAAATACCAAATTATTATATTTAAAAAAATAATAAAAAAAAGAATACTGTAAACCAAGGAAACCAAAGTGTATATATATATAAAATTAAGAGTACAGGAAAAATATATTATAATATTATAACATTAGCCTCATTAATTTAAAAAAAACATAAAAAGCCAGTGTCATTTTAGTGTTAGCTTGTTGCCGCAATCGTCATTTCATTGCCTCTCCACCAGTCACCACTCCAGCTCCAACGCCCCTCATCATACCCACATCCTAAATTTTCCACCCTCTTGCTTATACATTTAACTCAACCATGCTCAGCAGCTGTAGAGGGCTCGCGCCCGTGGCAGCGCTAAAGGTCTTCTACCAACTGGAACTGGGATCACCACGTGTTGCGACTCGGTTTGTCGCTTGTGAGTGGTGCTCCGTTCTCTCTTCCCCACTCGCTATACACCCTTTGCCACCTGAGAGCCTTCCCCGTGTCGATTACTTTTTTTACTCTCTGACTCGTAAGGTGGTCTTGAGAAAGTGTCGAGGTTATTTAAAATTCATAAATTGTTGGCGTTCCCGGGGGAGACAGTCGTCCGGCGTGAAGTTAACGTCCCGCACGACTATAATTCCTTTCACGAGAAGCTCTCCTAGCTGCAGCACTAACTTAGCTAGGCCACTTTTCATCGAAGATTCGGTGTCCTTCACGTCGCCCCTCCCAGCATTCCCTTCGCACTGCCCTCGTCCTAAACCCAATCATCCACTCCATTTATTATTTTGAACCTCAAAACATGTATCTTTCCCAACCCCCTCCCGCCCAGTTTCCTCCATCGTGCCTCGACGAGACAGCGGCCTCGCCTCCAATCAATTCCCTCCCTCGGACGTTGTATCGAGCGAAAGGCGATGCCGCTCGGAGTTGGGTGACTTCTCCCTCAAGCTTCTCTTCGCCGCCTACCTCTTTATACTTTCATTTCTTCAAGTTCGTTCGATCTGTCATGAGGTGGTTTGCAACGTGTTTCATGATTGAAAGGCCTAAAGTATATGATTTGAGCAATTTAAGTTTTAGAAGACGGTGCTTCTTCATTAAGTTAGTCGATCGTGAGGCTCGAATGCCTCCCCTCATGGTTCACACGTGCAAGCCCGCGTCAAAACTGCAGAGACATTGTGCTTCAGACTCACGATGCCGTTTTCATGGTTTTATCCGAAAACGAATTGTATAAACAGGGGCCCACCGAGAATGGACAGTATATTAGCATTATTATATAGTGCAAGTGCAATTATTATTAATATTATTTAGTGCAAGAAATTGCTGACTCCATGGATGAGGGATTAGAACTAGATGCGATTATAGTCGACCTTTCCAAAGCATTTGACATAGTGGATCATGAACGGCTTATGAAAAAAATGAAGCAACTGCCATTGCATGTAGATGGAAGAGTTATCTTTTGGATTAATGATTTTCTTCAAGGTAGGACCCAGAGGGTCAAAGTAGGTGAAAAATGCTCAGAATTAATAAAGGTAACATCGAGTGTCCCTCAAGGAAGCGTCCTTTGACCTTTATTGTTTTTAATTTACCTAAATGACCTTCCAGAACAAATTAACTCCAGTATAAGACTTTTTGCGGATGACTGCGTTATATATCGAAAAATAGAAAACCCGAGTGGCCATAAAGCCCTTCAGGACGATGTAAACAAATTGGAGAGTTGGGTATCATTAAATGGAATGGATATAAATGCACAAAAGTGCAAGTATGTTAACTTTAGTAAGATAATTAATACCGCAAATAGGATATACGAGCTCTCTGGTAATGCAATTCCGAAATCCGATAGCTGCAAATATAAAGGTGTCTATTTGACAAAATATTTAGACTTGGATTTAAATGTGAAGTGCATTGCCAAAAAGGCGTTCAAAACGCTGCATTGGATGATAAGAAACCTCAAAGTTGGCAGCAAGACTACAAAGGGTATGGGCTATAAAACCCTGGTTCGCCCTGTCCTAGAGTACGCTTCTCTTGTATGGGACCCACACAAGATAGGACAGGTAACACAATTGGAGAAAGTGCAAAGAAAAGCAGCCAGGTACGTGCTAGGAAAATGCGAGAAAATGGAAAGTGTTACGAAAATGATGACCGGACTAGGATGGGATTAAGCTTAAAGCAAAGGAGGAAAAAGAGCAGGCTATGTGGGATGTACAGAATAGTAAGCGGGGAAAGGGCATGGGAAGATCTAGGGAAAGAAATATTAAAACCAAACTTTGTGGGAAAAAAAATGATCACCAGTTTAAGATAAAGTGCCGCTCACAAAGGACCAATTTAAAGAAGTTTTCGTATCTAAATAGATCAATAATTTACTGGAACGATCTACCAGCACAGCTACTCGAGCCCTTCCCAAAAAACCTAAACATATTTAAGTATATGTTGAAGAAGGATGTTGTTACCATTTGATTGCAGGATACTGTTGAAGAGTGCAAAGAAGGATATTGTTATCATGAATATCTATGTTACCACCCACTTGTAACATTTTTAAATAATGATAATATTACGCGATGGATATCCACACGGATTCATTAAAGGCATTGAGACTCGAGAGTCTCGGGACTTGGGTCACGGTACGACCGGCTCCGATAAAATTTGTATTTTCTGTTCCCGCGGTGATGGTTTCAGTAATGGGCTAAAAAGAAATGCATCTCCTTTAAGAGTTCACGCTTTGAAGCATTGGCCACACGTTGCATAACGTACACCATGTCGATACACTGTTGAGGTGGAACTTAAAATCAGCGGAAAATTGCGGCGTTTCGTCAGTAAAAATATTTCATGTCCGAGGAAATCAACAAACAGCTTTTTCAGTTGTTTTACGTCTGAGGGAATTATATTTCCCCAAACTGAGCTTCTTATCAGTCCTCGCTAATCGCGAGCGGCGAACGCCATGCGTTCAAGAAATCATCTGCGGAACAGGATAGAGATTGAGTACATAATGTTTAGCTATATTTGGTATTTCGGAGAGTTTGAAATGTGGTGGGAGGGGGCGAGCAAAAGGTCGGATGGGGAGGGTCGCGAGCGTGAAGCCCTCCGCCCTTATTCATATTACACCAATATAATGACGGTTTCAGACCATCGCACCGTTGGGAAATCGAATTGCACACACTGCGGAAAGTCTTTAATGGTTAACTTATCTCTTTCTCTTAGGGTCACATTCAGAAGTGCACTGGACTATAGCAGCCCCCTGCACTTGTTATCGGTGTACTATTTTTTAAATTTCCTCTCAAATAAAAAACTTGAAACTTCATTTTGCGACGAGTTTCTCGGTGGAAGGCTTCAAGTGCAACGATGAAATAGTTCACGAGAATTTGTTTTACATCATCCTGATTTGTTCTTTTTTCGCCGACAAGAACTTCGAAGTCATTACAGGTTATCCTTCCATTTCTCTCAACTTTTCGATATTATCCAAAGCTTCGATATAATTTTACGCATTTTGGTCACCAAAAGGTTCTCGATTGGGAGTGGTCACGGCTCGCCCATCGTCCCCGTCGTACTTTCGAAGATTCCTTCAGCTCCCGAAATCAGCTGCGGCTCGAGAAAGCGTTGCACACTGTCTGTCGTGATATGAGCGATTGCTGACAACAAATCACTCACCGACGAGTGCTCATCACCCATTTGAGGCCACATCCACATCCGATTCCAGAAGAAGTGCGCTCCAAGGATAAAAAATTCCGAGAAGAAAAAGTCAAAACGACTCTTTTAACTACCGTTAAAAGCGTTCCCAATGTATAATCAGCATAAAGCCTGAAATTTTATCATAATTTCGCAAGCTCTGCCAAGAGCTAGTTCAATGCTGAATAAATCGTATCATTTGCCATCACTTGCCATTCATTTGAGCCGCGAAATGTTGAGATGCATAAATGTGTTCTGTGCAATTAGCACGCCGACAATAAACAGCAGAAAAGGAAAATACGCGATTGGAAATTATTTCTTGAATTGTAATTACTCTGAAAGTGGAAGGGAAAGGCCGCATCCCGAAAGGAGGGGAATTTTTTAAATTTCTCTCCCATTCCGGGAGTTTGCCGGAGAATCCGGGAGAGTCGTCGGCGACCCTTCGCGCGGATCCGAGCGACGAGGGGGGAGAAGAGAGCGCGCGGGCCGCCACGATTGCGCCCCGCCGTGAGACGGCAGTGCCGCAGCCGCTTCCTCGCCGACATCGACATTCACGGCAGCAGTGCGTCTCATCTGCTCCCTCTCCCCTTCTCCCTCCCCTTCCCCCGGCAGCGGCGAGGAAAGTCTAGCGCCTCGGGGTCGGCGTAGAAAGTTGCGTGGATACGTGAGAGGCAGCGCTTGTGCGGCGCAGGGTCGGACGGTCCCCGTTTGCCGGAAACAAAATTCGTAGGGTAGATGATTTGAAGTTTCAAGCCACTGTTGGAACTTGCTTTTCGATAGAATGGCAACATGCGGCAAAATGACATGAAAATCGAAAATTATGCTGTAATTTGACATGAAATCATTTATTCCACATCCTTCATACAAGAAGGGAAAACTCTCTCGTTCACTGGAAGACACTGTGGGTACTTAATATGGCTCAAAAATGTATTTCTATTTATGCGCTAGTTATTTAAAGTATTAATACCTAAAATATTCTGAGTACCTTACAGATAACTAAAATAAAATATAGGTAACCATTTTCTGAACGGCAATTAAAGAATTATTAACGCAACCTTGCCACTTACAACAATATTACGTGATGTTTCTTGAAAACATGCTATGTATAAAATTGATACATGAAGAATACAACCACTACTAGCAATTAATGTATGTACATTACTTTGAAATAAACATTTTAACGTAAGACAAGAAATCCGGTGGAACACATCATTTGAGTGAGAAAATGAGAACTTTGGCTCTCTAAGGAACGTTTTGGTGATGACGAAAGTGATGAGTCAGAATCATAAATTTCATTTATAAGATTCACGCTTCTGGGAGACAAAAAAAGCAGCACGCCAGATGAAATGCTTCCTTTCTTCTTCCGTATACAGAAGATATCAAGTGGTCGGACGATAACAGCATCAAATGGAGCTAAACTTCATTCTTCGCTCTCAGTGTTCCTGGTGTTGTTCTCTCGCATTGGTCCGTCAGGGGAATCGAGGGAACGCAATTAGTACACCATTTCTATAAGATCGTGAGCAGCCGAGGGGAGAAAAGATCGCAGACTGCGCTTTCGTCAAGTGCAACCATGGTTGAAGTGGAGGTGAACCCGAAGGTGTGGACTGGCCCTCGGGCTAGCGCCGCGGTGGCTGGAGAGCGAATCAGAGTCACGGTACATAGGGACCCTGTCAACCCTCGCTTGTGGCCCGCTAATCGATGGGAACGATTTGATAGGTTTAAAGGTAGTCGGACTGCACATTCTGATCTTCCTCAATAATTCGACGTTAACAATGGCCGAGGAAGAATTTGAGGGGTGGGAGAAACCTTTCGTTATTCATTCATCAGAGTAATCTACCGGTCAAAGGTAGGTTATGATAAAATTCGGAAAAAATCCAACAGATTTTTACACGTGCAGAGCCCTATCTACCTCTAGTATTTCTTTCTTCATATCAGCGTCATGCCTAACCATCTTCATCCCATCCAAAAAACCTCTTTCTTCCCCTTCCCCGCTTGCCCAACATAATCCCCTCTATCATGGCCTTCAGCAATCCATCGCCTCTCACTACTCTTCCAGCCACCTACCATGCCTTCCCCTAATCTCATCCACAAGTTTCCACTCCTCACCAACCATGTCAAGCACTTCCTTCTTCGGGATAGGTTTTAAGACTTTTCACGAAATCACCTGGCCTTACTCCTTCCTCGTAGATCTTACGAATGAGTTCGAAAAAGTATCATTTTCCCTAATTCCTAGATTCTTCAGTAACTCCTAAGGTAAATTACCTGCTCTTACGGCTTTTCTTCCCTTATTCTCCCTTAATACCCTCTCAATTTCGCTGCCAAGTAATTCTGGTCAAAGGTTATCCTTATCTATTGTTCTTTCATCCTCTATATCTATGTTCACAGGTCTATTCTCGTTTTCATATAGCTTCTCTACGTATTCTCTCCACCTAGCCTGGCTGTCTTCCTGTTCGATTAATATCTTCCCTGTTTTTTGCTCAACCCTTGGTATCGTTGGCCCTCTTTTACCACCCGAGAGCATTTTCACAGTGTATAAAGCACCCACTTCCCCATCTTCCTGCAGATTTTCCATTTCCTCGCACTGTCTCTTCCACAATCTAGCGGAATGGGCTGGACGACCATTCGCCGCTCTGGTGTTTCCTTATTCATAGGACTCACCGCAGCAAACGCTAGTGATTAAAGGTTGTTTCGCGTTCCGTTTTGTCCTCTTAGTCTAATTATGACTCTGAGGCCGGAAGCTTCCTCTCTCCCTTACCTTTCTTCCCTATCCTTTTATCCTTCCTATTCCCGCAGCCTTCCGTTCCCCGGTGATGAGCGAAAGCTCGAATACCGGTGGAGGGTGGAGCCCCTGCGTGGAGGACCCACGTATCAGCTGTCTCTTCCACAAGTTTTAATTTGCCCGATTGGTCACTCGCCGAAGTTTATTTTTTTAATTCTTTGTGCTTCCTCTTGCCTAGGTCGGTGTTGACGTTTTTCCACACCCTTCTCTCTTCCATTCTCCTAATCATTTCTTCTGCAACTCACTGCTTCTTTAACCTCCTGGTTTCCACTATTCTTATTGTTTTCTCGGCCGGTCCTACTATGCCTGTTTTTGTAATCTCCCATCTTCTCTCGATTGTTCCCATCCGCTTTGCTTCACCGATGTTCTTTTCCGCTAACGCCTGGTACTCCCTCCTTTTCAACCCTTTCAATGCTTCCACGCTCCACCTCTTTTTCTTCCTACCTTTAAAAAGCCCTCTGAATCTAACTTAACAGTTCTTCATGGCTAAGTTATGACCTGAGTCCGCATCCACCCTTGAATGGCTTCGCGAGTTTTTTTACCCTGTTCCTAAATCTCTGACTTACCATAATGTTATCAATTTTATATCTCCGGTTGGGGGAAGGGGGGGCTTAGAATGTAATTGTACAACCTCCACAATCAGATACAATAACTGTTTTTAAAAGGACACTGAAATAACTTTTATTGGTCAATGTTTTTTTACTCGGTAGAGGAGTTCCTTAGTAAGTGATTATGTATGTGTTTTGACTTGTCCTATACATTGTTCTTTATGTCTCCAGGACCAATAAAGTACTTACTTACAGAGCGAAGAGAAAACATTCCGACGTGAAACTCCTCCCTGGAAACTCGTGCCGAAGTCAAGCTCATGTCGTTCCTATTTATTTGCTATGATTTATCTTCAACACCATCAGCCTTGGTAAATATAGCTTCTCAACCAGGAATCTTAGCAAGGCGTTTGAGATAAACTCATGCAGTCGACGTCATTCTCATTTAGTTGTCGAGAGTCAAGAAACGATCGCCGTCAAGAGGTCGAGGATCGAGGCCCGCTGCACGTGTTCCCTGGCGCCACGTATCGGAAGGCAAAGCAAACTCTCGAACGTGAACGGAACTTCGCTGGGACAACAACGGCGCATGACGAGAAGTCAGGAGGCTGATGAATTCACAGAAATCGCTTGGGAACACCTCAAATCCTGTCCGCTTGAGCGGCTAGAGAAAACAACAGTGCTCAAAACGAAGATGATAATGCGTTCCGTTCTACGAACATTCAAGAAAAGTAATTGTTGAATTATTAAATGAAAATCAAAAATATTTTTGGTCCTGCGCTAGAAGACTCCGGGGTATATATCGAACCGTGGAATCATTGGCAGACAAGCATGGCAAAGTAGTCACTTTCGGTATCGACATAGCCAACACATCAGCTGCATATCCGAAAGAGTGAACACAAACGACGACACCAAGCATGACGCAGGTACCCGTCGTCAGCTAACCGATGGGCGACATACTTGTACAACGCGATGGGATAATGATACAAACACGTTCGAAAAAATATCGAGTCCTCCGGCACAGAGGATACCTTTATATGAGTTCAAGGAGTTAGTCCTACATATCGCTCCAGTTCTATAAATCGTATGTAACCCCCACCCCTGGCAGCAGCGAATACAGGCATGACACCCTCCATGCTCACGTCCTTTTCTCCACTCAAGCGGCGGGCAGTAGGGAAAGGGACAAAGTTCACGACTTTGACGGACAACGTTCCGAGAATCGCTTCTACTTGTTGCTAAACTGAACGGTTACTGGTAATCCTCACTTTTGAATTGAATTTGACCAAATGTGCAGGAATATTATCGTTGGATTCATCTTTGAACATGTATAATGTATGTAAGTTCTCTGCACGCCAATGTTTAACCGTTTTTCTCAACTGCTTGGAATCAGACCGCCAAAAATCATCACAGCGTCTCACGAGGCAATGCGAATGCCATTTTTATTTCTCGGGCATCTAGAGAATTTAGGAAGTAACGGGAGAAGAGAATTTTTAAAAACCTGACTGTAGGAAATACGAGGTAACATGGCCGGAAGGCCTGGAGAAAATATTTTATCCCTACTCTGAAAGGGAAGAAAGCATCAGAATTATGATCTGAGTCAGCATCTGCTCCTGGAAAGATGCGCGAGATTTTTTATACTGTTTCTAAACCTCGGACTGAATGTGGATAAATCAATTTGACCTTTCTGGGTTCCCCGGTATTTTCCGTGAGTAATTATGCTTGGCTTGATGTTTAAACCTAGTGTGGTTTTATAAATCTATATTTCTTTATCTATATCTGAGTTCTCAGGTCAATTATCTTTATCATATAGCTTTTCAACGTATTTTCCACACGTATCCTGGATATCTACCAGTTTGATTAGTATCTTCCCTTCTTAATCTTCCACTTCATATAACCTTCCTTAAAAATGCAACTGCCTTCTCACATCGGTCTTTTCCTGTCCCTTGCCAATATTCTCTCACTTCAATTCCATCTCACCTCTCCCCAAATAATGCACTCCATTCCCCCACACTATTATTACATCTCCAATTTCTTCCCGAACTGTCCCATTACCTCTGAATGCCCAACTAACCAATGCCCCTTTGTTAACATAAGGGCGACAGATGAAGTGAAGTATCTGGGAGTTACGATAACCTCGAATCTATCGTGGGGAACACATATAAGAAATATTTGTGGCAGAGCTCTGAAGAAGCTAGGATTCGTCAAGCGTATTGTGGGAAGATTTTCAGATGAAAAAGTAAAAGAGAGGTGCTATTTCGCACTCATCCGGCCACACCTTGAATATGCAGCGAGCATATGGGATCCAGTGCAGAAAGACTTAATCAGTGAACTTAATAAAATACAAAGGAAAGCTGCGCGATTCGTCAAAAACTGCTACGGGCGTACAGACAGCGTTACACAGGTGTTAAACGAATTAGGCTGGGAGCCGCTAGAGACTCGGAGGCTGCGCGCAAGGCTTAGATTACTTGAACAATTAAGAATAGATATCTTTAAGAGCGACACGGAGAACATCATATTAGAACCCCACTATATTTCCAGGTCCGACAGAAACGATAAATTAAGAGAGATATTTTGCCGAACGGATAGGTATGGGAATTCGTTTTTCCCCCGAACAATAAGGGACTTCAATAAATGCTAGGCGTAATTTCATTAGAGCGTTTCCTTTTCATATGTAAACGGCTGGTGTCCTAACACCCCCCGCCACACGCCTATTGAGGCGGCTTGCGGGGTAGTATGTAGATGTAGATGAACTACGGCAGAGTATCGTGTTACATATCGTTATCGTGTTAGATGCTCATACGTGTTCCCCAATAAACGGTTCCCCGCCACTATCGCTCTGAAGAAAAATCTCTTTTTCTTTCTGATGGCATAGCATCGCAGGGTGTTGGTTGGAAGGGAAGTGGAGGTCATTCTTTGCTTTGGGGAGGTTGGTGTTTCGAGGTGAATGGCTGGATGGGGGGAAGAGAAGAATCATACACAGTGACAAGGACGGGGGTTATGACGTAAACAGATCGGGTGGCAAACTAAAAGGTTATTGACATCAATGGTGAATGCAAGCTAAAAGTAAGATCGTTAACAAGATAATAATGTTTCTTTCCAGTATTTAAAGTCTCATACTTATCTCGAAAATCAAATATTTTTACCTTTACCCTGTTCATGTAAAATTTCCGGTTCAAAGTTCATTGTATGGTCACACTCCAGTAAATTCTTAGCCATAATGGATGAAACATCACTATTTATGAAGCACTTTTTATTTTCTTCAATTTTAATAACAAATTAGCATTCAGTTTGGCCAACGTACCTAGAATTGCACGAGTTACAGTTGAAAGCATAGACTCCATTATTGTTAAGATGGTCACATTTATCTTTAACGATAAATAAAAGTTTACCTATGGTCACCGAATTATGAAATTCCAAGTTTAAATTCTTCACATGCATTATTTTCATGATCCTGTACGTAAAATTTCCCAATAATGGCATCTAACGCCAACGTGATTGCGCTCGTCTCTTGTTGTACAAGGAAGAGTCGTCAAAGAGCGAGTGGCCTGCTCTTTACGCCTACGGTCTAAAACACTAAAAAGAGTGTCATTATGATAGCCATTTCTCATCGCAATCTTCAAAATAGCCATTTAATTTTAAATATTTGTATACAAATTTGTAATGAGTAATTATTTCCGCAGTGTGATGAAATGTTTTAATTAAAAGAAATGTTTCTCATTTATTTTTTTGTCTTCTTTTGATATATATTACGCCGTATTTAGCTGACCAAGCGACAATTTTATTACATTTTGCATGTACTCATAATAGCATCTATTTTATAACCACCCTCTATTAGTTTAACGTACTTTTTGGGAAAATTTGTCAGCAAAACAATATTTTACTCTGATCAAAAGATCTTAGTTCATCATATTCAATTCAAATATTATATTCGATTAAGAAATATTTAATTGGCATTGACAGAAAAAGACAGACAATTTGTAACTGACAACCTTAATTCGTATTTGTAGTGATTATTGGTAGTCTTTTTAAGATTTCACTAAATAAAAAACTTCATCTAGTCAAGGCAGAATAAGTTTCCACAAGCCATAAGGACATGTTGGTAACATCGTTTGGATAGGTAATAAATTTGGCAACAATGCCGGACGCAAAAAAAATTAAAGTGGTATAGGTCGATACCCAGAATGGAATCCAAATTGATATCAATGTTTATGATATATAAGTGGTTGGCCAGAATGATAGGGTGCGAGAGGAGTTCAGGATGTCTGAACTCCTCTCTGTCTGTCTGACTGACTGTCTGAACGGAAAACGAGAGGATGTATATCTCAAAGGAATAGGTATTTTTTTGAAAAACCAAAGAGTGGACGGATATGGGTTTCACGTGTAATCAAAACATACACGGCATATTCAAAGAACTGCGGAACTGGCCGCGCAGTAACTTAAACGGAGTCACCCGCTGATGGTCACACATTCATTCATTACAGTAATCTACCAGTTAGAGGTAGGTTGTGATGAAAGTCAGAGAATATCCAACGAACTCTTACACGTGCTGTGCCCTTTCTACCTCTTGTATTTCTTTCTTCATCTCAGCATAAGTCCTACCGTTCTTCATCCCGTCCATAAAACCGATTCTCTTCCTTCCCCTTCCCCGCTTACCCAACATCCTTCCCTCTATCACGATCTTCAGCAAACCATCGTCCCTCATTACCCCTTCCAGCCACCTACCCTGCCTCCCCCTAATCTCATCTATAAGTTTCCTCTCCTCGCCCACCATGTCAAGCACTTCCTCATTTGTCTTCCTTTCCGTCCAACGCACCTTCTCCATCCTCCTCCACACCCACATCTCAAAAGCCTTCAGCCTATTTTCGTCTTCCTTTCTCAGGGTCCACGTTGATGGTCACACAACTGTGTGAAATTCAAAGTGAAAAAATATTCACAGTGAGATAGGAAGGACGCTTGGTTAGCTTAACTGGTTAGAGCACTCGGCGCGAAATATAGGGGTTTGGGTTCGAATCCCAGTGCAGGCGAATGATTTTTTCACTGTGAATTTCACACATACACGACATAAATTAAATAAACATCAGCCGTTCTGGTGGACGCCAAAATGTAGCGTAGAGAAAGGCATTGGCTATAAGATTCATTCTACATCAATCGTCATTACAAACTCATTATTCTTAATCACTATTATCATTCATTATCATTTCTGAAAACTTGGCAAACGGCGCTTGGTCACTCGTGGCGCCCGTCCATTTGAAACAACCTCAACCAAGGTAGTTTAACTTAATAAATAACTCATATGTAAATGTGTGCGTTCTAAAATATTATTTCTATATTAAAATAATATAAAAGTGGAGATTTAATGAATAATGGGTTCTCAAAATTGCTTTAATGCTTGGAGTGGAAGACACGGCGGCAAAGGGCGTCATCGACTTCGTGTTCAAAATGCCATCGGCTTCGAAAGATGAATCTGGTGCCACAAGTGACCAAGTGAGCAGCCGTGAGCACGAATGAATTCCGGCAGTTGTATGTGACTCTGTAATAATAAGTATTTATACACGGATGACACTGGTCTATTACTTCGTGACTTGCCATCTAAATCCCCAAGCCTAAGTAATGACAAAGGCGGAAAAATGGCAAAAGAAACTTTGGCATTGAGTTTGTGTGCAGTTGCTGATTGAGAAAAGGAGGCCTTTCTGGTGGTTTGGAGTTTCGTGTAAAATATTTTTAAAAAATAATATAACTTTGGTTTCGAAAACTTGAAATCAAATATTTTCCGTTTAAAATAAGCAATGAACACTCGTGACATTTGTATTGAAAATAATATATCACTCTCAGTTACGATTGACACTCAGTTGGTTACGATTTCGGTTTGGATAACACTCGGCTGCTCATTTTTCTCGTATTTCCTAAAGCGGTCCCGTCCCCAATTCGACGACCATTCCACCCCAAGTGACATTTGGTTCACCCTTCCCTCTCGCCACCCTCCACAAGCAGAACCCGGCGTCTCAACGTTTCTCGCTGCTCCGGCCTCGCCTCGCAGCCATTCCGTGGACGTGAATGCGAACGGACCCTTGCCTCCGCCTTCCTCAGATCTGCCAACAATGACCAACTTCCGTGATCGACCATCCTGTACTCACTGACAGACAGACTCCTTTACTGATTGGCTGCGGTCGCCCTGTAAACCACTGAATTTGTTGCACCACGCTCTGTGCATTTCAATAGAAGGTACTGTGCACGAGGACCTCCCATATTACCGATATAGGGGATTATCTTCTTTACAATGGCCGTCAGTAAATCTTACTTAAAATTACAGTGAATTAAAGTAACTTAAATTTACTATTTCGTCTTAAATTTACTATCTCACATTTATGATGCAACGGGCAAAATGAACGTGAAATTTCAAAATCAGAATGAAGGCTTTCACATTTTAAAATTCATCTTACTTTGTCCTCAAATTAATTTACACGAGACGACCTTGTGCTGAAATTAATTTGAAATACCTCAGTTAAATGGAAGCAGATGTTTGCAATAGAGAGTGGCTCGGTATTTTCCTTTGAACTGCGCTTTCACATTTTCTCACGAAAGAGAGCGGAGCATAGAAAGAAAGTAAAAGGTTGAATTCCAAAGAATCAACCCGTTCAAGTGGCGTGAATAAAAAGATGATTCCAATATAAATAGAGAAGCATGTCAGTCTGCATTTCGCTGTGCATTGATTTCCCTTATCGATCGATGTGTGTTATTTGTTCGTGTCAAACTCACTAAATCTCAAACATCATATTGAAAATGCTCCAGTCCAAGAGGTCGCAATATTATTGCAGCCTATAAACCGGGCTGCCGGCTGATTTCGCCACAGCTGTCACAATCGCACCCCCCCCCCCACCGCCCCCCTCAAACCCCCCCCATCGGATAAGGCTCGCCTTCTCATCCTCCCCTCCCTCAACGGCCGCTCGCGCCAGTGTCATATTACGGTCACGTGGGCCACGCTCCGCCATCGCGAGATCCTCGAATCAAGGGATGGGAGCTACTAAAAAAAGTACCGGTATTTTTTTATGAGTATTCAAAAGCAATAATACTACTCGTCCGGTAGTACCGACGAAAAAATACCTGTAAACCGGTAGTTATGTGATTCATTAAATATTTGAATTATTTACAAATTAACGTACGTTTCACCCTCTCTCTCAGTGATTCAACCCGAAGGTTGGTTTGGATAGTTGAGGGTAGAGCTCACCTCGGACTAAGCCACAGGCGTGTGAATTTCACACATTCAGGGTAGTTCATATGGCCAGGGGGCCTAGTTCCTTTCCCTGGGCCACCTCGCACTCCCGAAGATTTTTTTTTTGCTTTTTTTTTGCTCGTTTCACCCTAATTTTCCGATATTTCGTCAAACTAGAATATCAGTCCAAAAAGAAACGCAGAAATTTCCATCCATTGGCATTTTTAATGAACATTCATCGCGAATGAAAGATCTAAGGCTTTCCCGGCGTAGAGCGATGTTTGGGGTTGCTCGGGTTTCCGACCGACTCTTCATTTCTGCCAACGAATGAATGAATGATGAACCAGTCGTTCATCGAAACGGTCGGAAACCCGAAAACCCCTGAGCATTAATCGGGAATATACATAGGCTATTCAGTAAATACTTTTTATTTGACGGTGTATTTTTGCGCTCGTCGCTTTCTGTTGGAATGATTTTAAATCATATGAAGAACGATCGGTATTGCTTAAATGTTGTGGTCAGGTAAAATTCCCTGTTCTAGTGATCAATCCCTGCGGTCGCACTAGCGTTTAACGTACAGGATTAAATGTTTGTATTTATACGGTTCAAAATCATCGTTTATCTGGTGTTCGGCATCCGCCCAAAATATATACTTAACCTATTATATCAATAATGATAACAAACATATCTCAACTTCACGGGTCTGTAAAACAAACAGACATGTTACGAGAATATTTGAAAATTTAGTGTAGTTAGTACAGTTACGTAGTTACAGTTTCCGGCGTATTTCGGTGGAAATCTTTGATATTAAACATAATGAATTCACTTGTCTATTTCCAAACTTCTTTATTTCAACCGACCATGGTTTCGGCACGTAGTTCCATTTTCAAGAATCCGTGGCGAAACTATGGTTGGTTGAAATAAATAAGTGTGGGAATAGACAAGTGAATTCAATATGTTTAATTTCGTAGTTAGTTCCGTTAGTTGACGCAAGATGGCAGCGCTGTCTAAATACGGTATGTTTAGTACCGGTGCCGTCGGTAGTACCGTTTTTAAATACTGGTCGGTACCACCGGATTAAAAAATAACAGTAATCGGTACTACCGAATACCGGTATTTTTTGCCCATCCCTACACGAGTCAAACCCTCTTCGACTTCGCCGACTATCGCCCAAAAATGAGGGTGAAATTCTTTCGCTAGCAATGAATGTCTGACGGTTTTTAGCTGCATGCTGTGAATGAATTTGATGACTTTCTTTACGATTCGCTCGTCGAAGACCGGGACAAAATGTCAACATGTGTTAGCAAGGCTTTGAATGGAGCAAAAAAGCAAGACGCGGCTGTCGCATTCGCCGACGGCATTTGCCGCGCGAGCAGACCGCGATTGCTCGCGGCGAGAATATTTATTCCGTGGGAAATGCGGCGTGCGGCTGGATGGAGTTCGCAACATGCTGCCAGCATTTGAGGTCAATCACCGAAAGTTATTTTTCTTTGAAAGAAAATATTCGTGATAAAATGAGCATATTTTGCTAAAAAATGATGTCGAAAGGGAAGCCTCTCTTTTACTGTGCAAGTGGCATTCATTTGTCATTTACAGATCAAGTTAGGCTTAAAAAACCGGATCTAGCCACCTTAAAATGTTTTAGACCGTATCTGGATCAGGCCTGGATTAAATCGGACCCGTAGATGCCCTATGCGCCTAATATTTTGGTTCCCCAGTAGACCTGTAATTCAAGATGTAAGCATTAATAAACATTATGTGTATTTATATATTTCCAAGTTATACAAAACTTGCCGGCAGAAAGAAATTATAACCTATTTATAATTTTAGACTTCTACTTTATTTATTTTTGCAAGGTTTTCTCCAAATCTTTTAATTGCAAAGTTATGGTTAGATTGTTCAAATTAACAGTAGGTAAAAAATCTTTTATACATAGGAGAGATAAGGCTGTCTTGCCTTGTTGCATAGTTGTTCTGATAGGATTTTAACATTCTTCAGATGAGGAAATGAATACTCAGCTTAGCAATTTGAGATAAGCAATGTTGAAAATATAATAAAAGTAGTGACAACCTTTAAAAAAATACACTCAATGTTGTCTACAATTATTTTACCAAGCTCAGCTTGAATGAATCTGGTTTTTACATCCTCCGTTACACTGCATTGATGGCGCACATATGAGTGAAACTGCTGAAACTCAGATAATTTATTTATTTATTTAAAACAATGTTCACATACAGCAGTAGCGCCAATTTACAGTGAAACATTTAGCAATAAACATGACAGAGGATAAAAATACAATAACAACATAAAAATCAACAACGCTGAGCCCAAAATGGAAAGGGGAAATATTTAATTTGTTGACAGGTGGGACATAGCTTGTGTGGTGACATGGTTACATGATAAATAAAAAGTATCGGCAGTGTGAGGGTGTGAATTAAGAAGGGAGGAGAGGCGAAATAAAGGTGAACGCTGGGTGAGTGATATCCTAGGAATAGGCAGGTGGAGTAGTGAATGCGTGCGGGTGGATCGAGTTGGTATCCTAAATTTGAAGAGAGAAAGCAGTTCAGGGCAGTCAATGGTCGAGTTAAGGGTGTTATGGAGGATTTTTAAATCAGTTTTAAGTCTGTGGTTTTGGAGTATGGAAATGGAAAAAGAAGGCAGAATATCATTTGAGGACATACGAGGACATATCGTATTGCGGAAATGTGGGACTCTGTTTGACTATTTTGGCAAAGAAATGGGGGATGCAATCAAGGGATTTTAGATTAGTCGGGGCTGATATGGACCATATTGGGGAGCAATATGATACTACGGGAAGAACAATTGTTGAGAAGTAGGAATGGAGTGCTCTGGGATCTTTTATTTCTTTGAAGCGGTAAAGAAGGCCTAATAGGAACATTGCCTTACTTTTTACAGTCTGAATGTGGTCGGAGTAATTTAGTTTTTAAGAAATAAGAAATTAGTGCTCAAGTCCTCTGGGTAATCACCAGTTAACTTTTGGCAACACTGAAAATGCTTTTCAATTTCAATAATTGTTGAGGTTAATGGAGTGACGTTGTGTTGCAATGCAGTTAGAATAGAGAATCACTTTGATATATCTTTGTATGTCTCCCTTCTTCTCATCTCAGCTTCAAGTTTGTCAATAATTTCGTGTACTTGTGGTGCGTCTCCGTCATTGTGTATCCTCTTCCCTTACGTCTGTAAGTTTAAGCTGCCTTACAATCGACACGTGGCAGCATTTCCTTTGTAATCATCCGAAGTCATCAATCGGAAGATTGGTTTGCAGCAGTTCTCCATTCATTTTAACAAAGAGCTTCCTAACTTCCAGGCTTATGTTTCGAGTGATCAGCAGACTCCTCTTCTGCTAGAATGCTTTCTTTGCTTCGGCTGATCTGGTCACAATGTCTTTCTTGCATTTCCACCACTGGTGATCCTGCTTCCCAGGTAACAAAATTCTTCCCCATTGAGTGAGTTTTTGCTGCCTTAGTTTTACGGTGATTCTGTCTTCTTCATTTCTTCCACGATCAATAAATAACCTTGGTTTTCTCAACATTAATCTTTAAGTTGTATTTATTCAGAGTTTTGACCATAGAGTTCAGTAAAATACTTCTGCTTCTCTTCATATCCTCCACATTTCATCACTGCCATATGTTCCTCATACAGCTTGCATATTGCTCTTCTGTCGTTAAATGACACTCCTATGCTCTTCAGTGTAGTCTGCATTCTGTTCCAGTCCAGTTCTATTGCCAAATGCTTTCTTTGCGTTCATGAAGGAAATATACATGTGGTGGTCATTTTCAATCCTCTTCTCTGTAATAAGTCTTCAGGGCTAAAATAGCTTCCCTCATTGCCCTACTTTTCCATAATCTTAATTGGTCTTCATCCAGGAATACTTCCATCTTCTGTTTCATCCTCCAGTAGATGATTCGGGTCAGAATTTTCGGTTCATGAGCTCTAAGGCTAATTGCTTTAAAGTCTTCGACTCTCTTGGCTCTTTTCTACTTAGGGGTAGGAAATATTAAATTCTTTTTTAAGTCCATTGGCATTTTTTAACTTAGATAAATGTCACACATTATTCTGTATAGGTTATAGAGTCCTTACTCCAGCATACTTAGGAAACTCCTAGAGAATTTCATCAACTCCGGGCGCTTTTCATTTACTCAAATTCTTTACTGCAGCGGCAAAATCTGATCTTAATATGGTGCATTCATTCTCATCTTCATTCACAGTGTCTTCACCCTCTTGTATCCTGGGATTCAGTACCTTGCCGCTGTATAGATTCTCCTGGTACTCTTTCCATCTCTTCACTTTGTCATCACTTTCAGTAAGGAATTCATTTCCTTCAATTCGAATGATAATACCTTTGATTGGATGTTCTTTCAAGCAGGGATGTGACCCGAAAAGGCACTTTACGTTTCGTGCCGTACCTGGGAGGCACCCGAACTCGGAGTCCAAGCGTTGAAGGAGACCCAACCCTTCACCGCGGGTAGTTTATGGCACCAACTGACCAGTCACACTATTTTTAATAACTTCTTAAAGTTAAATATAAATCACAAAGCTATGCTCGTCTTTGTGTTGCACTAGTCACACTGATGAAAATGGTTTTTTCATCGCAGTCATACGATAGATATTAACCAATTTAAGTGCTTTAGTAATTTAATGTACATTAGACTGGCTTGGTTTACTAATGCATGTAAAATGGTTAATATCTATCGTGTAACTGTGTTTAAAAAAACCATTTTCATCAACGTGAATAGTACAACACAAAGACGAAAATAAAATTATGCGATTTATGTTTAACTTTAAGAGGTTATAAACTATAGTGTGACTGGTCAGTTGGTGCTATAAGCCACCCGAAGTGAAGGGTTAGGTCTCCTACAAAGCGGAGGCTTGGACTCCGAGTTTGGGTGCCTCCCAGGTACGGCACGAAACGTAACGTGCCTTTTCGGGACACATCCCTGCTTTAAAGTAACTTCTTGCCATTCGGTAAGCAGATTCAACTTTTCCCTCGAAGTGATTGCCTTCCACCTCTTTACATAAGTCTTTCTTCTCTGACCTTTATTGCTTTACGGCTGATCGCATCTCTTATTTTTTTATACAGCTACTGTCTTTCCTCTGTTTTTCAGCATTTGTACTTTTTTCTTTTTTTCTATTAGACCCAAGGCTTCCATTGTAATTCATGTCTTCCGACTCTGTTATTCTCCTTCCTATATTCTATTTGGCTGCATAAATAATTCCTTTCTTGATCTTTTGCCATTTCTTTTCGATTGATCCTGAATCGTTTCTATCCTCTTCAGTTTGGTCTAGGGTGCTCTGGTAGGCTAATAGGTGTTCCGTTTCCCTCAGTGTTTTAATCTGCCATCGATTTTTCGTTGGTTGGTTTTTAAAGCTGAAGCTGGGATTTCATCATGACGAAATTATGGTCACTGTCGATATCCGCACCAGGATATCTCTTGCAATCATTTACTTGATTTATAAATCGCTGTTTCAATAATATTTAATCAATATGTTATATTCTTGTCTCCTGGAATTTTCCACGCGTGTCTTCTTCGCGGGTGGTTTACAAGTAGTGTGTTTGTGACGACAAGGCCATTTTGTACGCAGGACTCAATCAGTCTCTCTCCCCTATCGTTACGTTTTCCCAACCCATAATTCCCTACTGCCTTACCTTTTTGCCCTTCCCCTACTATAGCATTCCATTCTCCCAGAATAATAACATTGTTATCCCCTTTTAGATTTGTTCTCACTTCTTCTATTCCGTCGTACATATCTTCTACGCCTTCGTAATCTGACGTGGGCATGCATACTTGTGCAACCACCGTGTCCTCAGGTTTTTTTTATAATTTACCCATTATTACCCTTTCACTGTACCCAAGATAGCATTTCCCTCGTATATCGCTAATTTTCATGAGTATTTTACCAACACCTGCGTTTCCATTCGTAGATCCAGAATGGATAATCCGGTAGCTGCCGGTCTAGAAGTTCCCTTCTTCGGGCCATTTGATTTCGCTGTTGCCTTAAACATCCAGACCCATTTTTTTACTAACTACATTTTCACGTTTCCAAGTCGTCCACAGCGCCGAAGTTATCTTACATTCCAGGAACGAATCCTAAGAAGCTGATTAAAGTTTATGACTGATGTACCCTCTCGAGTAGTCACCACCAGGAAATCCGAATGAGGGAATAGTTTACCTCCGGAATATTTTACTCAAGAGAATTCCATCACGTCTTTTAGTATAAAATATGAGAGATAATAGTTGAAGAGCTGCTTCTCCTTGGGATAACAGGCTAGTGGTTTCCCGTTGCCTCGCTGTACCACATCAGTTTAGGTTATCAGGCGCAAATACCTTACCGCGCCTATAGTAAATTGAGTGTCGCTGTACCGACCCACGTGATATCCACCTTCATTCACGTGACGGAGGGCTGCAGCCCTCTCCTATGGGTTACTGGCTGACTATTAGTTGGCGGCAGCCATTCACTAAGTCACGAAAACCCCTGAAAATTGGTGAATGGCGGCAGCCATTCACCAATCTTTAGGGGTTTTCCTAGCATTTTTGAGCGTCTTCCCCAAGGATGGCCCCCTAAACCCTCTGCCGCTTTCTGTCCTCGACTGCTTATTCATCGAGTAACCTCGCTTCTTTCGCACCTAACCTCTATATCTGATCCACCTGTCGATCCACCATCCGCAACTCGGTGGACGCACTCGGTAGTTAGCCCCGAGATTTTCTTTGTAGCCGCTTCATAATTTTCAAATTCATGCTGCAAATGCATGCGAAAAAAAAGCTGGTCAGGTCCATACAGATCTGCATATATTTCTAAGTTTCAACCTCATTGTGTAGAATTTGACTTACGGTTTAAATTTTTCAAAATTCCAAAACATCAGCTTGAAGAGGAGTCCTTGATCTACTTATTAGCGTAATGATAATCATGTTTCATTCTAGTGTCTCCATTTTTTGACTAGCCTTTGGCTCTACAGTCTAACGCTTGTAAAATATTGGGAAATATTGCGAAATTACAGCAGTTGTCAAAGCATGAGCCAACGACCTGTTATCAGATAGTGATTCAAAGAAGCTTCCATTTAAAAAACCACCATTTAAAAAACCACCACTCCTGTTCCACTGGAATTTTGAGGCTGAAAAAGGGTTTGGAGGGACTTCACTTACTGAACCGCCCCTTGATAGCAGTCAACAGCACTTCTGCTGACCAGATTTCGTGAATGAGCTGCACAGGATACATATATGGCTTATTCGTTTGTTTATTACTAAATATCTGTACACCTCAAAGCGTAAACAGTTACGCATCATTTTTTATAAGGCTGACCCACTTATTTTGAAATTTTTATTCGAAAAAATTCGTATTTGTTCCGCAACATATGATTTAGCATTTCCTCACCGGTATGGTTTATCATTCCCAGAAAAGTTGACAAGTACTTAATTGGCTATCCAACTTTTCTACATCTACATAATACCCTGCAAGCCACCTCAAGGGTGTGTGGCAGGGGGTAAGTAGTTACCAACATGCATACCACTTTTTATTTTTATAATCTACCAACTGATTGGTAGGTTTTTGGACAGTCCTAATCATACATGCCACTTAATGAAACATTGACTCGTTTTCCCTCCAATAGACATCCTCCCATTAGTTCCCTCTTTGAATTCTCATACCTCCTACCCTCCTTAATTCGTCCAGAATTCCTATCCTCTTCCTTCCTCTTCCACGCTTCCCTAGTGTTCTCCCCTCTATCACCCACTTCAGCATGCCCTCTCCTCTCAAAACCTCCTCCATCCATCTCTTCTGCCTTTTCCGCACCTCTGTCACAAGCTTCCTCTCCTCTCCAACCATATCAAATACCTCCTCGTTCTTCTTCCTCGCCACCCAGCTCACCCTCTCCATCATTTTCCAAACCCACATCTCAAACGCCTCAAGTCTACGTACATCCTCCTTTCGCAATGACCAATTTTCCGACCCATACAGCGCCGCGCTCCATATTAGACTTTTAACCAGCCTTTTCTTTAGGGTTCTTCTCAGATGCCCCTTATCAATTCCCTTCTCTTTGAAAATGCATCTTTAGCCAAAGCAATTCTACATATGATTTCCCTACCACTAAATCCATTCTCCTCTAAAGTACTACCCAGATACGTGAGCTGCTCGACCTTCTCTATTTTGTGCCCTACCGCACTTTTCAGCTCATTCAGCTCCACCTTCTTACTTTTAGAAAATCTCATCACTTTCGTCTTCTTGTGATTTATCTTCATCCCATACCTTTCACACTGCATCTCTAAGGCATTCACCATTGACTGTAACCCCTTGTTTGACTGAAAAATCAATGTTTGATCATCTGCAAATCTCACTAATTTTATCAGATCCCTCCTACCTTTATGCCTACCTTTATCTCCCCCCATACCTCTTATTTTCCTCTGCTGCTGCATTTGTCTCTACTTCCGAGCAAGAATTGCTTTCACCACTACCGGGGACGACACCCGGCCCACTGGACCGAGTCCCGTAGTTAACAGGATTTATTTTCATAGAACTGTTCATAGTTTCAAAGTTTTTTTAATCGAGATGGTATTCCGTGTCCTTACTCAATAGCATTTTTTACGTGACACCATCACTTCAGACACCGCCCTTCTGGGGTCAGACGCCTTTTGCATCGCCTCACTGAGGTACAGACGCTGTGCGGACTACAATTCTTCTGTCTCCTAACCATCGACCAATCTGGCGTCGGTGGCCCTGGCAGGAGCATTGCTCCCGCCAGTTCAGCTCTAGGGGTCATCGGAGCACGCAAGCCCTTCCACCACGACAAGTTTGTGGTCCAAGGGAAGAGATGCACTACACTAGATCCTATTAAAGTTAATGAATCTTCGACTATTGATGCATCAGCAAAAATCGTTGTTTTTCAAGAGGCGAAACTTCACAAGCATGTACTACAATATCGATATGCTACCAATGCAGTATGTAGGACTGTTTGCATTAATATATTTTACAACTACATTAATGGACAGAGATATTGCTTTTGAGCACCTTAGTACAACACTTAAACTGATTGATATGTTACTGAGTTTGAGTTGAATCGACAGAAAGACAAGAAGATATTATCTCTCCAACAATACATGCGGATACGTTTTGAGCAATCAGTTTTGTGAGTTCCTCACAGGTTGTTTTGAACCGGCGAGAAGAATTTAAGCTAAAAATATATCGCACTGACTTATTGGCTCAAGCAGCCCTAAAAATATTCCCGTTTTGCAATGATCAAATATTTTATTCCGTTCCTTGGAACGCCAAGAGCCAAGCAGTTCAGCTATCGTGCGAATTACTTTTATCATTGGAATTCCCATCAATACCTAGGAATATTTTCTGCGACGGAAAAAGAATAATTCTTTTGCGTATGGACCGGCGTTATATGTGCTCAAATAAGAGGGCCATACAGTGCCGCTGGACCCGGTCGATGGCCCTGGCCGTCCCCCACGCTTGCCCCCGAGAGACAAGGCCCGAGCACTCATCACTTTCACTTCAATTAGCAATGGCGGCCAATACGACATTGACGGTGTCAAAGGTATCTCGGTGGTCGCGCACAGGCAAGGGGGTACGTAGGAATCGCCGATCGGCGGTGCCCGATGTGAGCTCACACTCGAGGAATAAGAGTTGGTTTTAGAATTCGCGCTCAATTCCGCCCGACGCGGCCGCCTCCTCCAAAGAAGTGAGCGTCCCCTGGTGGGTGAAGCGAATGCAGATTGTTCCCGCGGTCGGGCTCGGCGATCGGGCGGATCGGCAGCCTGTTTTCAATCCATCGTTTCTCTCTCGCAATCCAACCCCATCGTTTCTCTCTCGCAATCTCGTATGACGCTTTGTCCTGCGACTTTCTGTCGTTTCTCGAGTACGCTGTCCGTTTACACTGTCCTCAGGCTCCCGTATTTGCGTGCAAGTGAGATTTGCACTCCTATCCAGTCTGTTGGCTCGCGAGACTTGACGGAAAGCGCGTTGAGACTTTGAGTTCAATGCAGTGGGGCCCCGGTTCAATGTTCCTCCATGGCGGCCCAACGGGCCAGCAGGGAGGAACATTGAACCATTGAACACCCTGATTCCGCGACAACGCGACGTATCGCGATGTCGAGGAATCAGGGTTGGAGTCTCGGTCAAACAAGATGTGGCATTGTGGCATTCTCCTTCGTGGAATTCTCATACGGCTCAATAGAATTGAAAATCGTTTTCAGAATCATTTAAAATAATTTTAGAAAAAAAACTTTAACTATTAGCTTTTAAGAGCTTTTCAAGATTTTTAAATATTTCTAAATCAATATGCAACGCTTGGTTTCGTCAAGATCTATTATTTATATTATTTTTTTAGACAAAATATATGGTACAAGTAGAAAATATCTTCATATTGAAAGGTTTTTTGGAAAATTTTCGCGGCAAAATTATATGGGAAAACTATTTCGAAAATTTTAATTATTTTAGAATTTTGATTTGAATATTTCAAAATATTTCAACAAGTACTTGAAAAATTATGCATACAATATTTATTTTGCTTTTTTTATGTTTAAAATTTGCTCGTAAAAATATTATTGTTGGAGAAGATTTATCGAATTTATATAGCATGTATTCAACAGCATTTATCACTCGTGCTTAGGAAAGACTAATTCTTCCTCGCCGCAGAAGCATTTAGAATGGTTGTGAAAGAACATTGCAAAGCTTTCCTGTTCAAATTTTGATTCCTCAGGTTGACGGCCAATCGTTATTTTTTAAATTTCCTCCTCAGGCCAAAACGATATCTCCATGTGGGCATTTCGGTTAAATATGATAGAGTGGCACAGTTAAAAAAATTATTGTTACCGTCTTGGGACGGTAGATAGAAGTGAAAACTTCATATAATAAATTTTGATTGATGGTGTATATTAAAGTAAAATATGGCAGGTTTATTTAAGATGAAGAAACATAATTCATTTTGCATAAAATTTGTTATTTTTCATTTTTTATTCATTTTTATATTTTTATTGTTCCTCAATTGACAAATTATTTACATCGTTATTACAATATTTAATTAAATTGGCTTATGATAACTAAAATGGGATACAAAAATATGTGATTTAATATTATGTATATATCTAGAAAATACAGCATCTATTGTCGTTCCACCTTTTGTTGTTGCGTCGTTTCTATTGTTATTAATTGTCAAACCTAATTCATTTTCAAAGAAATCTAGCAATGGCTGGGCATTATCTTTTCCAAAATCAACATTAAAGTCTCCGCTTATTATTAATGGTATTTTATCATAGTCTTCGCCGAGAATCCGCGAACCAATTTTTGTTTACTGTAATAATTGGAAATGTCAGAATTTTATTACTTTTTTTATTACTTTAAAATTATAGCAAAAATTGTTATAATCATATATTTAATTGTGTCAATGCTAAACATTAAATTCCTTACGTGGCGAAGAGATTACTTTTGCTATAATTTGGCATATTTGAAACAAGCTTCTCAAAAGCATGAACAAATTTTGAAAAAAGTATTGGATGATATTACAGATATTTCGTCAATTTTACTTTGTTCGCTTCGCGGCAATAGCTATAGCAGACACTCTCCTAAGCCTAAAATATTCGTATGTACTATATACATAGGGCGCGCATTCTCTTTCTCTTCTCTTCGCCGTACTATATTCGTATGTGCTATAGATAGTGGGAACGGAACGCTTAAAAGTTAACGCTTCGAGTGTCACGCTTTTGCGTTCACTCCCATGGAAATCAAGCCGAGAGAAGGCGTAGAGTAGACCCTCCCAAGAGAAGTTTTCACTTCAAAAATCATATTTGATAACGTGAATGTGCATTTAAATAAGAGGACAGCGTTACTAAAATTGAAGCCGCAGCGTTCGGGCACTGCAATGTCCTCCGCGGTTTAAGTGCTGGCCGTCGCGTCGACCTCATAATAACGTTGCTACGGTGGGAATGTTGCGTTTTAGCCGTGGTCGCTATTCATTGGCTGCTACTAGTTGCAATCCGAAGGCAATAATCAATAGAACAAGCAAGATAAAGGCTTGGAATAAATTTTTCTTGTATTCTGGAATACTTTGTCTTCTTTCACCGCGACCACGTTCTCGATTCCGAGAGAAAGCTCCATCATTTGAGCTTGTTTCTCAGTGCTTCGCAATGCGAACGATGCGTGCGAAGCACACAAATGCGATGAAACGAGCATCTTTTCAAATTTTCAATTTTCATGAGATATCTTACAATGTGATCCATTATTATTGATGTAACGTAACCTAATGAAATTGTTTTGTGACATGTTTGTGCTGCAGATAAATGCGCCTCAGGTATTTCATCCAAACCAAGGGCGTATCCAGATCAAAACTGAAGGGAGGGGCAGCTTTCTGAATGCAACTTCATGGGGGAGGAGATGACATGCAATAATATACAATAACAAAAGGGAGAACAGTGAACATCATTTATTTAAAAAAATGTAAATTCTTGGACAATAGTTTTGAATGTCAGTGGAGGGGTGTCCATGGTGCCATGAAATAATTCACAGTAACTTAAGGAGGAACACCGTTTATTAAAAAAACATAACTCTTTATCAATAGTTTGCGAGGATTAGCTGCGAATTTTTTAACTACAGCTTCCACTAATTGCTCCTTGTTTGCGAAAACCCATTGACGGGGAATGCTTAGCAGTGCTAACCCATTCAAACCTATTTTCACCAATAGTTGTTCTTAGCCATGTTTTAATTCGGTGAAGGGAGCTGAATGAGCACTCAATAATGCTTGTTGTGTAGGGTAGTGAAAGCAATATCAGTATTGCCTTACTAATGGTCGGGAAAAACAATTCGCTCTTTTTTAAAACTTCAATGATGCCTGGCGCTTCCTGTACCTCATTCTACATTTTTTTCACTCATATTCCACAAATGTTTTCCACGTTGGAAGGGGGGGCAGCTGCCCTCCCCCCCCCCCCTGGATACGCCCTTGGACCAAACTGCCATTCGTCGAGGAAGCATTTTCAGCAAAACAAGAATCGAAATGTCGAGTTGGGTCGAGATTCCAGACATTAGCAGTGGTTGTGTTCTGGTTGAAGATGACATGTTGCAGTCCTCCGTGTTACCTTTCCATCCTCTCCGGTTGATGGCAAGTTCCGTGTACACCAGTATGGACTATAGAAAGGTAGAAAGGTATTTATTGCTCTAGGGATCATGTCCTCCTGCCATGGCTCCTCTATATAGGGAGAAGAAATGACCGCGGTGAAGAGGCAAGTATCGCGGAAATGACATCTCATGCGTTCAAAATAGAGCATGTGAATTCAAGTGCCTGGTGAAAGTATGGCGACGATGCTGTAGCATTAAAACTGCTCGAGGTAATAAGGCAAAACAAAGCGAAAACAGCGAACACAATGAAGACTGTCCACGACCTCAAAAAAAAAACGTTTCGTTTGGCGTATTTTTATAATTTCACGTGCAAAGTTCTCACGATGTCAATATTTTCAAAATAAACATTTAAAAAAAGAGAGAAAACCCTTGAATTTTGTTTTTATTATGGGCTTGCAAGAGGTATCTTTAAAGTTAGGGGTTGTTCGGGTTTCCGACCGGGTCGAACTCTCCATTTCTGCCGACGTTTCGATGAACGAGTCGTTCATCATCTTGAGGGCATCCTTGGCATCTTTGAATATAGTATACGATTCGACGGAGTTGAAAACGGGTACTACTGCAATATGGCATTGCAATGAAACGAAAAAATCACAAAACTTGATGGGCATGCTGTGTACCATTAAATTTCTACCCGCCCTATTGAAACCTACCGATAGTGTAAAGCCAAAGTTTTGAAAATATTATATGGTTCAAGTCCGTTTGGTGGGGCCATAGAAATGTTTCCCCTGCTCTTGACGCCCCGTGGAGCAAGGTCGCTCCCTAGGTCCCTAGGTAGAAGGACCTTGCCGTGGAGGAGTCGACCATCATTTGGCTGGACCCGCCCAGATCCGTACTCGAGAGTCCGAGCCTCGGCGCCGCCCAATCTTATACCGAGGGTGAGTTAGGGCACCAACTGACCTGTCTCGGACTCCGAGTTTGGGTCTGGGTGGGTCCATCGACATGAAAGTCGAGCCCTCCACGGGCCTTCAAGAGCGGGGAAAAACTTTCTGTAGCCCCAAGAAATGGACTGAGCCGAAGGATAAAATATAATCAAAATACTTAATATAAAATATGACAAACGATTCTCCATGCAGTATAAATCGAGCAATGCATATTTTTTTCCAAAAAACACGAACAATCAGCAAATGTTTTACCCTTATTGGCCGCTAACTCTATGGCCGCAGCGGGCAGTTAAGCCCTTAATGGTGGATAGAGGCAAGAGGTACTACATTAGGGTCACATAAAGGGACCGTGTAAGGGCGCCGTCGTAGTATAGCGGCGGAGGCAGGCGGTGATGAGATCACCGCAGGTGTAAAGCGCTTGATTGGAAAGTACGGTCAACTTTGCGCATCTAGCCATCGTTGGCCTTTCATTACATGGGAGAGATAGGGACTAAACATGTTTTCACGAGATAAAAATTAATTAACTATGTTTCATCGAATTTGAGCCATGATAACTTGTGAATGATTAAATTGCCTATAATACCACATCATTTTCATATCAAGTTTATCCTCCAAAATGCGGGAGTCCAGTATAATACGAGCCCAGCAGACGCCTCAAACGGCAGCAGACGACGTCGTCTGCAATATAAGTGGAACGTCGCGATATTTTCCTCGCTCGTAAATTGACTTCTCGTTGATAACTGGCGGAATGGCATTTTTAAATATTATAATACTACCTAAATATTAGCTTACTTGTCAATTAGGTATCAAAATCGACTAGGTATAGAATATTTCTCTGCAATAGGAGTAAAACGTCAAGTCAATTCCTCGACCATGAAGTGAATCCCCATAGAGAGCAGACGGTGACCAACCTTGTATTGTCACTGGAATCTTAATCATTGTGCATAATGGTCAGTGCCTCAGTTAAACATGGAGTGCTGATCGTGGAAATCCTGTCAAAATGCTCACTTGACTTGACAATGACACTGCAGAACATAAATTAGATAGTAGATCGTATTAATACGATCGTATTAAAATACCATTCCGCCAGTTATCAACGAGAAGTCACTTTACGAGCGGGGAAAATATCGCGACGTTCCACTTATATTGCAGACGACGTCGTCTGCTGGGCTCGTATTATACTGGACTCCCGCATTTTGGAGGATAAACTTGATATGAAAATGATGTGGTATTATAGGCAATTTAATCATTCACAAGTTATCATGGCTCAAATTCGATGAAACATAGTTAATTAATTTTTATCTCGTGAAAACATGTTTAGTCCCTATCTCTCCCATGTAAAGAAAGGCCTACGATGGCTAGATGCGCAAGGAACATGTAGGGAACCAATCAGAAGCCTCGATTGTCGGCATTTGCCGAGATCAAACGTTGACCGTACTTTCCTATCAAGAGCTTTACGCAGGTGCGACGTGATGCCCCATCACAACTTTGCGGCAGAAAAACAAATGAAAGATGGTAGGCGTCACGACAACAGAGGCACTGCAGCATGCCGTCGCACAGAGCAACATTATTTGATTGTTCAGCTCATTGGTGAATTCTAATTAATAAGAACGTTAAAAATAAGTGGGTAATTATTAGAAAATGCTACTTTGGTGGAAGTAGTTTCGCCTGTATTATTTATGTTAAGCTAACTTGCAACCCCTTCGTTATCATGAATAAATTGAAATAAGTTGAAAAAAAGTCTCGCCACTGGATTCACTCATCACATGGTGCTTAAGTAGTTGAAATAGTGCGAATGGAATAATATTGTTTTTATTAATTACGCCGGGCGAGGTTATATCGACATTTCCACATGAACAGCCCACTCTCCAAACGTTAAAAAAATAGCCTCGAAATTTAAATTTCCACACCGTTAAAGTGGCATCAACAATGGTTAAATACTGGCCATTCTCAGGTTAAAGCTAGTCGAATATGGTTTCATTAACCTTAAGAAAGGCGGTTTTCGTTGAATACCAGAGCAATTTTTCTTACGTCATCATAAATGGAACTAAATTATTATATAGAAAAAATTAGTAGTAAAAATTATTGATAAAAAGACGTCTTTACGAAAACAGAACTTCTTGCTAGCCACCGAGCGGACCACTATTGAAAGGATTTCCCGCTTTTGGCAGCAAGATCATTTTAACGTTAGCACATACAATAAAATGCAGTGCAATCCTACATTTTATTGCTATTAATAGAGCATTTTATAGTTTTTCTAAATGTGTTCAAGTAGTAGTTCATGCTTACTTTCAAATAAATTCTTCTCTGCTCTTTCTCTCACTTCTGTCGACATTGGTGAGATTTCTCCGTTCTTGAGTACGCGAGGAAAGTTTGATGGCACTGATGAAAGATCTTTTTCCCGGCTTTCCCGGCGTACCTACAGCGTTGTTGGGGGTTGTTCGGATTTACGACCGGGTCAAACTCTCCATTTCTGCCAACGCTTCTATAAACGAGTCGTTCATCATTATTCATGCCCTTGGGGGTTATATTGTAATCTCACCTTTTTAATAACTCTTTGCGGGAAGGCGGGAGATCCGTTTCGCTCTCTTAATGATCGGCTCACGATCGGCCAAGGTCCGATGGGGGCTCCATTTAACGTTCCTAACGACGGGTGAGATGGAACTAATGAAAGGCATAAGCAAATGAGACGGATCAAGAATCGAAAGATACGGATCAAGAGTCGAAAGAGCGGATGAATCAAATTAGTAGACCGGCAGTTCACCACTTGAGAGCTGAAGATGGTCACGCCGCCTGGGTGGTGGAGTTGAACTGCGAAAAAAGACGTAATTTTCCGTATTTTTTGACGTATTCTCACTTAAGTGAGATTACAAAATAACCCCCCTGAGGATGATGAACGACTCGTTCATCGATAGGTCAGCAGAAATAGAGAGTTTGACTCGGTCGGAAATCCGAACAACCCCCAACATTTAAGGCACTGATTTGCAGATTCTAGTCACAAGAAGACGACAGACAAGACAGTACTTATGTACCGCCAGGAATTACTTCACGCGTATGAAAACGAATGCTGTTCTTCGTACATCGAAACTTCAATATAGAGTAACTATTTCGATAAATTCACGATCAGATTTGGCTGCCACAAGCAAATTTAATTTAAAATATTCTTGATAAATTTCAAAATAGCCAGTGAAGAGACGTGAACAGGGGCCTGATTCTGATGCTTTCCCGATGTTCAACTTTTCCACGAAAACGTCATTAGTTTCCACCAAAACGTCATGACTTTCCGACACTACGTCACATGTTCCACCTTCCACCAGAGAATCGTTCACTACATCGTTCATCGTTCAATGACTGGTGGAAAGTCAAGCTTCCCTTCCACCCGTCATCCACTTGGTGGAACAGCGCTTGTGTCGTGGTGGAAACTTTCCGACGGAAGTAAGCGTGCGAAGGTAGACATTTTTTTGTTCGCGGTTTCGAGGTAAGTTGGAAATCGGCATAAGTTTGTGACGTTTGGCTCTCCAGAGGGGGTCATTGAGCCGTTCATTTAACGGATCAAGAGTCGTTCAATGAACGAATGGTGGAACTTTCCACCAGTCTTCCACTGGTGGAAGATCAGAATCGGGCCCCTGATCGGGTAGTATATTTTAAAAATATTTTAGTACCTAATGACTGATTTCAAATGACTCATTGAAATTTTCATCAAAGAAAAAAGATAGAGCTGAGAGGAAAAATAAAAAAAATAGAATAAGAACACCTCAGAGAAAATATAATAATGCTGATCATAATAAGAGGCCCTTCGCCATGCTTGTCGTCATCCAATGGAAAATCGGAGTGAGCGACTCAAAACCATCTCTTTTCTTTCCCAGCGTTTGTAATTGGAGACGGGCATTTGGACATGATTGATTTGTCACCTCCTGTACACAAAAATCTTTTGGAATTAGCCGGGCATTTCAACTCGCACACAAAGCCGTTTGTAATGACATCTGGACGTTTTCTAAAAATTAGCAGTAGATTGGAATTCAGTCTTTCAATCGCTTAATGATCTATTCCCGATGAGCTAAAACTAATGATCCCACCACAAGGTACTGCAGTGGAGTGCTTAGTTAAGTTTTAAACCAGTTACTCGGCCACTCCTAGCCGCAGACTACAAGGCACTTCTGCATTTTTTTAAAGTGCAGCAGGACTTTCGCATTCTCTTGTCTTCATTTTTCTATCTGAAATGCTTAAAAAACTGGCTAAAAAGACGTATTCAAAATCTATCTTTGAATTTAAATATCGCCATTACATTACATTTATGCTTTATTTTGGTTTTGATAAAAGTAAAAATGGCTCCATAAAAGTTTCTCCCCCTCTTCCTTTGAGAGAGAACGTCGCATAAAAAAGATAACTCTCATGGCACAATCTTGTACAATACTCATATTGCTTGCTGTTCCTTACTCTCTGGCATAAATAAATTTTCCAACGTACCCCCGAATGAAGTTTTTCTCCATTTTCGTGGGAAACTGCGTCTGTTTCAGATGGTTCTTCACTCCTCCTATGTAACCATGCTAAAAGGACCACAACATGTTAACACCTACATCTACGAAGTACCATACACTACTAGGGTGTGTGGCACGGAGTGATTTTACACCAGACATGTATGTACCAATCGTCGCAGTTATAATCAAGACCTCGCACTTTCTCCCGGCCGATAGGAGCAGACCAAAAAGCAGTGAGGAGAACAATGTGTAGTCAAACTCTGTAGTCAAAAATTTATAACAACGCACTTATTAAAATTCAATTTTTTTTCTTATTGCACCGTTCATGTATAGCATCTAGGTCGTTTTGTAACGCAATCCTGTCAGACTCATTGATTAGATCCCTGCACAAGACTGCGTCGTCTGCGAAGAGGCGCATTTCGCTCGTAACAACGGTAGTGATGTCATATACAAAAGGAAGGACCGATGGCACTCCCCTGTGGTACACTTGATATTACTTTCACTACATCTGAACTAACGCCATCTAGAGCTACCCTCTGTTCGCGGTCGGCTAAGAACTCTCTTATCCAACATATTACGTCGTGGTGTATTCTATAAGCTATCAACTTAACAAGTAATTTCGAACGAGGGGCTTTATCGAAAGTTTTTTTGAAATCTAGAAATATCGCGTCAACCTGGACGAGCTTTTCTGCCGAGGAAAGAGTTAACTCCCGGGTTGACAACTGTCTCACATTAAATGATCGCTGAAAATAAATCGGCTGCAATTATAAATGTTTTGCTGATAGTATATATCCTATTTTTGTCTGCTGTCTGCACCTATTTTTCCTATTAATAATCTTGTGTTCTCCAAATATTTCGCGCCGTCTAAGCTCTGAAACTTGTTTACATTACTTGTTCCGCTTTTCACAAAAACGAATTGTTAGAGTAAGATTCCCTCTCACTAAGTGCCCTCGCGCTACCTGGTCTCGAGCAATGCATTCGGGACCAATTATTTTTACCTTCAGAGAGCGGATTGGATTGCCGCCGAATGCCTCTTCGGAAGACTATCAAAAATAACCATGAATTGGCCATTGCTCCGCATTTTGTCCCTATGCGTACAGGCATATGCATCAAATTCAAATGCGATAGCAGGATATATCTATATAATAGAGAATTCATATTAAAATCTTATGAATCGTAAACTTATCGAAGTTCAGTTGCGACAAACTCCATAATTCCACAAAGAATATTACGCCATCCTAATGCAATCCACTTCACGGTGATGATCACGATCCTTGCACGAATATCTCTTTGAATTTTGAAAAGTAGGAACTAAAACAATCATTAACCCATTTCCTCCCAACGTTGCGAAAACGCAACATTTTCTTTGCTATTTTTTTACATTGGTTCTTATATTTTATGGTAAATTATTTTCATTGTTATACATATATAGATGTTATTACTTCTTATAATATTTTTTTGAATAATTTTTCCCTATCAGTGATATTTTTATTTGCTTGGCAACTTGTTCTTTCCTGTGCGTTTTCCGAGGAGCGTTTTCATTATTTTTTTTCTTCCAACATTTTAGAGATATTTAATCGTTGAGGTGATTAAATAACACAACAATGTATCTTCAAAGTTCATTCACGAGATGAAGTAATTATTTTTTATCTAAAACTATATTTTCTTACTTGCGCGTTAATGTTGCGAAAACGCAACGTTGGGACTTAGGGTGTACAAATGTATTCGTTTCCCATTCCAGTGAATTTTGGGACATAGCTGCATAGGAATCTTCAATAGCTTTGCTGAGTGAGGATTTCAAATGGGAACGTAACTTTTGTTAGGTCGATGTCAAGTACAGCAGCAAGCATTCATTCTCAGATGTTGATCATATACATTTAGTACTACATCTGTACTTGGAGACACGTTTTACGTTTCACTTTAGTAGGAACTTATTTACCATTTATCCTCTCACTCTGAATGCCCATGTAAAACAATTAACTGACATTTTATCGGTGCTCGAGGAACTAAACTCAGATAATTTGGAAGAAGGAAGTTTTCCTGATGCTGTGATCATTCCACCAGCAGTAGATCCCTTCACTGATGCAGAAGACATAGACGACAACGAAATGGATCTAGATGACAGAGCCGGAGAGCTTCTGAGTGATGTAGCGGGGACAATTGAACTGCACCACAGCATTGACTTAGTTCATAAAGAGACTCAGACATTCACAGAGAATGATTCAGAAGCTCCTGTCTTGGAGAAAAAACCTCCAATATGGGCGAGACGTATGCCTAGGTATGAATCATTCACTCAGGGCAACGAAGTAGAATCTCGAAAGAAGTTAAAATGTTCATTAGGCAGTTTGACCCCAATTGAATCCTTTCAGTTGTTGCTTTTTTGAAAAGGTGATGAATATGATAATATCCTATTCAATTAAATATTCTATGGATAAAACTACCATGATTTTTAAATTAATCGCAACAATCTCAGATAGTTTTTTGGCATTCTCCTTTTGACGGGGTATCATACGCTATATCAGTCCCGATTTTATTGAAGCTGAGACCCAAATAGTGTCAAATTTTTCAGAGAAGCTTTATCCTGTATTAGATTTCAACAAATAAAGAAGTACCTTCATTTTTCCTGCAATGACACCCTTGATTTGAATGATAAGTTTCCAAAGATTCAGCCACTATTTAAAAAAAATCAATTAAAATTTCATCCAATTCGGAATCTTTTCACGTAACATCACAATAGATGAGCAGGTGGTACCTTATTTTGGACGTAAATTATGTAAAATGTTTATTCGTGAGAAGCCTATTAGATTTGGGTTTAAGCTGTGATGCTTGGCATATTCGTGTGGCTTTCTCTACCAATTTCATCCATACTCTGGCGCAACTTCTAAACCAAATGACGGCCTTAATCTTGGAGAAATAGTGGTAGCAAATTTGCTAAGCGTTGTTAAAAATCTAAAGGATCACAAAATCTATTTTGACAATTTCTTTACTAGCCATGCACTACTGTCAATCCTTTCACACAAGGGTTTCTTTTGCCACTGGGACTGTACGGGAGAACCGGATTTCCGATTGTCTCTTGAAAGCAACCAAAGACGAGAGATTTGACAAAAAAGGTTCGTATGACTCAGCGCTTGACGAATCGAACAAGATATTCGTGATACGATGGCATGACAAATTCGTAGTCAAAGTGGCAACTAATGTGGGAATGCTAAAGCCTTTAGTAAAAACAAAATGGTATAACCGCAAAACGAAAAAAATGGATTCAATACCCCAGGCAAATGTAATTAGTGACTACAGCAAAAGAATGGGAGGTGTAGACCTTCATGATAAAGCATTATCGAATTATGGAATTAAAATCATAGGAAAAAAGTGGTAGTGGCCCCTTTTTACAAGCACTCTGGATATTGCAGTGGTTCATTCACGGAAAATTTACAAAATATCTGAATCTAATGTAAGACTTGGTGCTTTCCTGGGGCACGATGTGAATAAATTCTTCACTGGGTTTCCCACTAGGTGAGATGTTCAGCCAGAGCCGATGTTTCAATGGCTAACTCTGCCATCGTCCTCACGGCGTTGAGTGACGCTGGCAGAGTTAGCCATTGAAACGTCGGCTCTGGCTGAACATCTCACCTGCTGGGAATCCCGTGAAGAATTTATTCATATCTGAATCTAACATTTCCCTGGTGAGTAATAGATTTTGGTACTTTATTTGTATCAAAGCGAGAGAGGAAAACCTGCAATAACTGATAACGGAGATACGGAATTAGAAACAGAAAACTTCGAACAGCTGTTTGTGAAGACCATCACACGGAAATCTACCAATATCTATAATATTGGACAATATAGGACATAATAGTGCATACTGATGAACATAAAAGGAAGAGTGTAGAATGTGTCATTCGCAAACAGTATACCAGTAAAACCTGTAAAGTGCCTGAACACACAAATTGATTTGAAGATTTTCATAAAAATCAGTGAAATAAAATGTAACAACATATTTTCCCACATATAAAGAAATACGTTTAAACATTAAGTAGTTGTATTTCAAAATATAGTGAAGATAAATAAATATATACAATATTAAAGTGGTAAAAACACTGTAAAAAATAATAAATTTGAAAAGCCTGCTGCACTCTATTTCTGATACCCCTAACTCCCAACGTTGCGAAAACGCAACATTTTATATTGTTTAAATAGAAAATGTTAAAATTTTAAAAACAGATTTTTAACCATAATTGGGACTCATGCGATTGAGTTCACCAAATATTTCAACGGAAAAGTAATTTTTTAGGGCTCGGGACTTAATGGGTTAATAACGTCAATCATAATGAATCGCATTTACTAGCATCAATCGTACATGTGGTAGTGGAAATTCAGCAGCCAATACGGTTCGTTGAGTGAATCCTATGGATTATTTCTTATTAAAATTTAAGACACTGATCCACGCATGGTTTAAGGTTTAATTTTGAAATAAATGTCTAACCCAAACTTAATCTGAAAGTTTTTATCGATAGTGCTGCAACTGATTCGGTCTACCCATTAGTTTAAACCGTGCAATCATCATTTCTAGAACTCACTGAATGCTGCCGGATCTGCACACGAGTCAGGAGTTAGGGAGTGGGGAAAACTGGCGTTAAATAGCGGACGGGATTTGCAATTTTCCGTTGTTTTAAATGCAGTGAGCGATGCTTCAGGGCAAATTTTGATTGTGTCACAGGATTATTTGGAAGAACATTTAAATGCGTAGTTCTGTGTACAAGAGATTCTTCGTGTGACTTCTCCGTTGTTAACCAATTCAGGGTTCCCCGTCCTCTCACTTAAGGTGGTTGGAGCGGTAATCGTGAGTCGTTGAAGGCACATTCTAATAACTTTTCAAGCAAATCGATAAAAATATTCTTGGACCACTTTTCACTTAAGTACACCAGTTTATACGTTGGAAATTGCCAACCATGCAGTAATGTATATGATGCAAGAGTTGTATTTCAAATTTTCGCCTTAATTAAAGCATTGTTTTGACTTGGATTTGCGGCGCGAAATTCGAAATTTACGAGAAAATCATATCTAAACACGCTTTTCTTACTCGACATGATACCTTGATATTTGTTAGCAGCTATCATAATAATATGAAAAGTATTATTTCGCATTTAGGAGAAAATCTGTACATAAGCAATCGAATTATTTCAAAATATATGCCGTGTGCTATAAGAGTACTAGTTAAAATATCATTGAATTGCCAGGAAACCAAATCGGTAGCATGCAGTTTTTTTCACTTTTATCGATAGATATTACTAATAAGGACACGTATGCAAAGTTTCACGCAAATCTGTATACATACAAAAATCGCTCCAGCCACCTTAACTGTTTGACCCGAAGGGGCTGAAGGTTACGGGCGAGGTTTCGGGGAAGTGCGGGAGAGGGAGGAAGAGGCGGGAGGTTAAGCAAATTAAGCAATTAAGGAAATAATGTTTATTTCAATAAATCCAACGCAATCTAGCACAAATTAACGTATTTACACTAAAAATACGCATTTAAAAAAATCTCACGTGAGATTAGGGGGGAGAGGGGGTCGAGCCAAATCTCACGACACCTCACTAAGGGGGGAGGGGGGTTCGAAAAATCGCCAAAATCGCCTCACATATGGACGCCCTCTAAGAGCGAACAAATGACAGGGTCGCTCCGTGGCCTCGGGCTCGCGGCGTCGCGGCGCGTCGCCCTGTAGACGCGATCGTCTCTTGGTCGACGACCTCCAAACTGTATCCGGCCCTCGAACTCTCGCCTCCCACGCGACCGCCGGGCTATTCCCTGGAAACCGTCGCCGATATGATGTGCCGCGAGGCAGCAAAGAATGAGCAGTTAATGATGGCGTACACAAGAGAACAGAGTACAGGCTGGACGTAAATTTTCATCTCCGAAAAACTGATATCACTTAACCCCTTCTTATTTCTTATCTGAGGCAATAAATGGCGTGAATTTCTCTCCCGCCCCTTCGCCTCCCCTTTCCACTCTATATAGGATGTTGGTTGGTTGAGCGTCGAATTGCATCGCCCGCTCCGCCCCACCACAAGCACTGCACCCAAAAGATAAAATCGAAAGTTATTTGCGTCACTCAATAAACTCGTGCGATGTACTTTCCACACGTTTTATTACTCCCAACCGACCTAAGTCGCTGCTTCGACCACCCAGCGTGATAAACACGAAAGAAACATATAGAAATGGAATAGAAATGAGATTTATTATTCCGGGACAAAATTTCCCTTAGGAACATGTTTCGTATACATAATTTAGAGTCAGATCTTTAATTACAAGGAAAATATCATATCATTGAATACATAGGTGATACAAAATTAATAATACACATTTGGCATTATTGCCATATAATAGTAAATACAAGAAAATGAAAAAGCAATGAAAAAATACACCTCATAGGTGTTGCAGAAAACAATAATCAATTGGATTGGGACAGCGTTTTGTTACAATATTACAAAACTATTGGAATGCAATAAGCAGAGACATCAAGAAAAAAACACTGTAAATAATATATTGTAGGTGTTACACGAAGTAGCACATCCATTAACGCATATTAAACAACATTTTATAATATTAATTTTTAAACCTTTTGGCATTCTTACATTTTTCGTACATACTTACAACATACATCATCATCATCAGCGGTCATCAATTTGAATATTGGTTCGCAGCTACTCTTCACTGCACCCTCTCCTCTCCGCAATCCGCTTCATTCCTTCACATAGTTATTCACTCTGACGTCTCACACGTCCTTCACGATTTGTTTTAATGCATTCCAATATTTGCCTTCGTATATAATTCTTTCCATTTATTTCTCCTTCGATATTGTTTTCATTCGGCTGTTATGTCGTAAAATGTGTACCCTAAGTTTGTCTCTCCCACTTCGCAGAGCTTTCATCGTGTTTATTTTCTCTTCAGCTCTTCGTCCTTTGTTAGTGATTCTCTCAATCCATTTGAATTCGTTTAAAGAAAATATGCGCGCGTGAAAAAAATTACAGGAAGACACATTACCAACTGGGCAAGAGTCGATAAAAAAATTAAGTAAAAAATACGAATGAAAGTTAAACATGCCACCTAATGCTACTTTTTTTAGGCCATTTGACGCAGCACAGGATTCGAGACCGAATCCTCGCAATGGAGCATGCGATGCAAGTTGCATCAAAACTAACGAAGGACGGCATACTGACGGCGATTGTCTACTAGTTAACAAATTTCCTAAATTCCATCGAAGAACGTCTTCCAAAAGATTTCCACTGACCCCCACTCACCACGACTACCAGAATACTTCCGAGATACGCCAAGATGCACCTCAGCGGTCACGCACCCACGCCTTCCCCCTCTCTCCCCCTCCCTACGCCTCCTCCCCCCTCGTGCCTCCCCTCTCCAACCTCCCCCTCCGACCTCCCCTTTCCAACCTCCCCCTCCGACCTCCCCCTCCAACCTCCCCCCTCCGACCTCCCCCCTCCGACCTCCCGCCTCATCCTCCCTCTCCCGCACTTCCCCGAAACCTCGCCCGTAACCTTCATCCCCTTCTCCCTTCCCCTCGCCAAGGAGGTTGCAAATCGCCAATTGAAATATTGAGCAACGTTCATGCTTCATTTTTATTTTAGGTATATTTGTAAAAACAGCCTCACCTCTTCCTTCATTTTCTTCATTGTCACGTGCGTGATACTTCTAAAGGCCGTTTTACACGGTACATTTGTTTGTACAAACTCTTCCGTGAACTCTTGCATGAGGCAAAATGTATCGTTTAAAGCGGCAAACTGTATGAACGCTTGCGCGAATGTCTCAATGCCTGCACGGGAAATAGAACCTGTTCTAATTTCGTTGAGACAAACGTACAATCTCACGTACATTCGTTTGTACAATATCTTTCATCGTGTAAAACGGCCTTAAGAAGTGACACAAAGATTGGAGGCATCCATTCGGCAATGAACGAAACGCGTGGATAGGGAAGGAACCGGAAGACTAAAATACCCTGAATTTCACGAATTTTCGTGCTATTTACCCGTCTTCTTTGTGATCACGGAGGAACTGCCGGAGCCATTTGCGCAACAGCCGTAGAACCCCTGAACTTGACCTGCCTAGGACCTCGGACCCGGTCATTTTCATCGGTCGTATTTATTTGTCAATTTTTAAACATTTTCTCTAACTTTTTGGCTGTGAAATTAACATGGTACTTGCAGAAGAACAATTTTACGGAATACTGCACACTAGAGTTCTGTACCCTCATGATACGAGAAATGAAAGTATGTCAGTTGAATAACTAAAATAAAATTTTCATCCGTAGAAGGGAAAGGTTTATCACAGAGAATTGAGATAATTATGCTACTGGCCAATCAAATCAGTCATCATTGCTCATGATTTAATTTTATTGAATACAATAAGATTGATTTTCGGCTTAATAATTGGTACTGGGCAAATATTTTTTCTTTTTGCGATGTGATTATTTTATACTTTATTATACAAGCTTTTATTCATATTATCATGCTGCATGACCATTAGTTAGGAAGTGGGGGTTATATTTTTGTACGTAAAATTAGTACACACATCTATTAGAACCTACCTTCTTGGGAAGTGCTCGCTTCAACGTGATTCTCTCATACATATGCATATTGTGTAGACTCCGGTGTATGACACACGCACATTTTCAGGCAGGTGGGTCGCTCATGTAGTACGTATGATACGTATAAGTCATTTTTTCTCTGCAGAATCTAACCTGGCACGTCCATAGTTTTCTGTCTTGCGCGTCCAGAAGCATTTCGCTCGCAGTAGCGACATAAGCTCTCAGTTCTTCTGCAAGCTGTAGCATGAAGGCACTCCAATACATTGATTGCTCTGATGAAGGTTTCATTTCGTGGATATGCCTCATAATGAAGAAATAAATTACCACTTCCCGCACTTTTTCGATCTCTGCATGTCGCTTCTGCAAAAACGCCACGACCCCAGTTTTACGACCTGATCTCAGCGAGCCTTGAAGACCTGGACCACGAGTGTCCATTAGAGCAAATATATACGGCCCTACTCGTCGAGGGAACAAATTCGTCGAGTTACCTCCGTGTTTCTTTCAGCGAAAATACCTGAATGTGGCAGTTCATAGACTAATCAATGATAATCTTTCAATTTATTTTCTGCGTTGTGTGGCATATGGGGTGGGAGGGGTTTACTTTACATGGGAGGGGAAGGGGAGGGGGCGTATTCATATGCCTCAAGACTCAGTTATCGAGAGAGACCTAGTATGTGCGAGGGAAGACTTTGAAATACTTTGTGTCAATATTTCTAATCCGGAAAATAATAGAGTACTCAGTATAATTGGAAAAAATTAGAAACCAAATGAAGACTTGGTGGACGTATGTTCAGAAGAACCAGGTAAGTGGACACTAGTAGCGGGGGGATCTTAACATTTCGGGGGTGTGGTCACGGGAAGTGGTGGGGCCCGGCCAGCTGCAAATAGCTTAATCCAAGAAGAGGAATTAACGCAGATGATAAATGAACCCTAATGGTGAAAGAATGTCCTCGACTATTTTCTATCTTTTCATCCATTTATAAAATTACATGATTTATGCACATTTAACCGTTATATGTTTTCGCGTCTCAGCGGCGCTGTAAAGGGAAAATGTGTAGTGGAACAGAGTGTCAGTAAACAAATCAAACTTCAGGAGTTGTACCGTTCACAAGTATTTAATGTGCAATATTACACAACACGTGTTTCATTGCTTAGGACGTCATCATCAGGTATACCTGATGTGTTGTCATAATCGAAACACATGTTGTATAATATTGTTCATTAAATTCAAGTAGACAGTACAACTCCTGCAGTTTAATTTAATTAGGTGTTATAGACTTAAGAGTTGATCATGAAAATGTTTATCACGATCATTAGTCTTATTTGGCGATTCAAATTTACTACAGGGTCGCACATTCAAATTAAGACTTTCGATTAGAGCGACAATGGTCTCAGATAGTTTTCACGCTCATGTTTTTAATTTTATCGATGAAGTGGAGATATTACTTTCATAGAATTTGTTAACATATAGGAATGTGAGTGGTGTGCGGGAGTATTTCCCTTCCTTTGATGCTTGGCCGTGTATCTTTATTGGCGGGCTTAAATTACCCTCCTTCCCGAAAATAACATTTGCCCTCCTTTCTCTCCAACTGGCCAGCTGGGAACGGGATCACAAACACCATAGCATTCATAGACAAAATCTTGCCTTGAAAGGCTAGATATATTTGAAAGACGCAGGTTTACACATAGGAATAAACACATTTTTTTTCAAATTTAATTGTACCTGACTCACATCGCTCGCATGTACATGAATCAAAATCATTATTTTATAATATTCTGGTTTGTGTATTGCTGGTTTTTTAAGCCCCGGGGAAGTCCTATAAAAGTGTTGTAGTTATTGAAATTTCTGTTTGAGCTCTATTCTATTACATTGGCCAATAAATCATGCCTAAATATTTATAAGCGGTGAATTCATTGACAGTCCCGTATAGTCAGAGGAAGGGACATTTATGCTCGTGATTGTGAAGGCACAGTTGTTTGTGCAGATAGATACATATTTTGTCTTTATCCTCCTTATTATTTATGCAAGCGCATGTTGAAGTCTTATTTTCATTTATATGATTAAAGTTTATTGCTGTGACACCATAACTGGAGACCGTTAAATTCTTTTTGTGATTTAGAACTTGAAGTTGCAAAATATAAATAGTACGTACTAATTGGATATACATACGGTGATATGCTACTGATAATTATAATTTCACTGTCCAGAAAAAAAGTAATGCAATTTATTAATATCTATATTTATAAAAAAATGTTAACATTCACATTTTTCTCCCGCACGGAGCCGCGGGCTCCACTTTGGATCATTTACACAGCAGACAATTCAATAAAGACCTATATTTTTACTGAATTCTCCAGCCTTAGGTAATGTGTTTTAGAGCTATTAATGGCTTATATTTGTAATTTATGTTAACACAATGCTACTTGCGAAATTTATATGTGAGCTCAATTTAAGATTTTGAATGAATGTTACTTTATATACTTAAACTATTATTCATAAACTATGCGATAAGGCATTTACTAAGACAGAAAAAGTGTCACACAATGTAGATAAAATATTTCAACACTATAATCACATTCATTCAGGAAACCATTCATTTAAAAATGCCCAAATTTATATGTTGGTACCCTCTTCCTTCTGCGATAAATAGGAGAAAATGGTGCATTCCTTTTATTTACATTGACATCGTGTGGGTGGTGTTTGGGAGAAGATGAAGTTTAATACCTTTCAAATGCGATCTTACGGATACATTTTGCACTAAGATTACCATAATAGCTCATATTACAAGAAAAATAAGATCTCAACCAAGAATAAATTGATTACTGAGTTCTATTAGGTAGAAATAATGATTTTAAAGGGGCAAATGTTTATATTTTGTGTTATTTGACCTTATTTGTGCTATAAAAATATGTTTTTGTCGTGTTGGAGTTTTTTTCAGTCCCATATTTAGTAGACGTATCCTGGCGTTTTTATTTTTTGACGTCTGGACTACTAATGATAAGAACCAAATAAGCTTTAGAGGGTAAAATTATTGTAATGATGCAGCTGAAGCATAAGTAACTCAATAGCGTACGAAAGATCGGCAGCTCGACTCGCTACTAAGCCTTTATTTATTTGATGCAATCCATCGTAAATATTTTACTATGACAGAAATCAGATAATGTACTTGTTATTAATTCCATGACACATCATCATTTCACAAAAGTATGGATTAAAATATAGAATTTTTACGTGAAAACATGGTACATTCTGATATGGCATTGTAAATAAGCCAGCGAATACAAAAGACAGCGGACAATTATCTTTTAATATTTCCATTGCAACTTTTGGTACACTCTGCAGCGCTTTTGATGCACCCTCCAAAAGCAATGTTTTTATACCTCTCTCGTTGGTTCATGGTTTATGAGTATTCCAACTCGCATATTTTAATGCGTTTTTAGATAGTCATCACCAACTTTTCGTTTGATTCTGGCGGCTGGTTTCCATTGCGGGACTTGGACTTACTTGAACTATGCATAAGCCGTCATCTTGCAGTAGAAGTATTAACTAATTGTAAGTGAATGAAGCGCCGCTGGCGGCAAAGTAGCCTCAGGAAACCAATAATAGCGCGGGACAAAGATTACTATATCAAGAAAACTTCTAGCTATTAATATTGCACTTAACAACGGTCAAGAAATGACATTTGAAGGACACAGGATTCATCAATATATGGATTTGAACTAACGTATCGCCGTGATGTGAAATACAAATGGACAGCCCAATACAATGCAGAGGAAGGGAAACTGAATATTATATTAAAAAATATGAAACTCTGAGTAACCGAAAACATTGAAAAAGAAATCCTTGGTAATTATTCTTTAACACTATAGGAGAAAAATGTAAAGAATCAATTAATTTAATAAAAAAATAAAAATTTCACCACATTTAAAGTATTTACAAATAATTGTTTGCAAACGCAGATCATTATTTTGAAATTAACATGACTGAGAAGTACTGTTGTGCCTCACGTAAAATGGAAAGTCACCAACCTTCATACGTGAGATAAAAATAATTTACAAAGGAAAATGTCACAAGTGAGGATGCCGTTGATAATCATTTAATCACAGTGTAAAGTGGCCCACTGCCAATACCTTTTCGCTGACATTCATGCTACGCGTGCTAGCTAAAATAAGCACGCGCTTGCTTCCCTTCTCCGGCTCCGAATGCTCCGCGATCGGCAGGGTGAATCAGTAGTGGGCGTTTTGTCCGCCCAGATAGCGCCATTGTCGGGCTAGCGATCATGCGACACACCGGCTAGTGCGGTGATAATTGGCGTCACTGGGAACGTCGCCCCGCAATGCTTTCTGGGGGCTGGCGAGGATTCATTCGGCGGGAGTCAGTGCGAGTCAGTGTGCGGTCGCGGTTAGCAGGTGTTGATCTCTCGGGCGGTGTGTTGGACGACGTTAGAAAGGGATCTGTTGCCATAGTCTTTCAGGTTTGCAGTGTGTTGTTGCTAAGGCTCTGTGGAACTCGAATGAAATTTGTTTGTGAAGAAGAGAAATAAGCCGGTCCTAACGGAGAGAAGTGCTGACCAGTTAATCCTGTGACTGACCGTTTCTTCAAAAATGTGTACTCCAGTGAAGAAAGTGCCCATTCATCTGCAGGTATTATATACTCTTATTTAACCATTTTTATGTAACTGTATCCTTTTGTAAGCTCAAGTGATGCATATTATCCAAGCTGCTTACCCCGCTTCTGAAGACAAGTTTTCGAATTGAGCAACGGCTTTTTAAATTCGGACCGGCCTTTATTTTGATGAATTTTAAAATAACCTAACTAATCGTTAGAAAAATATTTATCTTGAACGTGATAGATCGATGAGTGTGTGGGAATTTTGTGGCAATGATTACAACTATGTGATTAATGAGTCGTTAGCACTTGGAAATTCATTGCTTGAATGAGTGTTACATTTTTGTTGATCCGTGTTCGCTATTCTTGAAATCGTTTTCTACCCAATTTTGTTTCAGTAACCGTCATTCAGTATTCAGTACAGTACAGTTTTTTTTTCTGTGTAGTCATGGCAGAACTCACCGCTGTACAGAGCTTAAAGGCATGGAGGTGAGGACTGCTGTGAATTAATGAGTAATGTGGACAGAGCTATGTTCAAACATCCATTTTAATCACGTTTTTCTGTTAATTTTGTGCTGTTTCGCTTACATTTAGCACTATAAATTTCCCATTTAGTTACCTACAACTGATCGGGGCATATTGGAGATGACGCTGGTGAACTGCCGTGGAATAAGTAGTTTGCTACTCAGTGGTTCAATAGTGTTTCGATCCCACCTCTCGTCCGCCCCGGATCCGTGTTCTCCGCCCTCGCGAGGCCGTCCATTGCATCCCACGGCAGCGGGCGAGGCCGACACCCCCTCGTGCGCTCGGCCGGGTCACCCCGGCGACTCCCTTGGCCAGCGAGTGTGTATTCTTGGTCGCGACGCGTGGGCCCTCGCCGGGGGCGGGAGCGCCGGCGTCGCGCGCGCACTGCGCCCTATCGATCGGGCCCCGGCCACTCCCCGGCCGTGCCACGGCACTGCCCGACTCCTCCTGCCGGCACCGTCGCCGCATTGGCGTGCGCCGACGGCGGGGATTCCCGCGTGGTCACGCAGGGGTCACGGAATTGTTCGAATCGATGCGAATTCGGCCCAATGGATTCCGTTCACCGGCAATCGTTCCTCAATTGATAACCCTGTCTAGTTTACCGCCAGGTGTCTACTTTCCCCTAGGATCGTTCCAGAACGAGAAGGCGGGAGTATATGCTGAACTATGCATCTGTTTATGTAAACTGGTAGCCAACTGGGTGTGTTTATTTATTTCAGTGTCAAAAGTTCACCTGGAATCATTTCTAAAGTAGAAGGGATGAATAGTTCTTGAACTGGAAGGTATAGTTCAGGAACCTTCCTTAGTTCACATTAAGGATGATCTACTTAAAGTTCTAGTTTAACATCGTGGGGAAAATTTTAGTGTGAAACGACCTTAAATTACTCAAAATGATGCCATAATGTTATGCACAAAATTATTTCAGGACAATTTTTTCCTTTGTGACAACAGCTCTGAACTGAAGGTTTTATTTCACGAAACACTTCGGATGCTCGCTGCGTGGTTTAGCTGTTGTAATTTTAACTTTAGTTTTCTTCCAAATGTATTGATGTAATGTATTGTCACTGTTCTCCTGACTTTTTTGGTCAGCGGCCGGGGGAACGTGTGCGAGGTCCCGATTTGTACTGGGCCGAGTGCTGCATGCCTGGTGTGGAATCACCCGGTGCCACACACCATAGTGGTGGCTTGCACGGTACTCCGTAGATGAAATTAGTTGAGATTTTCAAGACCGCCTAGCGGCTTAGTAAAGAATGATTGTGTAAAATCGTGTGGACATAAATTTTTAGCGAGTGAAACACACAACTCTCTTTGGAATAGCTGAAATATGACGAAATATCTGTTGTGTAATTACAGTTTACATCTACGAGGTACCGTGTAAGCCACCACTAGGGTGTGTGGCACGGGGTGATTCCACACCAGGTATTCAGCACTCGTCCAAGCATAAATCGGGACCTCGCACGTTCCCCTGGCAGCTAGGCGAAGACCATTCCAGGCGAAGACCAAAAGCAGTCGGAAAAACAGCGCGCAGGCAGACTAGAAACCTAACCTAAGGCTAAGCACGAGTAATCTATAGACCTCGGGTAATATGAGAATTTTCAATTGGGAGGAATGGTGGATGTTGAGACTTTGGCGATGAGTACCTAGCAAGACTGTTGTGGAAGTTAATTTGAAAAATCGTGAAACATTGGCTGTCGAAGGGGAAAATTGAGTATCAGAATATTTAAGCAATTATGCGTATAATCTTACGACACCTTTCGCCGTCGACCCTGGGGGAAATTTCCCTCTCCGCCTTAGCTTGGCGGTCTGGGAGCGCGGGGGGAGGGGGGTGAAGTAGGAGGGGGGCGGAGGAAAGGTGGTGGGGTGGGGGTTAGCGCGAGGGGAGAGGGGGGGTCACCTAATGCCGGAACAATTAGGGGAGATCTTCTGGTCTTTTGGGGAGGAGGTGCAATATATTACCGGGGGGGGCGTGATTCACTGGAGGATTGATCAAGGTGCTCCCCCTGAGCAGTGCCGAAGCACGTTCCCACCTGCCGAGGGAAGCTCCTCTTGGAAATCTTTGTGCGAGTGCACGAGAGGGATGGTGCGGGCCCAGCGCATTGCTTTCGATGTCCCTTCGAACGTGGCGTAAGGCTTAGCGGGCGTTTCCGTCGCGTTCCGGCTCGCAGGACGTACGCTACCTTTGCACTCAAAGTGAAAAAGTTCAGTGAACCTTTCCCTCTGCCCCTCGGAGACGTTGTTGGGGCCGCGGCGGAGGGGGCGGCGTGGGAGCATTGCGGCTTTTTCAGAGGCCTCCAGCCGAGAGATGAGCGCGCGACGATCGATAAACCTTCCCGGCCATCCTCTTTAACGGCTCGAACCCCACGCTATCGTTTCCCTTTAAATTGCGACATCTTTGGGCCGCGAGTCGTGCTTTTCCTGAGATTACGGTAACCGTGGGAATGCTTTGGTGTGCACTGTTGTCGGCCGAGCGTCTCTTTCGAGGTGTGCGTGAGGTCCAGGATGTTTTCATTTCGCTTTCGTTGCCCCTCGACGGATCATCACGCTCGTTCCAGACTGTCGGTCGTTCGCTTGAGAGGAGCTCCTGTTGATGACGCTAATTTCCGAAGAGTGTCTCCTGGATTCGCATGCTTTGAAAAGAATGCACGGGGAATCAATTGACGTGTAAGATTTTTGTCGTCAGTGCTCGCGAATGCATTCAGGGTTCCCCGTCTAATGTTTCGAATGTGCAAAAAAGTGAAAGGATGTCGCTCCTCCGTGTCTCTTGGGGTGCATTAGTTCTGGTGGAACACGCAATCCTGACTTTTCCGTGAGTGCTTCTTTGTTTTACGCCACTACATATGGAGGAGAATCTTTCTGGGTTAGCTTGGAGGACGAATTCTTTGTTGGTGGTTGGGGGGGAGAGTTACCTGCTCCGATGACCAAGTGCGTGGCTGCTTACGGCGGTGCGCCGTCCACGTGACCACCCGGGGGCTCTCTGCTCCTCGCCATCGGCAGTGGGCGGGTGGTGGAGAGACGGTGACCCTAGGTGGGAGGGACGTACCAATCACACGCTCGAGATAGCGTTTCATTATCACCCTGTCTGCTTGACTTGAAGAAGCGGCAGGGAACGGAAATGTGACCGTTCTGCCTCGTCCTCAACATCGTAATCCGCCTCGGGTGCCGGCGGGCCGGTTGTATCCTACTATTGCTGGAAATGGTGGTGGTTGTTAAGTGAAGCTCCGGTAGAACTTACAGCTTGCTCATTGCATGTAGGTTGTTCAAAGAGAGTTTCCACCGCGTGGTCTACGCACGGGTAATTGTAGTCTTTCGGTGAATGACCTTTTCACTTTCATATGAGGAAAACGGAAATATATTTTGTGTACAAATGTTTAGTTTTCAAAGTAGCCTAAAATTATTTGGATTGAGGGATCAGTGGAAAGGGTCCGAGTGAAGTAGTAGTAGTAGTTTACTGTCGGTAACTTGGGGATTTCTGAAAACAGAATTCAGTTAGGCTCAAATGCAATTACACGTAAGCCACATTTTGCGAACCGTTTTTTACAGTGAGTTATTCCAAGTATCGCGAAACATTTCATTTTCTTCCAGTAGGTAAACATAATTTACACGTAAGCCACTTTTTGCGAACCGTTTTTTACAGTGAGTTATTCCAGATATCGCGAAACATTTCGTTTTCTTCCAGTAGGTAAGCATAATTTACAATTTTTTATCAGGCGTGGTCAATTTTAATTTACTAAAATCTATGCGAAATATGTGAATTCATTATTTAACTCAACGGCGTTTACACTTACGGCGTAGCAGTTTAACATTCATAATTCCGATTTCTTTACTTATTTTTTTGATGAGAAATACCGTGGGTGAATTTAAACCGCGGATGGATCGGAATGTCGTCCCAGAAGTGTATCCGTGCGATTATCGTGAGTGAACGCGTTCGCCAGCTCCCAGAGTGCCGGCCACGAAGTTTTAAGCGCAAAGATTTCCGGTGGATCTTCGCAGACGGCGAAGGAAATTAAACAGAAGTCATAAATATTGCTTCTGTCGCGAATTTTCGTAAAGCTTGCTTTTTCTGAATTCGTTTGTGATTGCACTTAAAGATTAAATTTAAAAGATTGCACTTAAAGATTAATGTTAAAAAAAGCTGGATTAAGGGAGCTTTCAGAGCCTCGATACGGATTCACGGTATTTTAAGGTAAAGCAGTGCGAAGTTGAGATGTAACGACCCCAGTGAGGATGAGGGCGTATTTGCCAACCGCTGAACGGTTGGACGAGCATGCATCGCGTCCCCGTGAGCAGCCGCCTGTGGGTGGGGGGGGGGGGTCCTCCGTGTGGGGGAACCTCCGGCTCACCCTGACACCAGCGTCACCCGACTTGTTTCGAGTAATCCTAGCGTAGCGTGTAGTCTCCCTGGCTCCTTCCAACCTCGTCCAGCCACCTTTGTGTTGCTCTCCCCGGCGTCTCGTCGCAGGTTCGAACGTGGCGTGCGGCTTGCCTTCGCAATTTGTGTATTGCGCTTATAAAGGGGACAGGATAACCAGGTGAAAAATGTTTGCAGACCGTCGGAATTTTAACTACCGTATTTCAATGCAAGGTCCGAATACTTGCGGTGAACTCGAAATGTAGCCTGACTTGAGCACAATATTATCACTGGAATGCAGGGCCGATTGTGTTTCCTCCACAAGAGATCTCAAGTGGATGTCCCAGGATTTTGAACTCATCTGATATATTTGTATGTATCCCTTACAAATTTTTTTATGAGTTTTTGTGTAATTTCTTAAAAAAATGTATTGCAGCGTATAGACGAAAAATAAGGTTACGTGCGAGGCCTCACTGAAAATGCGAAGAATGAACTTGGTTATAATCCATTGAGGGAGCCTCAAATATGCTTTCGTGGCAATATCTTGGTGGATGACTGCAAGTGTAGCATATCATCTATTTTTCTGCTAACTCTGGAGTGAACATCACTGATAACAATGACGAATACTAGAGTCTCAGTACACACGTTGTTTGTGATCAGGTACAAAATCGCTTTTCCCATGAATGTACTATTTTGCCATTCAGTCCACGCCAAATTTTGTAGTTTACTGTGAGGAACTTTGTCGAATACTTTCTTGATATCCACCGATGAAGCGTCAAATTGCTATCTTCTCCGGAAGCCATGCCAACTGTTGCGGCCAAGGTGTCGATTCTCCGGAAGACTCATGGTATTCCTTGCAGTTACGTGCTCGAGAATCTTGTCCGAAGGGATGTTGACGATAAGGAACAAAAATGTCCTGCTTATTATTTCATTCTGATTTTTAAGAATGCAGTGACATTGGCTCATTTCCAACTTCTTTGCTCTTCAACTTTCGGTAAAACCATGTGAAATGTCATTTACGACTACGAGGCTATATGTTAGGCTAGTTTCTTGAGCTCTCGTAGCTGTATCTCCTATAGACCTGGGGGTCTGTTACTTTTATTGGGGTATTTTGAGGAATTATCCCATTACCTTTCATAATTGTCATCCATCGGCTCCATAATGACTTTCTTAATGCTTGGGTGTCATCGCCTGTGTATACGCTTGTAAAGAAGTAATTTATGGTTTTGTCTATGTCGATACTTGAAATTGTCTTTTCGAAATTTTGTCCGACTTATAGAAATATTATCATAATGGGTGATTTTAATGCAGATATGTTCAAAGACAATGATGTATACATATTAGGTGAATTTTTAATCTCTAATATTATTGAAAATGAGTTACCAGTATCGGTTTTTACCGTAAAATTCTTTATCCTCGATACACCAAGTAAATTGGTAAATCATTGAGGAATTATCACATTTTAGTGACCGTAATTTGTTTTTAAAAAATTCATGAAAATTGATTTTAATATTTTATTAAGTACTGAAACATTGTTTCTGGACTCGGTATGATTAAGTATACAAAAATATGTTTTTAAAAGTTTTCCTCATCTGAGGTCACCTCGTCGCTGTCCGATTTTGTAGTCCAATCCACCAAAAAGGGACATCGAGCTTCTTTGAATACTTTCCTATTTGCATTGCTGGGTACTTCCGTTGATGAAGCCAATGGGTCGGGTGTGAGAAGCAGGACTCAGAAAATATCCTCAAATATAACCGTCCTTGAAGGTGATGTTACCGAACTTCCGTATATCCTTATGCCTGGATTCTAGGGCCTCCGCCGGCAATTGTCCATTGGTGGCACTTCTACCTTCGCAATGGCAGTCCCATGAATAAGTACTTCGTAAACAGTGGGTGGCATGAAGTGCCATCGTTAAAAGATCACGTGACGGGCAGCAATAGGAGAAAAGTAATGGTTGAAAGCCGTATCATTAACTCGAAATCCATTAGATAGGGATTTCGAAATAGTAGAAAATCTCATACTTAGCTCCTCTCTAATACCTAAATGGAAAGATGTAAAGAAGAGACTCTAGTATAATATAATTTGTAGTGAGTATGCCTATTTCAAGCAATGGAATAAAACAAACTTATACTAATTTTAAAATTTAATTGGTAATTTATGTACAGGAATTTTCCTATTAGAGATAAATACTATAACTAAATGGATAAGAAGCGTCTCGCACCATCAATCGTTGTTTCACTGCTAGATTTTGGGATTTCAAGTATAGGTCGCATTCTGTTCCTGAAAGAATGTTGTAACACTCACCAGCAAATTAAGGCTGGCTCGGTGAGTGATGCCGTTTGAAGTTTTCTAAGCCATGAGAACGTGCATTCTTTCTGCGAAATCGCGTTGTATATTACTGCAGAACTTGTACACACACTATTCGTAATAAATAGTTCCAGTGAAGCGATCTTTTAGGGGGCATAAACCCATGCGCAGGCACTTAGTTTGTAAAGAAGCCATAGTAATCTTCGCTACACACCAACCGAGTCCCAAATATCATTTTCATGAACTCCCTGCTATCTGGGAACTAAATACTGGAGCTCCCTAGAGACGCCAATTATTAAAACAATGGTGTGGGGGAACGGATTATGACCACTGAAGTTTATTGCGGTTGATCGGGTTATGACCGCCCTCAATTCGGACCGGTTCCCTCTTTCAAAGATTGACGTGGTTGCTGATTGGAAGGAATCAAAATGTGGGCGCTGTAGTGGCACTCGACAGTTATTAGCGCTCGCTTCATTAGGCTGACGGTCGGCCGTGGTAAACCGTCCTCTTTCAGTATGCCTAAACTTCTGTATGAATTCTCGGCTAACTTTGCGTATGCACTTTAAGGTGGCTGAAGCGGTAATCGTGAGTCGTTGAAGGCACATTCTAATAACTTTTCAAGCAAGTCAAAAAAAAATATTCTTAGACCACATTTCACTCAAGTACACCTGTTTATACGTTGTAAATCGCCAACCATGCAGTAATGTTTATGATGCAAGAGTTGTGTTTCAAATTTTCGCCTTAATTAAAGCATTGTTTTGACTTGGATTTTCGGCGCGAAATTCGAAATTTACGAGAAATTCATATCTAAATACGCTTTTCTTACTCGGCATGTTACCTTGATATTTGTTGGCAGCGATTATAATAATATGAAACGTACTATTTCGCATTTAGGAGAAAATCTGTATATGAGTAATCGAATTATTTCAAAATATATGCCGTGTACCATAAGAGTACTTGTTAAAATATCATTGAATTGCCAGAAAACCAAATCGGTAGCATGCAGTTTTTTCACTTTTGTTGATAGATATTACTAATAAGGACACGTATGCAAAGTTTCACGCAAATCTGTACATAAACAAAAATCGCTCCAGCCACCTTAATGCATGGAATTAACCCTGACTCCTGGAGTAAAAATTATAGATGTGGTAATTTTATTCGGAATTCTATTGAGAAACGACATCAGGAAATTCCGCGGGGCTTATTATCGCGCCAATCGGTTACTCTACCTTCTTATGCATGTTCCATCCTTAGGGGGACTAGTTTGGAATGGTTTTTCATTCTGAATATATCGTAGAGATTAAACTATTTCTTTTGATATAAATATGATAATCGATCCCCGCCGCTAACATAGTTTTTTCTACTTGATAAAAAAATTAGGTGAAAAATAAGAACATTTTTGAATACTTATTTGGTCCTGGTAACGTAGTATAAATGAATTAAAATTTAATTTTTACTCTTGTTCTCTTTTAGTCTCAATTCTAATTAACTTTTACGCTTTTATTTTTACTATGTGAGAAGTCATGAAACACGCTTGATAAACTTATGCAAAACAGCTGAACGCCTAACGGGCAAACGTCACAGAGCGATGTCCGCGGAAGATGCTGAGCTTATTCGTGACAATTTTTCTTAAGTTTAACGGTTTCTCCTGGTATGTATAACGGAAGCACTTAACGTTAAAATAAATATAATTTCTTCTACTGTGAATATTTTAATATCAGAACCATGCTATTTACTTGTTCTAAAAAGTATAATAAAATTTCTACCCTGTATTTTTCGATGTCCTTCCTCTGTGCGCCGGTACTGATCTATCTACGTCTACAAAATACCCTGCAAGCCACCCCAGGGGTGTGTGGCAGGGGGTGAGTAATCACCAACATGCATTACACTATACCCTAAAGTTAGTGCAGCTACGACTAATTATGCATTAGCATAAATCGCTAATGCTTGTCACGAGGCGAAGCCTCACAAGCATGCACTACTACACTACAGATATTATCACAATGGAGAGGGACCGTTAATATATGTATTTTACAACTACACTAATGGACAGAGACTCAAGACTTATGTAGAAAACATGCTCGGCGTGCTGTTAGTACTAGGTAACAGAAAAGGATTCAAGTGTTACGGAGTACTACTACTACTAAGTGCTACACTAACTTTCGACAAACCTAGATAAAAATATCATTGGCAGCTGTTATGGTCCTTTATCGTTCGTGGGAAAAATGACATTTTAAATCTGTCCGTTCTGCAGTCTAGTTCCCTAATTTTATTATCAAGATCTGATCTACCGTAGTATGTCGGATTTCGTAAAATATTATCAACGTCGTCAGAGAAAAGACAGGTTTGGAACTTAAATAATAGATTGAGTATAAATTTTAATCGACGTTCTGAAAGCTTTTCCCATCCCAGTTGATGCAAAAGGTCAGTAACACTAACGAGATTATCATAACGGCCTTTAACGTATCTTGCCGATCTTCGCTGCACGCGCTCTAACTCAAGTTTCCAAGCCTATCTCATAAGGATCCCAAATACTGGCAGCATATTCTAAATGGGTATAACGAGGGAGAAGTAGCTGATTTCCCTAACTTCATCGTCGCACATACCAAGTACTCTTTTAACAAATCCCAATAAACGATTAGCTTCCCCGGTAATTCTCGAATATGTTTACTCTACGAGAGATCATTAGTCAGTTTAACTCCGAGGTACTTAACCGATTCTACGGTCTCTAATTTGCTGTTATTTATGCAATAGCTGTCACACGGAGCGTTTTTCCGTTTCCAAAAATTCACAGCGCATTTTTTCAGGTTTAATTCTAGCTGCCATGCATCGCACCACTCCTGTATTGCCTCGAGGTCCTTAGTTAGCGCTTCCTTATCACTAAGGCTACGAATTTCTCTATACACCACTGCGTCGTCAGCAAATAATCTAAGCTTACTGTCAACTGTTTCACCGATGTCGTTTATGTACAAAAGGAACAGAAGTGGGCGTATGGCACTTCCCTATGGGACACCCGATGTGACTTTTATTTCATTAGAGATAGCGCCATTTAATACAACCCTTTGCACGCGATTGCTTAAGAAATCTCTAATGCAGGGAATTACGTCGTCGTCTAACTCGTTGGATTTTAATTTCATGAGTAGCTTACTGTGGGAAACTTTATCAAATGCCTTTTTAAAGTCAAGAGAAGTTGCGTCAACTGGAACGTTATGTTCACCCGAGACTAAAATATCGTGGGCAAAGAGTGCTAATTGAGTTGCGCAAGATCTTCCCTTTCTGAATCCGTGTTGCGTTTTTGTTAACAAGTTCTGCATATCGAGGTGTCTAATAACTGAACTTGCAATTATATGTTCAAGGACTTTTCAAGAGATAGATGTGAGAGATATCAGTCTGTAGTTCGATGGCTGTTCCTTATCACCGCTTTTGAATATGGGAGTGACATTTGCAATTTTCCAGTCCATGGATACTCTGTGTTCGTTGATGGATTTACGAAATATATTCTGCAAGTAGGGTGCTATTTCACAAGCTAATTCTTTATACACGCGGGCACGAGTCGGTCGAACGCGTCTGTAGATAATAACTCTGGAGGAAAAACTTCAATTAGTTGACATCCTCTGTGAACAAGGTCACATAGATATATCGACGCTTAAAAATATATATTCTGTCTCGCCGTTTGTTCTTAGCACGGCGGAAGTTTATTACGACTAGCAATAAATTTGGGTGCGGCTACGGTTGGGGTTGAGAATTCTTGAGTCGGTTTGGTCGACTCTTTGCTAACCACGTTGTTTGTGTTCGTTTATCGTCGGTGATTAAACGGGCGACTCTTTCTTCCTCTGACGTCACATGGCGTCGTTTTTTTCCACGGTCTGAATTGGTTCTCAACAGTTCCATCGCGTGCAGAAATGTTTGTCACTCCATAATCGACAAATTTATTGGTACGGCGCGGCGCCTCCTCCCCGAGTTCACCTGGGAAGCTATCATCGAAGTCGTGCTCGAATCCATGCATGCCTCCCACAGAACTACTCTCCGACCTGAACAGTGCCCACCGTGCTCAAGTATCGCATGAGCCACACGTTTCCGACGCCTCGGCTGAGGGGCGATCTGTCAGAGGGCGGCATTTCGGGCCATGAAAACTTGGATCGTTATGATGGGGGATTGTGTGTAGCGGCGGAAGGCGAGTGACGGAGGGTGGCGTTGAGGCCCAGCGACCTCGTCATTCCCCCACTTGCCTCGCATTGCCCCAGCAGAACCTCCCCCCCTTCTCCATTTCCTCTTTAATGTTTTCCATCTTTCCCGTCTCCAGTCATAATATTCCGTCTCCCTGTTTTATGTCCACTCTTTCCGTCTCCTCAGTTGCTCTTATCACTGCCGTCCCCTGCTGGCTGGCTTTCGCGCTACGACCACTGCAGGGGCGGCACTCTCCGCTTCCGAGCGCGATGCTCGCCCACAGCAGGCCGTAGTGGCCAGGATTTATTCCAAGTAAAAACTGTTCCCGTTGTCTCGAGTTTGGTATTAGAGTTTGTTTCCCGTTGGCTTTCTCTAGGGCGTATTTAGTAAGATACCATGCGGGTTTCCCGTCGTCCTAGGGCAAATGCCAGGTCAAGCCTTCCCCGCACATGTATCCAGTGAAAACTTTCCACTGAATGGTGATACCTGCCCTGAAGAGGCGAAAGCCTACACCAGGGTCCACATTTGTGCTGTTATCTCTGTTCTTGTTACATTGTTTTGTTATACTCTTCTATTTCATGTAATTTGTTTGCAAATGTCAACAAATACAATAAGTAACAAAACAAAAAAAACGTGAGAGGCCGCTTCATAAAGTTGCAGAAGCCACGTGGACTACCATTCGTCGAACTCCTGCTATTGGACCTGCCCGGCATGGTCGCCCCCGCCTGGAACAAATACAATTGCTTCCATCAGTTGAGCTTAACGAGGTCAATGGCAGGTTCTTTCGCCAATTTCTCAAGGTTAAAATCCATGCGGAGGTTATTCGATTGCAAAGGAAAAGGTTATGACTACCGTTGTGTGTATTCTGGATAATTCAGCTGTAGGAATTCTAAAATTTGACTGCAACTTGCTCTATCAACATTTAGCTCTATTGTGCCCGAACTATCATTTACAATCATGTAAGGCACGAAATATTGAGGCACATGAAAGTGTGACATTGGTAGGAATGCCTTGACCTCTCCGCGGACTCGCCCTCTTTCCCGCTGCCCTGCATCCCGCAGCCCTGCCACCCCCTGCCCTGCCCCCATCTGCCCTGCCCCCATCCGCCCTGCCTCCTCGCCGCTCCTCGTCCGCCGCGAGACCGTGGGAACGGCCCCTGGGTGTTGGCGGCGCCATTGTTAGGCTCATCTGAGGGCTCGCGTTTTTTGCCGCGTCGGCCCCGCGTGGCTTCCACGGTTAGTTACAGCGGTTACAGCATTGCATGCCCCCCCCCTCCCTCCCCGTCATCCCCTCCCCAACCTCCACAGAGCCCCTTCCTTCCCTCCTCCCCGGGGGGTCACCCCATACTCTCGTTGTTGTGCGCTTGCCGTGAGCGACGTCGCAAATTTCATTTTTGACGGAATTCATCGAGTGGGATGATGACGTGCTGTTTGCATTGTTCTCAGGACCATTTGTACCATTGTTGGAGTGGTGCCATGGGTTTGGCATCTTTGGCGTGGATGAAGTGGCGCATTTTTTCTCATTCGAGAACACTTCTGCCCGGGTGGACGCATGTTACGGCGGCTCTGCTAGCCACCTCAAAAAGAACCTTAGCAATTTGGGAACTGAAGTAATTTCTTTTGCCGGTGGAGCGTGCAAATTAACGGCCAAGTTTCCTTTCAATCTTTTAATTCCTCATTCTCGAAATCCTGAGGTTAGCGGTGGTAGCACACAATGATTTGGGGTATATTAAGTTCCGCGATTTTGCAGGCGATAAAAGAGGGCAGGATTGTGAGTGGAATGGCCGTTTGTTGAGGTCCGTCGTCTAAAATTAATCTTACTTTAATACATTAGGATCAGAATCAACCAAATCTCTTGCTTAATAGTAAATATAATATCGGGCCATTAGCGAACTATGTTCAAAGTTCGGAAAGTGCCTCTGAAGTTTGATAGCTTTCTGGAACCCATTCTTCTCAAGCAAGCTGAGCATTGTCCTTGAGGAACATGACATCCCAAGAGACTTCAGGAAAATCTTCGGGGAAGTGTGACAATCAGCGTGAAATCGGTGATTTTCGTACAAGTAACCGAGCACACTTCGTGGGTGAAGCGCTGCTCTAAGCATTCCCTCGTGTCGATGCCCGACTGTTGGATGGACTGTAAATATATGGGTTTCCGCGCCGCCTGCTAGTAAAAGTTGTTAGATTATGTATTAAATTCACTATTTCATTATTAACTTTGTGGTAATCCATTATAATGTTTGTCGATAAAGATCTTTTACTAATACCACTGATAAATAATAAAAGTGGTATTAGTAACAGATATTCATCGACAAACGTTAGATTTTGTATTGGTAAGGAGCACAGTTTCCAAAAGAGTTGTTCCATTCTGTGCCTAAGGGTAAGCTCGGATGATATTAACTTCTGTGTCAGTCGCTGTCATGTTTTTCGTCTGCGATTAACGTTTCCAGTGTTAAACATTTGACGCTGCTTCCCGCTCCCTTGACACATGCGTATTTGAGATGTGGATTCAGTTTCTCATCTGTGACCTCATAAAGTGGGCCGAGGTAACCTTGCCGTTGTTTGTGAATTATGAAGTTATACTTTTTGATAGATGCTGCTGTGCTTTAATGAGACCGGTGACCCCTGAGTAAATGGTAGGAGTGCATGAAAAAAGGATTGTTTTTCTTGGATGCTTCGTTTAAACATCAGAAAATTTATATTTATGCATGACAAATGGGCATGGGCATGACAAATGTAAGAGCATATTGATTTCGTTCTTTGCATGTTTAGAAACTGAGCGTGTTAGTGAGAGATGACACGTTAATTTATGGTGCTGAGTGTGGAAGAGATCAGTATTTTTAGACGTTAGGGCGTGGGGTGGAATGGAGATTTCAAGGAAGAATGGTTGCACGTGAGCAAATTAGATTAAAAGTGGTGAAGGATGTTGGAAAAGGAGGTAAGGATGCAGTGTGCAGGCATTCTTGATGACGTAATATCCTCTAGCCAGAGAGAGAGAGACACAGATGAATAGGATTTGGAGTGATGCGTAGGAGTACTTGAAAAGAGTGATTGTTATATGCTGACTGGATATTCAGGAAAGAGGTGGTTAGAAGAATGGAAGGCGATGCTTGCTGGAGTTAAAAGGGGAAAAGGGCGTGACTTCGTGGAATGTGCTTATCACTGTGAATGAGAAGTAAAACTTAGTCTTGTTATAATAAATCTATGTGGAAAAACTTAAGTTTTACTTATCATTTACAGTGAAAAATTGCGATCCTTGAAGTGGAAGAAGCACGAAAGAAATTCGTTGCAGTCGAAATATACGAATGCACGAAAGAAGGCTTGTGCACAAAGAAAAAAAATTGTGTAAAAATCTTGTGATATAAAATATGGAAAAAGTGCTCGTTCTTGAGGCTGGTTAAGTGCATAGTGAATTTGGAATGAATAGAAAGAGAAATGGGTGAGAAGGGCAACGCAATGAGAGGGCTGAATAAAGAGTGTAATTATGAGTAAAAGTGACGAGATCGTGTGAGTGCACTGCCATGCTGATAATCTTAAGCAAACTATATGGATCTCATCAAGCTATGAACGTCTGTCTTTGGGAGCTTAAATTCCATCGTTTGAAAATGTACTCCTCCCTAATTCATTGCATGTTAGCCAAACTTTGGTATCCCAGGATGAGCATAAGAGCGCGCTAAGTGCAGTGTAAATGGGCTGTCTGAGACCGTATGCGGTAAATGTAGGAGAGATGTGGGCGGTGAAAGAAAGTGGAATGGATTCTCCAGTAATGGACGTGTAGGTGTGATAGCAGCGTGTTTCGTTGGTTTGACCGCGTCGAGAGAATGGATGAGAGTTAGATAACGGAACAGGTTGATGGTGGAGGAGTGAATGCTTTGAGATGAAGGGGTAGACCGAGAAAGTCGTGAGTGGGTGTAGTGGAAGGGACTTGGACGGGGAAGAATATTTGGAAGGTTAAGAACTAGAGGTCGTGAATGAAGCCATGCTTGAGGGCAATGCGCGAAGGAGGTGTGCAAGCAGTGTGGTGGATCTTAGGTGAACGGCCAGTTTTCTAATCCTGACTGTGAGAGCAAAAGTCATTCTGATATTGGCTAACCCGGAAAGAAATCAATCTTTCCAGTTTTGGAACTTCATTCTTAATAGCCTTTTAGCACAACGAAATTTATAATCAATAAGGATCAAAGCTGTTGAATGAGTAAAAGGAGGAATGGTAATTGGCATAGTAAATAGATATCGATTAGTAAATAGGATTCGTAGAAGTTTCTGCGGTTTGAACATTTATCTAAATTACTCCGCACAAAATTACCAGTCGTGGGTGTTGCTGTTGAATGTGAGGGCGCAGATGGAAACATCGCGGCGCACACGAACGACAGTGAACGATGCACGCTGGTGTGAAACCTTCGGTACTTTGCCGGCATGTGGTGTTTTGTAGGTTCACAATTGTTGCATCCGAATTTTTGAGAACATTCATCGATTTCGTTCAAGATGCGTATTCGAAAACTTAAGCATTTTACCACAGTGCAATTAACATCTATCAGGATAACCGGGAAAAGTCATGTAATTTCGTCGATTAGGAAGATTCCTGGAAACGTCAGTGCATTTCGTGAAAACACCTTAAAATATTTCGATTTCACAGAATGTGAAACGTGAGAGCATTCTTAAGAGGAATATTGTGGGCAGAAACAAAATTCAGCGGAATAAGTGGTGAAATTTTCTATATTTCGTAAAAAATTATATAGAGTTGATGGAGTTGGATTAACTTTGCGAAGAAATTAGATCGATGGGGCGCTCTAGATTTACGGTAATCCTTCGCTAAGAATGCGCTCGTCTCTTGCATTTTTCCGCTATACGTATATAATGCCCTCCTGTCGCCCATTTTGGTGACCGTAAAATATTAATGAACTATCGTACTTTCCAGGCGTATAAACTCTGATTAATTTATAATACTTGACAGTTAATGTAAATGTCTTAATGGCCATTGTTCACGGCACATAGCGCTAAATGGAGAACAGCCAGTGACTTGTCTGCGAACAAGTTACCCCTTGTCGCATTTGGCGAGATTTTTCAGTGAAAAACGACATGTTAAAAGTTTTACCGTTGTACATTTATGGAAAGTGGTGGCGATAGGGGCTTCGCCCCCTTCATTTTCGAAAATAAAACAATTTTTGTTTCAAATTTCGGTGGGAGATCGAATTATATAAAGTTTGTATTTCTCTGATAATTATGCTCCCTCATTCTGTATTCTCATAGCTACCATAAGAGCAATTATAGAAAGGAATTTTAAAGTTGAGATTCCGCTGTGAGAACGAAGATTTTCGTGGTGGTCTACGATGAACTTCTTCATTTTTCGGGTACTACCGCGTCGTTCATCACCATAGACACCGACGCGGTAGAACCGGAAAAATGAAGAAGTTCAGGAGATTCTGCTGATGTAAGGTGAGAGCTAGAACATTGAAAGGGGTAATGATTGGGTGGAATTAGGCATGTTTTCCTGTTATTGCTGATACGTTTTCAAATTTATATGATAATTGTATGGGGAGGATATACCAGCTGTAAGTAAGAAGGGGAGGGTAGTAAAAAAGTCGATGTGATTTGAGATTTGTGGAAATTTAGCTATCCTGGTTTTCTATGACTTTGCAGACATTGAAGATGGTTCACTAAATCATAACATCACAATAGAAGAGCTCTGGGTAAAAAAATGAAGAGAGAAAAATACTAAAAGTGCTAAATATCTATAATGAGGTAGAAAACGTGTGACATGATGAATTCTGTAGTACTAGGGATTTAACAAACTGTACTCCGACACTCACGTTCTTCCTAAAGAGAATTAGAAAAATATAAGTACTTAAACCACGGATAATGGAGAGTACATTCATTTTACATTTCCTTAGTTGTACACAGTTACACATCTTTGCGAAGGAGCTTAAACCTTTTTTAAGTCCCTTGATTAAATCATTGTAAGACTTCTAAAGCTCGCCAATTTAATCCTCAATTGTTTAGTTTCGTTGTTTTTAGTTATTATATCCGAGTAAGCGTGACGCATACCACATTTAAGGAAAGCCTAAAGTAAGGTCACTTATTGTGGCCCTGTAATGTAGACCCGGGACTACGACCGTGGTGAGGGCATTAAAGAGCATGAACATGTGCGTGGGAATTTAAGAGCAAGAACCTGGAACGTTGCGGCCCACGTGAGACGGTGCGGCCCACGTGGAACGGTGCGGCCCACGGGAGACGCAATACGGTGGAACTAAATGATTGGCTCGTGAATGATTACGCGACTTTCTACCCCTACCAAAGTTTTGCGTGAACTAAACACATAGCCAATGCTTTCTATTAGGAACCCTTATTTTGCCATATTATTTCGTTACTAATCGTAAACGACCAATGCATTTGTCACTGCACCTCTCTTGGTGCCTTAATTTCAAAGACAGTAACCAGTTTTGCCGGTTTCATTGTTTTGATTATGTATTGAACGTATTGTACATACATAGGCTGCGGTGATAGGCCCAGCAATGTAGATACCATAACCTGAGGTGACGGAGGGTGCGAAAAGGTGGAGATTACAGTTGCAAAACGTTTTGAGAGCCAATCATTTTGTGAGCCAACGGTTTCCAGGAAAGAATCAACAAACGTTCGATTGCACTTAAAACCCCACATCCCCCAAATCCCATATGTTCGTACTCCCTGCAACCCCCCTCTCCCAACTGCCAAAACACTGCCAAGGGCGTACATTTTTCATGAGAACTTTACTTGTATTGAGCTCGGTCCGAGTCAGGGCACAGGCAGAGCGTCAAACCTGCTAACCTTTCTTTGACTTAGGGCTGACTTAAGTCATGGTGTGTGTCCACTTGAAGGTTAATAGAGATTAAATAATTTCAAATATTTATTGCGACATGTTTGACTAGTTTCTAAATAGACATGGTACATATTTGCATTCATCTAATAAGCTACGTTTAGTTTCACTCCCCGGGGGAAGTGTAGCAACAAAGCTGTATTAGAGCTCTATAGTATCCTTCGCGCAAAATGTCCGCAGAACGAAGTCTCTGAAGTTAAGAAATGTGCAGCAATCGAACTAGACTGCAATTTTCATATCGAAGCTCAACTGTGGCTTATTCCCTGAATTAGGCAAGTGTCTGTGATTGTTAGAGCGGAATGACTAGCTGCAAAACTTAGCACGGAGTGTATGGCACTCTTTTCAGTGGAGAAGAGTTTTCTGGCTGAATCGAACGAAGGTTGACTTACCTGGAAGCACACATTGTGTGAGGGACGCATTTTTTCTGAAAATTTGTGAATGGCTACGCACGAGGTTTACCGCTGTGCTAGGGGGAGGGCGGCCGAGGCCACTGACCCCTTGCCGGCCTGCCTCCTCGCCGCCCCCGCCCGACAACGAGTCGCTTCCGCGCGGGGGCGCTGCCTGCCCCCCCCCCACCCCACTCTTCCCGTGCGTTTGACGCGAGGACGCGCCTCCGTGGGTACAGAACGCAGAAGTGCCAAAATTACGATCGCTCTCGTGCCAGCGATGTGCCACGCGTGGTGGAATATTACGGCGTTTCTAAGCAATCCCAATGCTCGGGTCAATGTAAACTTAGCCTGAGAAATCAGCGTGTGGCGGGTCGACTTCCTTGGTATCGCTGTGTCCTTATGAGGATCGATATTCGATCACACGACCTTAATAATCGCTGGATAGTGTGCTATTTACTTTTGTTTGAAGCCAAAATATTCTACGCAGTATTCGTGTTTCAAAAATAATTTTACTGCTGAATCTGTTATTGGTAATTAGCATTATTTTCACTGAAAATAGTTAACAAGTGTGCGTAATATTCGGCATAATTATTTTGGAAAATTCTCCTATTTGAACGCGGCCCTGTGGTCGTTGTTCTTGGAGGTCGCCTCTCGATAGATTGAATGGCTCTCGCAAGGCACTCTGGTGGCCTGGGTGTGGTTCGCTTTTCGGCGGAATCCCCTTATCGGAGACTTTGTTAGCAGAGGAGTTAATGGCGTGGGAAAAGGTGTCGTCGTGACAGTGCTTCAGGAAACGCCCCAGAATTTAAGCATGAAATGAGGACGAATATTGAAAAACTAGCGTCGGTCATTACCAGGGTTGCTACTGACATGGTCAGAAAAGTCAGGGAAATTGAAAATGACCTTGGAAAACCTGGAAAAGTCAGTGAAAATGATATCCTACCTGGAAATTTGCTTTCTTAAGTCCATATTCTTTGTTTTCAACAAGTGAGCGGTACCATTTTAGGCACGCTGTGTGTGTGTTGGCTTAGTGCTTTAAGTACCTTGTGTAAACGAGTATTGAAGATCTTATTTGGTCTTTATCAATTAATTATACGCACCTAAAATTAAATTTCAGGTCCTATTTTATGCAATCATTCTAAGGATGATGGAATATTTGTATCTCCTCAAACTGTGTAATTACAGGTAATTCTTCTCAAAAAACACGCAGCCTTCGGCTTCATCATACTGTACGTTGCCACTAGTCCAACTCATTACATACGTGAACGATGTTCCCCATGAGTATTAATACTCGGCATTAAAAATGGCTGGTCCACGTACGAAGTATTCGCTTGTCTGACAGTAAAACGCTATTATTTCGTATCTATGCAAGATAAAAACTGCACAAGATATCCAAGAGTTGTGAGTGACGTTAATTTCGATTCCATATTTCACTTCATGCGATGGAATAGACGACTTCTCCTAATGACGTTCAAGTTTTGCAGATGATTCGTCATCGTTTGGGATACTTTATGGTAAACTGTAAACCAAAAATACCGTTTATATCGTATTCAATCATTTATAGATACCATTCAACGTGGCACTGACTCTTGGTTATAGAAGATGGCTGGAGAAACTCGTGAGATATATATTGAAAGCTTCAAAAAATCGCTAAATATGTACTGGACTTCTGCAATTTTCACTTGTACAATCTTTGTCTACTTGTGGAGATTTTACAAATCCTCCGTTTTCGTTTGAGAAACGCTTAGTGGGATCAAAATTTATCACTTCCACTTCAAAATATTCCCCTAGGTACATATGTCCAGAGAGTGGATGCAAATCTTATTTCTCGCTTCACGAACAAAAGAAGAAGGATATACGCACAATATCGCTTGAAATATTGAACGTGTTCTAATCCTTACCAGAGAAAGGCAATCGGAAGAGACTCTGTTGCATGCGATTGGATCGCGTGCGATTACGTTGTACACAAGGAGAAATTTACGCCGAGCAACTACCGGCGCCAACTTTGGCGCAAAACATGTCGCCGTGTGTATAAGGCTTAACAGTACGGTGGGATTAGTTTTGAAGGGTTAATGGGAATGGGTGGGATTTTTAGTCATTATGGAGAGCAATATGGTTGCGATATTCGGTATAGCCGTATTAATTCTAGAGGGTATCTAATTAAATACTAAGACAACTTTGAGGTAAAATCATATTGGGTAATTATTATTTCCGTCGATTGTTTTGCTCAAACCCACTGTTATCACACAGACCGTCGAGTGTCAGGCGGCGGTGGTCTCGTGTCGTCGTAATTTTCCAGAGTCTCGCGGCGACACTCGCGAGGCGGCGGAAGTGGGAGTCGGGTGGGTGTTTGGGATTTAGAGCCGGTCAGTGACGGTGGCACGTTGGAGGCGGCTGTGAATGGGGGGAGGGGAAATTCGTGGGGGGGGAGGAATTGCTGGAGAGATGACGAAATGAAGGGAAGTAGGTGAAATGCCTTGCTGGAGGAGAGAAATGTGCCGGAGTAGGGTCGTTTGAAGGGGAATGGACGTGATCAATCGAAAACAGTCATCGTTTGGTGGAATATCAGCGGTTCTACATCTACAAAATACCCTGCAAGCCACCCCAGGGGTGTGTGGCAGGGGGTGAGTATTCACCAAAATGCATTACACTATACCCTAAAGTTAGTGTAACTACGATTAATTATGCATTAGCATAAATCGCTAATGCTTTTCGCAAGACGACGCCTCACAAGCATGCACTACACTACAGATATTATCACAATGGAGAGGGACCATTAATATGTATGCAATTTGCAACTACACAACTGGACAGAGACTCAAGACTTATGTAGAAAACATGCACGGCGTGCTTTTAGTACTAGGTAACAGATAAGTATTCAAGTATTAGGAGTACTACTACTAATTAATCAAACAGACTTATTAAATGTAGGGTCAGTTAAATACTTAGGTGTGACCCTTACTCAGGACCTGTCTTGGGGGATACACGTTCGGGAAATCTGCTGACAGGCTAGTCGCAAATTGGGATTTATCAAAAGAATATTAGGAAAATGCGACGAGAAAGTTAAAGAGGGATTTTATTTTTCACTCGTGAGACCTCACTTGGAGTACGCCGCTAGCATATGGGACCCTTACGAAGTAGGACTAATCTCTGAAATAGATAGAATACAACGGAGAGCAGCAAGATTTGTGAAAAGTTGTTAAGATAAACGTAGCAGTGTTACCGAATTGTTGAAGGAATTAGGGTGGGAATCTCTAACTGATCGAAGGGAGAAATACAGGTTAAATCTTTAGCGCTAACTCGGTGCAGACAGTTTTTTGCCGGACGTTCAACATATACTGCTAGAGCCAACGTACTACGGTAGAATTGATCACTGGAATAAAATAAAGGAAATTGACTGCCGTGCCGATAGATTCAAAATGTCATTTTTCCCACGTACAATAAGGGCTCATAATAGTTGCGATAGATCAATCATATGAAACTCCCACCCTCAATAGGTAGAGTAGAATTTTCACTTGTGCTTAATAACACCACATCATTACTAACTCTTCACACCGGCCGATTTATCCGTCATTATTTTGTTCTTTGCATTAAGTAGCATCTCGTAGTATTCATAAATTAACAGTATCATTAATATTAACCACTAGATGTGTCTATAGCATTGCTCTGCATGTTTGTATGTTCATTTACGTATCACTCTCCCAGTTTCCGGTTGGACTGCGCACTGTTCTCCTGACTGATTTTGGCCGGCGCCTAGCGCCAGGGGGAGCGTGCGAGGTTTTGATTTGTTCTGGGACGAGTGCTGCATGCCTGGTGTGGAATCACCCCTTGCCACACACCCTAGTGGTGGCTCGCACGGTACATCGTAGATGTAAGAGCTACACTACCGAACGACAAACCTAGATAAAAGTCTCATTGGCAGCTGTTATGGTCCCTTATCGTCGTGGGATAAATGACATTTTAAATCTGTCCGTTCTGCAGTCTAGTTCCCTAATTTTATTCTCAGATTAAGTTGAGAGGCCATGGAGTGGTTCGCCAGCCAGTAACGAGTTCATTCTCCACCATAAGGTGTTCTTGCGATGCCTTCATGAGCGCGTGGCGGGTGTCCGTGTAGAATTTTGTATGGTTTGTTACGGAATTTGAAGAATACGGTAGAATTTTGTTTAAAAGCTGTAAAGTCATTGTAAAACTAAAATAATTCATTTCCGATTAAATAAATATCGAGGCTGTAGCAACAATGTTCAAAAAATAGTTGACTGCATGCCGTAATGGGCACCCCAAGCGGAAAGGGGCGGAGATTAACTCCACCCGGTGGCCGAGAAAAAGGTTCAACCCAACCCAAAGGTCCCCGACCCAAGTCAGGGAAATAGGTATCTGAGAAGATCCTAGTGTAGTGAGAGCTCAGTACTGGCAAAGCAAAGAAATTTTCCCCGTCCCAGTCGCGATAGGGTTAAATAAAATATAACAATTCTCAAAATGGGAATATTACTTAACAATATTAGGAAGTGATCTATCAACATATCAACCTGCAGTTTACTTTTACTGTATTATATTCGAGTAACTGTTAATTATACACTAATTTTTATCAAAGAAACAACACAGCATAGCTAATTATACATACTCTATTAACCCTACACGCAAGAGTTAATATCTCAGCCTTTGACATTTCTCCTGAGACACCAATAGCGAAATATTGACTTGTGGCACTTAAGAGGATTAGTCATCCATCCATATTTCGTTTGAGAATATATCATGGTGGAGCCATGACTCAGTACCTATTACCAGGTCAGGATTGCAAGAATCTAAGAGGATGGAAAATTCCTCCCTCTTATTTAGCAAACTTCGGCAATTTACCAGAAGAACTCTCAAAACCATACCTTTTTTGTCGCTGCAAATCATCAGCCTTTCCCCTTCCCCGCTGTCTGGCACTGCTGTCTCACTGGTGGTCCTGCTTTTGATTCGCAAAAGTTCATTCTCCACCATAAGGTGTTCTTGCGATGCCTTCATGAGCGCGTGGCGGGTGTCCGTGACTCTTCCACTGGCTTTTCGGGTCCCGCCTCAGCCCAGGGTGTGGACGGGTCGAGGGCACGAGGTGCCGTGACGCCATGTGAGCGAATTGGGAGTGGTGAGTGAGGGGGCGTCGTCTTCGGGCCCGAAGGGTCGCGAAACTGTCGAGAGGGAAGAGACGAACCTGTCCCTCGCAGCAATTGAAGAAATAATCAAGACCCTTAAATATTTTTTTCAAACAAGGAAATTCTAAAGAAAAAAAAGTTATTACTACTAGCGACATTAATTTTCGTTGCTAAATGCAAATAAATCGTCATTACGTGAACAAAATCCTTGATAATTACTTTGAAATGAAACAATTATTGTCCATTTTCAATCACTTCGAGGCCACGTGTGAACGTAAGTAGCTCGCGATCCGCAGTCTGTCTGCATTTGCTATCGGGACCGTGGAAGATAAATGGCTGAGCATCGGTGCAGTTATATGCAACGCAGCTGCACTCATGAGACGCAATGCAACTCAATGAATGCGTTTTATTCGCTGGTGCCCTTGAACACCTGCCATTCGCCATTTCAGGGGCTCGCTGGATGGATCGCGATACCGGCCGCAATTGTCTTTCGCCCTGCGATGCATCTACATCTACAAAATACCCTGCAAGCCACCTCAGGGGTGTGTGGCAGGGGTTGAGTAATCACCAACATGCATTACACTATACCCTAGAGTTAGTGTAACTACGACTAATTATGCATTAGCATAAATCGCAAATGCTTGTCACAAGGCGAAGCCCCACAAGCATGCACCACTACACTACAGATGTCATCACAATGGAGAGGGACCGTCAATATACATACATTCTACAATTACACAGATGGACAGAGACTCAAGACCCATGTAGAAAACATGCTAGGCGTGCTGTTAGTATGTACTAGGTAACAGATAAGGATTCAAGTATTAGGAGTACTACTACTACTAAGAGCTACACTACCTAACGACAAACCTAGATAAAAGTCTCATTAGCAGCTGTTATGGTCCCTTATAGTCCGTGGGAAAAATGACATTTTAAATCTGTCCGTTCTGCAGTCTAGTTCCCTAATTTTTTTCTCATTATCTGATCTACCGTAGTATGTCGGATTTCGTAAAATATTATTAACGTCGTCAGAGAATAGACCGGTTTGGAACTTGCATAATAGATTGAGTCTAAATTTTAATCGACGGTCTGAAAGATACTGTGCTCCCAATCATTGGTTCGTTTAATTTTTGATTTCCCGGCAGTCAAATCCAGTCAATGCCTAAGAATGTGCTTATTAGTATTGCTTGCGTGCTGTGGCAATTGGGCCGAGGACCCTGCCGTTGCCCAGTGAGTGAGTGGCGTTTGTTCCCTCCCACCAGGAGGGAATAACTTTTAAGGATTTGCGAGCGGCCGTGTGAGACTGACCATTCACGAAGGATAGGCTGCAGGAATACGTGTCTTAAATGCGTCAAGTTTCTCTCATCTGGTATGTAGATGTCGCGCGCGTAGGAAATTCCGATACTCAAGTTTGCATTGCATATTCACGCGCCAGACTCGGTCGCGTAGGGGAAGTCTTGCCGTGCGCGACCTCTTCGCAGTCGCTCGTCCGAGTCTGTCGATCAGAACATATGCGTATCTATGGCTCTTGGAAATATGTCGTCTCATTTGTGAAACGCTGCTGGCATGGAAGCGAAGTTCCGTGGATGGGTAGAGTTGTCGAACGGGTCGTACAGTAGATTTGTGGCTACCGGTCTACTGGTCGGAGTGACGTGTTCACCTTCACATCCCTTAATCGTTGTTGGTGTGGATAGGGCCTTATTAATTAAGGACTCGACATGGTTGGACCTCGGAAAGTAAGTGAATGTGACGTCAGAGCCCCCGAGAAATCTCTACTTTTGAATGGCCCTATTTGAAAATATCGTGGCTGTGACGTCAAAATTTCGTCACAGTCGAGACTCAGGAAGTGCGAGGCATACAGAATACCCCCTGGCGTTCTAACACTCAGTGCCACACATCCCTGCATCGGCTCGAAGGCAAGTATTAAGGTGTCGGTTTAGAATGCACACGTACGTTTGGAAGTAATGCTGTTTAAATTGTGAATCATACTTGTTCCTATCGTTAGGCTTCCGATTAGTTTTTTCAAGGAGCAAGCTTTGAGTCTGTTTTAAGATGGGAATCAATTGGCATGAGTTTTCGGTGTTTAATTTAAAAAAAACACGACTTGCGCATTTTGTGCATCATTGATCGAATTTTGTCGAAAGCCACGAAAAATCAACACAGCACAAATATATTCACACTGCAGAAAGACTTGGATTCATACTCTTTTCATAATTCCATAAGAACATTGGTCGTTAAACTACCTGATTTAGTTAGGTGATAAGCACCGGTGGATAACTATGAAGCACGCACAGTGCATCGTAGAAGGTTGTTACTATTGCTCATAATAACCACGAAGATAACTTATTGGTTATTCCACAACCACAGCTCAAGAAACTCTATTATCGGAAACTTCATATTCGAAGGATCAATTCACAAAGCATTTTTTTCTCAAAGAAAATTCTTCGTGTACAATTAAGTAGTGTGCGAAGCGGATAAATCCTTAGAACTTGGGTACGCATATTAAAACATTTTATGACAAAGGATATCGACCAAACTTAAACTCTCTCCCATTTGTGAGCGTGGTCTTCTGCTCAGGGCCATCATTTGCGGAAACTCGATTGTTCCTAGCGCTTTTCTGAGAGCAAAATTGCTGCCGGCTTGTGGCCTTCTTAAATTTCGGAACAGATGACACGAAGCGCGAGTCAAATAGACAAGTGGAGAAGTCCTTTGGGGGTCCGCGGATGGTCAGTGCGGAGCGGAATATGATCGCGAAAGATGGCGACTTACCGCTGTGGATTGTGAAGGCGCGTGGTCGCCAAAGGAGCCACCTGGTTTCTCTCCACCCTCCGCCGTCTCCGCGCCGGCCCACTCTGGCCGACCTGCCTTCTACCTAACCACGTGGACGATAATGATCTCACCGGGCAACGGCCGGCCACGATGTCGGGAACACCGGCTCAGTTGAGCAGGAGTCGAGCTTCGTTGGGCGCGGTTCGAATTCTGATGAAGGGGTGATCCTCCTGTTCGCCCGAGAGCTGTTCCCCCTGGCCTGCTAGTGGTTGACTGAGAGGGCGAAATGACCTCTGCTTACGGAGCACGTTAAACTATAGTGCTGCTACAGAAGTGATCTCAGTTCTCGATTGCCTTTCCTAATGTAACTCTGTACTTATATCACTACCACTTCGGCTACTAAAAATAAACCTTTGATGCGTTTTCTGGAGATTGCAATAGCCTACTTAATTAGCCTTGATTTTTGTTGGAAAAATAAATACGCCAGGAAAAATCCCGAAACTCTCCTGATCCCGGAATGGGTACCCATAGTGTTTTCTCATCTTCACCAGTGCAAACTGCTAACTGCTGTAATTAACGTGTTTCCTTCTTCATTTTTGATGTTTTTCAACTACCTTCAGTGTCTATGGTTGCAGCTCGCAATCTGTAGAAATTATCTTTAATCGAGAATACTGGCAACATCTAGGAGTTAGTGGATATGACAAACGAAAGAAATCTATTATTTTTAAATTTTTGGTTGTCAAATGCTAGTATACCATTTTTGACATGTTTTGTATCGCGATATTTGTGATTCTTTTGACTTTCGGAGCCAGCGTAAATCGGGAAATAATGTGGCCCTCTTTGGTTGAGTACCTGCTTGCTGATAAGCAAGCTAATGAAGAATGAACAATGTTCCTCCCTGAACTCGATATTCTCAGGCGTTCTTTGTAAAATTCCATATTGACAGAATCAATACAAACTTAGTAAATTTTACAATGGATGTTATTCAATACGACCGATTTAATTGCATAAGCGACATCTTCAGGTACATTTTATGGTCAAGCACAGAATATATATACGTGAACTGGGAGGGTGTGGGGTTTAGGGGTGGGGAGGAAGGCAGTGGGAGGAGGGGGAAAGGAACACCCACTGCCTTTCCAAGTTTGTATTGATTCTGTCAATGTTCCTCCCTGTTGGCCCTTGCCTGACCGTAAGTAGTTGTAGTACATGAAGGGACCTGTTAATTATTTTCACCCGGACTTGGACAGGTCTGTTTGAGAAGACTCCAATTGGTTTCTCTTCTCTTCAGGCTGCCACGTGGAAGGAGGGTATAATGCAAGAATAATTAATTAGTTCACCAAATCAGCAACAATGGCAAAGACATATCAAATCCGCAGCTATGTTTAAACTTGAGGTGGATTTCTCCGCACAGTCCCAGGAACTTGGCAGGAATTTGTTACCTATACATTTCGGGTTTTGCTCTCACACATACGTAATATATCTGCGTTGCACAACATGCTGGCAATGTCGTGCGTCAAGCGTTGGTGAGGGAGAAAAAAGCGAAGGACCGCGGTGGTTCCTTTGAGATGTCCTGTGTCTTCGGCTCCTTGTTCCGCTCGTACGCGCTCACTCACCGTCCCTTCTCCGTGCTCGGACGAAGAATTCAAGGAGTGCATGTGGAAGCGCGTCTCATTTCTGTGCCTATTTGCCATGCGGCTAATATTCGGCGCGTGGAGTATCTGCATTTGCTGCCGACCTCCGCGACAAAGGCGTTGACGGATTCAAGGCGCGCGGACTCGTCTCGCGGTGCAATGAAAACGACCGAGTGCTAATCACTGTGGCTGGCTGGACGATGTGAGCGCCGCATCGACCACGGCTCGCGCGACAAGGGCCGCTCATCTTCGCAGTCTCCGCGCGCGGGGGGGAGGGGGGGGGGGGGGGTAGAGCGAGTCGTGACTCCGGAGGGGGCGGTCTCTTCGGTGGGAGTGGATTTCCACCCTCCCGTGAGTGATAGCGGGTGAATCGGTAGGGTTTTTGTTTCCAGTCCGGTCGGTCTGACCCTTTTTCGAAAGCTACTAGAAGTTGAAGAATCCAATTGACCATCTCTTCCGTTTGGGGATGAGCGGCACCACCCCCGCTGCAAGTAATCCTTCCACGTTTGTGTCGGTGTAAGGGCGATATCGCAAATTATTGTCGTTCGATAGCAGTCGGTGCGAATCGTCGCCGCTTTGGTACATACTATGACTATCTCCTCTCGGGGAAGCGAGGGACGCACTTGGGGGATCATGGGTACACCCGCGCGAGGAGGGGGTTCAGTGTTGGCGCAATTGTGGCTAGGCATGTTCCCTTACTTCGAGGGATCCAACTGACCGAGGGGTACGAAGGGGTGCCCGGCGGGAATTAACTAACGAGGGCGTACGCTAATCGTCAAGTGTTGGGTACTACTGTTTTCGGTCATAACAGCGAAATGTATATTTACCCTATCTCACTCCCGTCTCTTGATGCTATGTGAACAGTCATTGATGGCGATTTCCCCCTTAAACGAATGCTTGCCAAAATACGCCGAGTCACCCTTGTTTGTCTCATGTGACGTGGAAAAAACGGTGGCATATGTTGAGAAATGCTCCTACGGCGACAGGCATTAAATTTGAGATTATTATGGCAAGATCTCACGATGTAGCTTGTAGGGCGTTAGAATGTCGCGTCCTTCTAGTGTATTATTCCCTGAACACGTGGGATGGGGTGAAGAGAATATGCCCAAGGACACTGAGAGCTATCTAATAGACAGTATTACGGTTGTACATAGATTTAGAAGCGGCTTCATTAATTGCCAACCTACCCGGGAATTAATGTAGATGCTGGTTATTTGGTATTTCTCAAAATTGAAAGCAATTGGGTAGAAAAAACATTACTTGTGTAGCATTGAATCTATCCATTATGAAATATTTAATGACATTCAAGAAAGTTCAAGGAAGCGAAATATGTGTAAAAGTGAACGACAAGAAATCAGCGTCGAGGAAGGAATGTCGGGATTGGCTGATAAATATATTGGGTGAAAGGGTTAGAAACGGAAGAATATTGGTGAAAACATTTAGCAAGGGATAATTGCATTTGCTGAAGTGACTGTTATTATTTTAAATGTTATTCAGGATTGGTTAGGTTGAGATGAAAAACAAATAACCTCTTTCAAGAGGTGATTTGTTTTACTATTTGCAAAAATAATTGTTTAAAGCAAATTAATGAGCAATTATTACAAAAAGTACCATGCTGTTGTTATTATTTTCATGTGCTACCCCATGTTTGGGTAGCACATGAAAATAATTCATGTGTGGAGCCAAGAGTGGGGACTCGAACTTAATCTGAGCAAATGTACGGCGGTACATTTCTTGCGGAGGTCGTCCAACTATCCCCGTGTATATGCTGTGGATGGCGTTAAGATAAAGGCGACAGATGAAGTTAAGTATCTGGGAGTTACGATTACCTCAAACCTATCGTGGGGAACACATATAAGAAATATTTGTGGCAGAGCTCTGAAGAAGCTAGGATTCGTCAAGCGTATTGTGGGAAGATTCTCAGATGAAAAAGTAAAAGAGAGGTGCTATTTCGCACTCGTCCGGCCACACCTTGAATATGCAGCAAGCATATGGGATCCGGTGCAGAAAGACTTAATTCGGGAACTTAATAAAATACAAAGGAAAGCTGCGCGATTCGTCAAAAACTGCTACGGGCGTACAGACAGCGTTACACAGATGTTAAACATATTAGGCTGGGAGCCGCTAGAGACCGGAGGCTGCGCGCTAGGCTTAGATTACTTGAGCAATTGAGAATAGATATCTTTCAGAGCGACACGGAGAACATCATATTAGAACCCCACTATATTTCCAGGTCCGACAGAAACGATAAATTAAGAGAGATATTTTAGCGAACGGATAGGTATGGGAATTCGTTTTTCCCCCGAACAATAAGGGACTTTAATAAATGCAAGGCGTAATCTCATAGAGCGTTTCCTTTGTATATGTAAACGGCTGGTGTCCTAACACCCCCCGCCACACGCCTATTGAGGCGGCTTGCGGGGTAGTATGTAGATGTAGATGTTTAAAATAAACTTTAAAATAGTCCGTTATTCCCGGAGAAATCGCAAACTTTTAAGCGATTTCGATTTGGTCTTGATTTTCACTTTTGAACTTTGCTGGTGGAACTCCCCACCACTTTCCAGATAAAAAAAATTCCTAGGATACTTTCAAATCATTTTTTATCATAATAAAACAAACTTTTATCCATATCTATAATACCTATTGTTATGTTAAAGAGCTGATTGATTTATTCCCGCAGTTTAAATTCTTAATCTTTATAAATAAACTAATGGTGATTTAAAAAAGGCTATCTTGGTTGAATATGTTCCCATGGCAACTTTTTTTTATTTTGTGAAGAATTACCAGGAACACGAATATCAAAACGGCATAAAAATGTATTTTTTTCTCACGACGTTATCAACGAAAAACCTTATAAACAAATTAGACGATTTTTCAGACTCCATTTTGGGGGAGTATCTTTGAAATTTAAATTTACAAATACATATTTTGAAAATATAAGTCAAGACAAATAAAATGAGCCCTTGTAAAGACGTGTAACAGTAACAACAGCATTTTTAACTCGAAAACAACCACTTTCTAATAAACAAATGCAATAACTTGTAAATAAATTAATATTTTTTAACCATATTTTTAGGGTTGCTTAAAAAATACGGGCGTCAACATTTTACTATGCTTTTTTCCAATTTATTGCAAGTTCTAATTTCGACTGTTTTTGCAATTATTTAAATAAATTATTAATAAATTTTAATTTAGAAGGTCTAAAATGAAATCTTTTTCTAAACCTATAAACAGAAAAAGTGAAAACTTGTGTTGAGTCGAGTATTTTAATGCAGGTAAAAAAACCATTTATTGCAAGTTTTTACATTTTCATAAATGCGTAAACAACGACGCCGTTAATTTAAACCATGACGTCGTTAATTCAAACCATGACGCCGTTAATTTAAACCATGACGCCGTTAATGTAAACCATGACGCCGTCATTTAAAAACCGAGACTTTTTGGAAAATATAATTTATTTTCGCCTAAGCTTTGATTTTAAAATGGTCCCTACCTGAAACGAATGACATTACGATTTATATACAACATTTTAGTCGACTGGGCTATAACGCTATTCTATTCTCCACCTCCATAAAATTTCTATTTACCTTCTGGGTACTTGCCGAGTAATTTGGGTATGGTGTGGTGGTCGGAGTCCTGGCTTCCCATCTTCAGGGCTAGGCTTCATATTCCCGGAGATTCTTCTGTGGAATCCCGATTCCTCCTTGGGTGCCATATTCGATGCTCTCTTTGAGTGTATTCTTCCGTCTGCAGGTCGGGTGTTGAACTTAGGCGGGTGCCTTCCGTCAAGAGTAGGCTGTGGCAGTGCCCGACCGTCTTTACCCTTGCCCTTCTCCTTTGATAGTCCAACCTCCAACTAGTCCCCCGTGGCGCATATTACCTCATTTGCTTGTTGCCTCCCTCAAATAATCGCCCGCCCAACTGACCGATTAAACTTCAAACTGTAATTTCCCAATTTATAAATCAATTTCCTTCGCCGGTCCCGTTGGTGTTAGGGTCAGGTCCTTGCGTGCCAACCCTTAGGGTCGCGGATTCAAAATCCCTCCCGGGGCGTGGTTTTGTTCGTTTGTCCGTTGTTACCTGTTAAAATGGCCGAAGGAAATGCCCTTGGGGGATGAAAATGTAAAGTAAATAATCAGCCGCACTTTTTGCTTTGGAAAATCTCAGATCTCACCTGATGGTGACGTCCTACGTCGAAACCTAGGTCGTGTGTGCCCTAATTTACATGTGGAACAAAAAAACAGGTTTGCTTTCATTAAAAAAATCTCTTTACTTTACCTTTCTAAATTTTCTTATACATTTTCTAGTTCTCACACTGGTTTTATATTATGCCAACAAATGACTACTATCTTTAGGACGACTGGCTATTTAACGCCTGTTATTCATTAACCCGAATTAATGGATTTAATGGCGTATCTTATTTAATTAATTCCTACGTCCTACTCATCACATCCCCATCTAACCGTCTACTCGGCATGAATGAACCAAAAGTGACAACGGGCCACGTAGTCCTACCGCCCAACAATTGCTGCCCACTGTGAGCCTCCGTCGCGTCGGTTGCTCTACTTGCCCCGTCGGAGGCAATCTGGTGTCGCCTCGTTTTCGAAAACATAAATTATTAATTCTTTGATGGAAGAACCATTAGTACTTGTGCGGGCTTCAGTAACATGGAAAAAAAACAGTTCGTACTCTCTACATGGCCAGAAATTTTTATGAAATAAAATTGGATAGAGTTTAAAAAGAACCAGGAAAAAATAACTAATGGTGAGATATCCAACAGTATTCTATTTAAATATGAAAACAAATTAAATGATTTTGTAAAGTTATTCAATGAAACAATCAAAAGTACTGTAGAGAAATTAAAATCATGCTAAAAAGTAGTCTTAAAGAATTTCAAAAGAAAGATTAAAAACATAACTTTCATGGTTTATTAGAGCTCTTAAGGGTTTATAAAAATTCATAAGCAACAGTTTTTCCTGTTTTGGTCAAATTGCATCTGTTTATGTTCGGGCAAGGAGAACTACCTGTGCACTTGTAATTTAACTGCCATGAATGCTGTCCGTGAAGTCAGTGAAGAAATTTGTTCTTACTACCCTTTTAACTCACCAAAATCTTATCACAAAGGATCAAAGAAGTGAAAGCTACTCAATTTCTCGTGTGCATCCTAGGCTATTACCGTATTTCTCCGAATATAAGCCGCACTCCGTTTTTGGGGTTTCAAACATGGAAAAAAGTTTATACGCGAATTTAAGCCGCACCCTTTTTAGTGCATCCAGTACTACCTACAGTATTAGGCATTAGAATTTTATATCTGTTTTTACATTACCTAAGTAACTGTGACTCAATGTTACCTATATTACCCTTTAATATATGAAAAAATTGTGCACCAATTTGACCTTTTTCAGCGTTAATTCTTACTTTCCCCGTAGCTTAAGGCCGTTTTACACGGCGTATGATCTTGCGCATGGTCATTCGAGCATTAATTCGCGAATTAATTTCAATGATGACCTGAATAGTTCCCGTTTCACACGGCGAATTAATTCAGTGAATTTTCTGCGCAGACTGAGTGCGCAGCGGTAGATCTATCGATTGTATATATCGATTACGGGAGATTTCCGACCAACATAGCTGTTTCGACAGACGGAGTTCTGTTTAGATCATGAATATTATAGATACATGGATATTCGCAAACATTATTATTCGGTTTAGATATTCGTTTAAATTATTCACTTAAACACTTGAGTAACTTCAAAGGTTTAGTGAGTGATCTTATGCTATTGAAGATGGACTGTTGAGCCAATTTTTTAGCGACCGCTGCTGCAGTGTTTATTAAGACCGTTTTACGCGATGAAAGATTTTAGCACAAACGTATGTACTACGTGAGATTTTGTCTCAACGAAATTAGAACAGGTTCTATTTTCCGTTCAGGCATTGAGACATTCGCTCAAGCGAACATACAATTTGCCGTTTTACACGATAAATTTTGCCTCATGCAAGAGTTCACGGAAGAGTTTGTACCAGTTTGTACAAACAAACTTTCCGTGCAAAACGGCCTTGCGGCAGCCACGTTTTCTCAAAATCAATATTTTATAATAAGGGTTTAATTCTGCGAATTGAAGTGAACTCACTATCAAAACAACGAAGATGGTCACCCGATATGAATATCACGGTGACATCAAAATTAAATTATATTATATATTCAGTCGTCGGTGAGGAATGAATGATATACTGTGAATACAAGGATGATTAGTTCAATAAACAGGTCCAACTAGAGATCATTGCACTGATATTGGTTCTGCGTATCTGCATTTGGCAGTATCTTCCATAGTCTATAGCGTAAAACTGATGAAAGCTGTAGTGTAGATATCGTTGATAACATTACGGACATTTTTCTGTCGTCCATCCTGAAGTCAAAATAGGGCCAGATTTGTTGTACTCGCTGTATTGCAGCCCTGAATAAACAGTTCAAGGTCTGGTCAGATCTATATAGGTTAATTCGATGAGATTTCGATGTTTTCATATTGCAAAACCTCCAAGATAGTTTAACCAAATGACCATTCCACGTCTGCCAAAGCGTGTGCATTGGATCCTGCCTACAGAAATATTTATTTCCAAATACATTGTTATGGCTTTCCTTTCCTTCATTATATGTTATTATGAGTTTGCTTTAGCGAAGTGAGGTGAATTCAATATCAAAACAACCAAGATGGACGTCGTGCGCTCGTATCATGCGATCATTCACGGGATCATGCGATCACAAATAGAACATGTTCTAATTTTGAACGCATGATCATGCGCATGACCAAGAATTCGCCGAATTTTCCGTATTACACGAGGCATTAACTTTATGCGCATGATCAATCGAATGATCAATCGCCGTGTAAAAAGGTCTTTAGGCGAGTTTAGCTGGCGTCCGCGTGAATCTGAATGGCTGGTTTGCTCACATCGGTCATTTTTACGATGTTTTAAGAAAGTTCTCGAATTTAAGCCGCACCTCGAATATAAGGCGCAACCCGATTTTTAGGCTCCAAAATCGGGAAAAAAGTACGGCTTACATTCGGAGAAATACGGTAACATCACTAAGTAAATAGGACGCAGTGATGTTTCCACCAGATCGACGATAGACTCAGTACGACGCAAGCAGTCACGGATGTTCATTTGGGAGCTTTCCATTGGATATGTTGAAGTGAGCGAAGGTCGGAGCGCACAGCGATGGCGCACGAACGACGAACAATTGAACGATGTAGTCGCACGAAACGTTCGGTACTCTGCCGGTAGGTGTCATTCCGTGGGTTCACAATCTTCACGGCCTAATGTTTTGCCTTAATATTCCTCTCTTGTCTTTCGCACTAATTTTTCTATTTCGCTACTTATTATTCTTGGACTCGGGTTATATTTTGTTCCGGTGCTTCTCTTTTCGACAGCCAAGCTCATAGGAATATTATCTGTGCTTTCGTAGAAGTAAAATATACGTAATTTTCTGCTCTTATTGTTAGAATACGGAAGAAGCACGGAGAATTGAGATGTGCCATTGAATGATAAACCAATGGTGCCTAGAAAAATTGCTCCAATGACAGGATATGGATACGGATAAATACTGGTGTCCGAGAAAAGACGACGCACCTAGGTGAAGTGCATAATAGTTTGGAAGATCGTTGGACAGAGGCTACAAGCTCATAGCTAGGATTTGGAACTGTCTCTACTCTAGCGTCCCTATTTCTGGGTTTTAATTTCACTTTCCTGCTCATTACTGGGTCGCAGCCATACCTCTCCTTAAAGTCGATCAAAATACCTCTCGTCTTCCCCCCTCCCCGCGTTTCTGCTCCCCCCCCGCCCTGCGCACATCGCCCGCCTCTGTTCGACTCTCGAAGCGCTTCTTGCTCCCGCACTCTGCACGTCCTCCACCCACCTCTCCTGCCCGATCTCCGCCAACCTCCTCTCTCCCCTCCCGCTCACATCGCCTTCCACGCTCGCCCTCTCCCCACCCTTCTCCAGCCACTTTTGATATCCCTCAAGTCTGCGCGCATCCTTTGTCCCCAGTGACCAAGTTTCCGTCCTATGCAGCGCCACGCTCCATATCACAGTTTTCACAAACCCTTTTTTAAGCCTCTGCTCGGAGCCCACCCCCCCAATCATCCCTCTTCTCTCTGAAAATGCAATCTTTGTTTTAGGTGGTTCCGCCGCGACTGTGTGAGTCAAAACAAATACTGAATTCCACATTTATGATATTTAGTCCAAAAAAATCCTGATTTCACTGATGCAATGCGTTACCTATAGAAAACCAAAAGTAAGGTACAATATATGCAGATTACTCCACGAATGTATTTTAAATGAGCACTATTTTACAGCCATAGGAGCCGACGGCAGCGCCATTTCCAACGAATTACCGCATTTTGACTTCAATTACGGCATTAATTCTTCAATAACTAGAAAAATAAGGTGGTAAGATGCCTATATTTTATTTTTATTCAATTTCTCTGGATTATTTTCTTCATATAAATAGTTATCCGCGAAAATGGCATTTGTATTTTTTGGAAAAATACTATTTTTCCCCGTGTTTCTCTCATTCCCTCATTGAATACCATGTAATTTCAAGTTCAATTATAGAAGAAAATAGCATGGAAAGGTATTATTTTGTTGTTCATGTCTGATAGAGGACATTTTTTTCTACAAGTAGACAGAATATGAATAAAATGACATTTAAGTCATTTTACGGTGGAACCACCTTAAACGGATCTGTATCTAATATCCCTGCCCCTAAATCCATTTGCCTCCACTGGGCTACCAAAATGCTTGCTTCACTTAATGCCCTCCCGCCCTTATAGCCCTGCCTTCTCATTTCTGGAGAACCTCATTCCCTTCGCATTCTTATGATTTATCTTCATCCCATACCTTGCACAATGTACCAATAGCGCACTCATTATTGACTGGAACCCCTCGGCTTACTGGCTAACTAACAGTAAAGTTATTTGTGAATCTGAATTACTTTTTAAGATCCCATCCTTCCATTATTCCCATCTCTATATCCGCCCATGCATCTCTTACAATTTATTCGAGTAAATTTAAAAGATCACGGCAATAGTGTACACCCCTGCCTGACTCCGTCCTATCCTGGCCCATTCCGATCCTTATCGGCTACCTCGTAGACATCTTGTCGTCTGGTTCATGTAAAGATTTCTAATTAGTCGTCTGGCTCTCTAATCTTACCCTAATTTCTTACGTTCTTCAAATATTTTCGTCCAATCCTTGCTATGCCGGCTCCAGAGGCGGCGGGGTAAGGTCCTCGCCTGTCGAACCAAAGGTCGCGGGTTCGAATCCCGCATGGGTTGGATTTTCACCTCCCAGGGCTTGGTTGTGTGTGTTCGTCTATATATCATATGGGTTTTAATTAGCTTCGGCAGTTATTCGTAGAGACATCATTATTATTGGTATCAAACGCGATTTGGGAGTCCACAAAGTGAGGCAATGCATCTCGGCCAATATCAAGTTTCTTTCTACGAATTTTCACGTAATATCGTCCTCATCATTCCATTTGCGTCCCGTTCCTCTTCTGAACCCAAACTGGTCTTCGTCCAGGTATCCAATAGCGTTTCTCTCTCTAGCCTCCTCTTTATGACTACAAGCACTGCTTTTGTGCTGTGTTAAACTTATTCTCTTATAGTCTTCTCGGGCTGTCGGTTCACCCTGTTTCGGCATTGAAATTAATGCCGTCTTCACTAAGCACTCCGGCCAAACTCCCTCCTCGTCAATCCTACGAATAATTTCACTAGAATAAACTAGACCGTGGCAGGCTTCACTTCGTAGAAGTTTATTACATATATTATATATAACTCATATTATTTAATCGAGATATATATATATATATATATATATATATATATATATACATTCATAGGAAAATGGAAATGGATAGGTACACATAAAAGGACGAACACAGGGTTTGGTGGGGAAGATGAAAATGAGTCAAATCCAGACAGAAAAAATTTCACCTTAGCCGGGTTTGAAATTTTTTCTGTCTGGATTTGACTCATTTTCATCTTCCCCACCAAACCCTGTGTTCGTCCTTTTATGTGTACCTATCCATTTCCATTTTCCTATGAATGTATGAATTTATTCGCGCCTTTGAGCGTCATTTTTCGTATGATTGAGCATATATATATATATATATCTTATCCCCTTTCTTACCCCTTTCTCCTCCCTCTCCTCCTACCTCACTCTACCCCTTGTCCCATGCCTATCCATCATTCTGTATCCTTCATTCTGTGAGAAAGGCAGCTCGGCTGTCGAAATATCAGAACGTATAGTGTGTGAGTGTTCTTCTTTTTTGTGTTTATATATTTATTTCCGCCCCACCTGTGGCAAAGTTTATTTTTATTTATATATATATATATATATATATATATATATATATATATATATATATATATATATATATATCTCGTTGCGTTGGGGAAGGATAGGAAAGTAAATCAGTGGACACTCACTGGCAGATGATCCATGACGACACCGGTGTTCACTGCTTAGGGGTATCTTTCGGGCTAAGAACCCTTCTTCAGCTGGAGGATATTCACTACTAAGGAGTGTCACACTGGAGTTAGGAGTTTAGGGTATGTCTTGGTACGGGGTGGGTTGTTGGGGAAAGGGGATTGGTTGGAAGGGAGTGTAGGGGGGTGGAGTGGGAGGGGAAGGGGAGGGAGCTAGCGAAGATTATTATATTTATATTTTGAAGAAAATTTTGTAGAAAAGTACAAAGTTTGTCTTTAATCATGAGCAATAAGTTCACTAGATTTTCCTTTTTCGTTCCTCCCTAAGCGCTCGAGAAAAACACTGCGGGAATATTATGTAAATTTCCAATACGTTGCTTGTATATCCCATTGAGCTCTTTCGATCTCACCGCAAAGGGTACCTGGTCCTGCACTATGATTGTCGATGTCGCATTCATTTTCTATAGCTAAAGTACTCGTCATTATATTTTTACCATAAATGTCTTCGGCATGCTCCCTCCACCCCTCATGGATCTATTTTAGTTCTACAACCAGCTTTCCTGTCTCGCCTGTTACCATTGGAGTTCCCCCTAAACTGCTGATGGAATGTAATTTGGAACACAATCAGTATGTTTTTGTTTTCATGATTTCGACAGGGTTCTGTAGCCTTAGTTGATGAGTATATTTTAGACTTTGGGATTTGACTGTACGCATTGGCGGCCTACTGGAAATGATGTGTGGCTCAGGCAAAATGAGTAACTAGCTCTAGATAGAGAAATAGGGCGGGTGGTATGAGGCAGAGGAGCGAGACAAGGTTTTCCTGCGAAAGACGTGATTCGCGTGCACTGCTGTACGTACCCAAATCCACCGAAGCACTCGGCACGGAGTCGTCTGCGCCGATACCAATCCACGCGAATCATTTGTCTCTTCGCACTTCGAGTGTCACGCATTCCGCCGTCGCCAGCGTGTTTGTGTGTGGATGCGGGAGGTGTTGGGGCGCGGGAGGGAGGAGGAGTTGGGGTGTTGAACTGAAGGGAGGCGGGGAAGCGACCAAGTGGGTTGGATTCGCAGGTGGTCGTCGAGCCAGCCAGTCAGCCATGGGCTCCAGTCTTCGCTGAACGCGTTACAAGAGTGGAGTGATGTGCAGTGGGTGTTCACCACTATATAGGGAAAGAGATTCTGTAGAGGTAGGAAAGAGATGCTAAACATTTGAGTGGACGTACGTCGGGTGGAGCAAGTTGCATGTTTTGGTAGCATTTCGGTGGACCCTTGGTTGTGCAGCGAAGACTAACTAGGTCAAAGAAGAGTCTGCTAAGAAAATAGAGCTGATGAGATGCTCTCTGAGTGAAAGCACGGAGAAACTATTGGGGATGGCGTTGCATTCGTCTCTTGAGAGGTGAGGGTGTGCGTTTGGAGAAGGGTGAGGTGGCGGGAGGGCTGTCGGAGAGGGCGGGAGGTGGGAGGATGGATGGGCGGAAGAGGTGGGAGGCGGAAGAGGTGGGAGGTGGAAGAGGTGGGAGGAGGAGAGTGGGCATTTTAGAAGCCGCGAAGGAGGTGTGGAGAGCTTAGAATGGACGTGAAGTGGGTCATGTGTAGTCGTTCGTGGCAGAGTTTTAGAAATCGACCGATGATTATGTGGGTTGTGACTTAGATAAGGACAGTCCTTTAACGTACCAATGTTTATTCGCCTACGTCTACGTTTAAAACTGCAAGCCACCTCACGGGTGTGCGGCAGGTGGTGCTTTTCATCAAACATACAAAACACCGTATGCTTTAAGAGTAATAGGAACTATGAGAGTGATTGCAGTGTGCAAACACAGGTATGTACAGGGACACAAGTGTTATAACTGAAGCATGCGAGACGTGCCGTTCTTACTACTTAGAACATTAATTAAAAGGTATTAGATAAAGGAAATTATTAGTTAGCTGCTTAACCAGTCGAACAACTAAATTTCAATGCCTCAATGGCAGCCATTATTATTTATAATCATTTGCGGAAAAATTACATTTTATACTTGTCCGAACTGCGGTCTATCCTCATGATCTAGTCGACCGTAGTGCGTCAGCTTTCGAAAAATGTTTTTGACATCGTTAGTCAATCAGCTTTGAACTAGCTCAAAAAAGTAGGTCTAAATTTTCTGATGGTGTTTTGTTGTAGTAGGCTTCTAAGCCCACCCTATTGGTAGTAGTATTCAAGAACTAAAAAAATATTGTAACGGCCTTCTACATGTCTTGCCGATCTGTGCTTCACACGTTCTAACTCCGTATTAAAGCACACTTCATGTAGATCCTATACACCGGAAGTGTATTCCAAATTATGCCAACAAAGAGAGAAGTGGCGAAATTCCCAACCCTTATCGTCACTATCCGAGCACCCTTACGACGAATCCCTATTAACTTTTTCTTAAGTATGTCTGTATACAGCATTGTTGGCAATTGAAAGTGCTACATATGAAGGAACTGAAAATAAGGAGCACATACACCTAATCAATAAAAAGTACAGGGTAAAATAATATCGACATTCACTTTCACACAGCATGGAAAGAGGGACGGGCGTTCGAGTGAATTCTGTACCAAGTGGGATAAAGCTTTGGAGGCGAAGATGTGGGGAGGATCGAGAGGAAGGATGGGATTTCAGTGGAGAGGGGAGGCGGAATAAAAGTGAGCGATGCTTGAGTGATGGTCTAGGGATGGGCGTAGTGGAGTAGGTATTCTGACATTGATAAGAGAAAGCAGTTCAGGGCAGTCGATGATCGAGTTAAGACTGTTATGAGTGGGTTTTAATTTGATTTCATTTCAGCCAGTGGTCATGGAGATAAACATGGGAAAGGAAGACAGAACATAGCATCAGATAATGTATTGCGAAGATAAGGGACTCTTGTGTTTAACTGATTCAAAAAATCAATTATTTGTACTGTCAAGAGATTATAGATAGTTGGGACTGACATCGACCATATTGGGGAGCAATATGAAACAATAGGAAGGAAAATAGATGAAAAGTAATACTGCACGCTAAGCTTGTCAAGTTTTTTCCCAAATGTCTACACTGTGAGAGATCATAAGTCACTCTTGAATGTAAGGTATTCTACGGATTCCACTCTTTGTAATTCGATTTGCCGTATGCAAGGAAGTGTAATTAGGAGAGCTCTTCTTTTATTCATTGCTACTAATAATCACGTTTGATTCCTCACATGTCACCGTGTGCCGCACTACTTGTTATTTGCCCCTAGGTCCTTTCTTTGTTTATCATGTCAACCACGAATTTTTACATACACTGCTACATTGTCTGCAAATAATATATATAATGAAGATCCTTTTTCCGGAAGTAACTCGCTTGGAAACTATTTATTACAAGCTTATTTTAAATTCGAGAAAAAAAGCGTCAACTGAAAAATTCACTGCATCAGACACCAAAATATTTTTGGGGAAAATTTCTTGTTGGGTTTCGCTAGATCTGCCATTTATGAATCTTGGCTGAGTTATTATTGACAACTCCTAGCTAATGAGGTGTTTCATAATTGTACAAAACATCGAGTCCTAGGTAATTGCATGAGAAAGATATGACCAATTTTGGTCCCTTGCTAGATTTCAGTTCCTAGTCTCCGCTTTCTAATGTGGATTATATACATATGTATTTTCAGTCCTTGTTTGATGTGTCTGGTCAATGATGTGTTTAATATTATTGGTAGGCAGGGAACTATTTATGAAGATAATTCTGTTTGCACGTGGGCTCGAATTTCATCAGGAACTTAGGATTTATTTGGAGAAGCCGATTTTAGTAACTTTTCTAGGTCGTTACTGGAAATATCGATTGGCGGCATTGGCCGCTGAAAATTTGATCATTTTTCATGAAGATTGTCTTCTGCAATTACGGTTGTCGAGATTGCTTTTTTGAAGGAGGAGTTCCGTGGTTGCTTCACCAGTGCCCTAAACTTCCCTCGCTATCGACCAAAAAGCATCTGGATTGTCCTTTAATCTTCCCCGAAGTGTTTTCTTTTAAATTCTCTCAACGCATTCCAAAATGATTTAACTACGCCATTAGACTACTAGTTTTTAACAGCTATGTTATAAGTTGCCAGTGGGCAATGCTGAAGTCTTTTTTTCAGTTAGACATTGCTTGTCCTCAGTTGCTTTAGTGATGTTCTCACCTCCTCGATGTACCATCTAAGTTTCGGGTTACCTCTTTTAAATTTATAAGAGTGATATTTGGACTCGTAACCCCTAACTCTTGATCAAAAGGAACATTTCCATAAACTCAACGCGTATAGGTTTATGCTTATGCTTATGAAGTCGAGACAAGAATTTCTTGGGTGACTCTTAAACCCATTGGAATCAGGGTTTTTATGTACAATTTTTCTTCTCCGTTAAATATTGTCATCAATGCTTATTGAACAAAATACTGGTAGTTCTCCATGGTCGCTAATTCCATCAAAAGTCTTCCTCACTCTTTACCTCTTGTTCTGGTTCATGTTATTTTTCCAGTAAATGAAGAATGTTTCCCCCGTCTATGGTGTTATAGCTATCAGGTGCATGGCATTTGATGCAATCATGTCTGGCAGAGATACACAGTTGTTGTCTTAGTTTCTCCTCCAGGTAAATAATTAGAGGCTTACATATCTATTTTGGGGGCAGTGAAATATCCTCCTATAATGAAATTTCTTTCTTAGTCTCGGAATTTGATGCTATTTCTTTTTGTTTCAAATTATAAAATTCAATTGACGTCAGTGTTTGGTGGTCTGTAGTACGGGTACACAAGTATTTTTTGGTTTGAATGAATGTAATCCATAAAGACTTAAGGCTGCTATCTGGAATTATTCCCGGTTCGTTGACGATTGTCCTTTTCACTGCTATAAATAGGTACACAGACTCCGATTAGGTTACATCCGCCTTTTCTTTGCGCGTAGAATGATTTTGGTAAAATTTCACTTGGAACGTTTCGTGCCCGCCATTACTCTCCGATCTTCTTCTTCGCCTGCTTTCGTTTTCCTTATTCGGTCACTTCACTGTCGTTGCCCTGAATAATCGGTGGCTTCTGTCGGAGTATTTAAGTCCCCTGTTTTATTTCCTAAACCGCTCATTTTGTTCCTTAGATGAAATCTGATAAAACTTTAAATCTTTCTCATGCTTTAAAGCATTAAATGCACTTAAAATGTCAATTTCCGTTATACGTGCACTTAAATACGACAATTAAACTGAAATGACGTGCAGCAACCCTGGGATACTAACATTTTACGGAGTCTGGGATAATCGCCCAAGCATTGTCCGCGATTTTTCTTGAAACTAGCAACCTGGCTCGTGGCACGCGTCACTGTCAGCGGCGAGTGCGGAGGCCAGGGGGCAGTTGAGTTGGGGGAGTCGAAGAGTTCTCGACATGGAGCCATTGCAAGGTTGGGCTGCTGAGATTTTAGGGGGAGTTGGGAAGTTTTGGAGGAGAGGTTCCCAACCCTTGGGTCCCGACCCCATTCAGGGTATCAAGGTTGTGCAGAGTTAGACGTGGGATGAGGAATTTGCCTGAGGGAAGGTCATGGGACCAGAGGAAAAAGATATGACAGTTTTAGGCCATTTTAAATGAGAAGTAATTGAGAGTGAATGAGTTCCTTAAGTGGAGGGACGGGGAGTCCTTATCGAAGGAGGGCATTAAGAAAGAACAAGGGGTAGCCAGATGTTAGCGTTATGAATTTATTAAGCCAGATTTGGACGCTGTTGAGGTGGTTGGAGTAAACAATTCACGGGATGAGAGAGGCGTACAGGATTTGTAGAAGGATGATACATAGTAGTGAAGACTTTTTAGGGTTGAGTAAGGCATACGATGGAGAAGGGGCAAATTTGGTGCGGGTTAATTTGGGTTTTCAGTGTTATCATTACGTGACATTTTTTTGTGCTGGAATATCTTCCTCTCCCCCACGATACAGGCTTAGATTCAATATAATATGTTGCTCCGCAAAAAGATCATAGCAAATTTTTTTTGCATAACCTCGGAAGCAGTTACCATCTCTTTTTTTACCTATATCATGTTCACTATTGAACAAGAAATAGAGTTACAGAAGTCATTACTCAAACGCGGCTTTTGGGAAACTTTAAGTGAGTACATTGTTGCTAATTAAAAAGGTAATAATCTGTTCATTGTTTATGTCCTTGGGAAAGACCCACAACCAATCAAAGCCCATCCTATTCACGGAAGTATTCTTGAATTTTCAAAATCTAAACATATTAGGTCTGTCATCATGTGAAGCCTCTTTTCAGCTAAACAAGAATCCCGAAATTAGATTAGAAAGTCTCCCTATAAGGTTGATTGAAAATCCAGGAAATAGGCTGAGAATTTTAAAAAATTGTTGCTACTGCCGTAAATGTATGGGATTGGGCAATTTACAGTATTCCGTAAAATATTCTAAAGAAAAGAAAATGCCGCAACCTGGGTTCGAACCCCAGCCACCATATGAGGATAACCGGCTCAGCGCCTCAACCCACTAGCCACGACCTCTGTTGAGAGAGGCGTTAACTATAAAAGATTTATATGGAGGAAGATTCTTTAATAGCGTTTTTCTCTCGAACCCTGGCCTGTGGAAGAAAGCGGTGACACTTTTCCCGCATTCTCTCTATAGTTTCAGAAAATGATTGCCTCGTTTGGATCCCCAACATAAGTCACGCGATGTCTCCTTGTAAAGTCTATTCAGTGTTTCTGTATTTGGCAGTCTCCCATGGTCCTTAGCCTAAAACTTTGATGAAAGCTGTGGTGTAGATATCGTTGATATCATTACGAACATTTGTCTGCCGTCCAAATCCTGAAGTCAAAATACGGCCAGGTTTGTTGTACTCGTTTTACTGCAGCCCTGAATAAACAATTCAAGGTCTGGTCAGATTTATTTAGGTTAATCTATGAGATTTCGATGTTTTCATATTGCAAAACCTCCAAGATAGTTTTAACCAAATGACCATTCCACGTCTGCTAAAGCGTGTGCATTGCATTCTGCCTACAGAGATATTTATTTCCAAATATATTGATATGGCTTTACTTTCCTTCATTATATGATGATATGAGTTTGCTTTAGCGAAGTGAATTCAATATCAAAACAGTCGCTGAGAATGCCGTAGAGTTTCCGTTGGTTAATTCTACTGAAACTATCTACGAAACATATGTGAACTCATGCTCCGTATAAATCCTTAGAAAAGGAGCTCGTTCTTAGGAAAGCACGACGATTTCCGTAGAATTCCTTACGTTCTACAGAACAGATTGTACGGAACTAATTTGCAGCGGTGTACATTTTATTCTACCGAAATTATTTCTACGGAACATGGGCGTGCCTTACAATTCCTTAGAAAGGAACTCTTTCTACGGAAAGAACGACGATTTCCGTAGAATTCCATACGCTCTACAGAACAGATTCTGCGGAACATGAGACCTTGTTCCTGACAATTCCTTAGAAAGGGAACTCTTTTTACGGAAAGAACGATGATTTTCGTAGAATTCCTTACATTCTGCAGAACAGTTTGTACGGAAATATTTAGCAAGGTTGGGGATCTTGATTATGGTTGCGGGTTTCCAGGTATCAGGGTAATACGACGAGGCATTTAAAGCGGTAAATATCTAAGACAGGTGGAAATATGAAAGGAGGAGTGGATTTGGTGGCACTAGGGGATGAGAGGAGGTAATGGATTTCACTTTTGAGGGAGAACGATATACATTGTATGGTAGCGAAACGTGGCTGTGCCAAAATAAGCTTACTATTAGGCTAAGAAGCAGTGGGTGTCTTGAAGTGTTCGAGGTAAGAGCCGGAGGGTAAGGAATGAGTGTGCTTTGCCAGAATGTGGAATGGATGCTCCGGTGACGTCCATGCATAAAAGGAGCGTGCTTCGTTGGTTTGGCCGAGAATGTTTGCGAGTCGAATAGCGAAGGCGAATAAAGGCGAAGGTAGAGTGAATGGCTGGAGAGGAATGGGTAGGCCGATAACGGATTCGGAGTGTAATGGGTGAAGAGGAGGAATGGAGTGGAGCTTGAGAGCTAGAGATCGTGAATGAAGCAATGCATGAATATGGCAGAGGCGAAGTAGGTTTCCAAGAATAGGGCAGTGTGGAGGAAATTATTGAAACGGAGCCAGTTTTCTAGTTCTAACGCCAAGAATTAAGCTCTTTTGACTCTGCCTACTCCGAAAGGGAACGGCGCAATGCGTATGCACATAACGAAAATATATATGTATGTATTTATTTTCATGTTCCTATGTTTTTTTGTGTGCGTCCTATTTTGCTTATCCGAATAGATTAATTTCCGAATGTGACTGTTATCGTTGACTCGAAAAGCGCATTGGCCGCAGCCTCTTCTTTCTTCAACGAATGTAACTAGGGAGAGTGTGGTTGTGACTGGCGTCGTCCACCGTGTGCGCCCCACCCAACTTCCGTCTTAAGAAAGATTCTTCTCTAGACTGAGCGGCTGGACAGAAACCCTGCACAAACGCCCAGCGCTGTGTAAGTTTGGGGTTGCACGTTGGCGAACTTCGCTTTGTCGTCTGCAGATGACGCTCGAGGCATTCATCGCTTTGGCGCTTCGCTCTCATCGGAGCCACGCGAGTGCCAAGTGCGACTTGTGCCAAGTGCGAGTTGTGGCAAGTGCGAGTTGTGGCAAGTGCGAGTTGTGGCAAGTGCAAGTTGGGTCGGACACAATGCGCCGTGGCAAATGGAAGTGTAGTTCAAATCTCACTTACTCATGGAATTAAATGTCGAGAAACTTTTCATGGAATAGAGTCTAACGCAAATTGAAACATTTGGCGGCATGATGAACGTAAATCATACCAGTTCTCCTGTATTTTCTCTTTGATTTATAGACAGCGTTTGTGTGTTTGGCCGTGAAAATAATTTTCTTTCACCTTGCCTTTCTTTTATTTTTATCATTCATTTGTATGCATACCACATTATAACTTGATGAAATATCTCGTAACGTTTTCAATTAATAAAAAAGGATTTCATTAAGGAACTTGAGTGATTGTAATTATTTAATGTAAGAAGAACTAAAAGTAATGAAAAATAGTTATAACTTTGTCGCAAGCGAAGTGAAACCGATCGTCCTGTGTCATCCGCATCCTAATTTTCTCTTCTTTTTATCAAGGAGTATTCAAGCTGTTTTCAAGTAATCATTCTGCCGAACCCTTTCTAACCAATCTAGCCAAGGAATCAGTTTGAAAAACGTCCGTGTTCCCTGTTGTACTTGACAAACATTTTTATTTCCCTTATATTCAGGAACTCCGATGTGATGTATTGTTATCCTTTTTCACTTTTCTAGAATTTCTTTCTCGTACTGCATTTGCTTTCTCATCAACTGATATTCATAGGATAGCCGGCCTCGTTATCGGCGGCGTAACGCCCTCCCGACCCGAAGGTCGCGGGTTGGAGTCCCGCCTGGGAGGGTATTCACCACTCGGGGCATGGGTGTCAATGTGTGCCGTTTGAGTTAAATGTAAGAAAGGAGTGCACAGTCCTAATTTCGCTCGAAAATAAAGTCGTCATTATTATTATTTCTATTCATAGGCCAAGGTTATATCGTTCCCTACGTCATCTTAAGCGTTTTAAATTTATGAGTGCCCTGACCAATTATCTCTATGTTAGATTTAGGAACTCTTTTTTATTTATTTATTTATTTATTTTCAAGAACCACCGAAAACAGCTCGTATTGGCCTTTACATCGGAGTATTAACAATTAACAATGGACGAGCACAAACAACCATGCCCTGGGAAGTGAAAAATCCTCCCCAGGCGGGATTCAAACCCGCGACCTTTGGGTTAGCAGGCGAGGACGTTACCCCGCCGCCACCGAGGCCGACCATTCTTCTTCTCATTATTCACTTTAATCCACTACTTAATTCACCACTCTTCATGCAAGAGCAACAATTACCTCATCTTGTCCTTCATTGTAGGTTTCATTGTAATACTCCATTTCTTCGCATTGTCTTATCTGCCAACTTTCGTTTGCCTTTTTGGTTTGCCGCTGAAGTTTTTTTTATATTATTTCATTCTTCCTACCCACCCGTGCCTAATTCGAGGTGGACGTTGTCCATCTCCTTTTCTCCTCGGTCTTTTCAATGGCTTCTTCCGTCGTCTTCTTTCCTCGATTGCTCTTGATTCCTCTCTCATCTTTTGGTTCTACAGTTTTCTCCGCTGCTCTCATTATTCCGTTTTTGTATCATCCCTACTTCTTTCAATTCTTTCCATTTCTTTGTGTTAATTTAGGCTCCTGTCGACGAGCTCATGGCGTTTCCTTCTTTTACATCTGGTCAAATCTTTACACACACACTTTTCATGCATATTGATACCTTAGCCCGAAATTGCTTCTGCCGATATTATCAAATTCCTTTGAAAGTGAAATAGGAACAAATTTAGGGTATTTGGAATCAGCAGAGCTGAGATGTTAGATTTGGCGCAGGTAGTCTCATCGCTTGCCCCTCAGCTAGAGTCTCCAACACGTAGTGGTTGTGGTTACTTGGCTTCGATCTTGCTGGAATAATGCACGTGGTTCGAACGAATCATTTAAGCCGGGCAGCACGCTCGTGGATTTGGGCCGAATCGAGAGTGGAAGGGGAATGAGCGACGTTGGGTATTTCTTGTGGAGCCTTCCACGGGGGCAAGAAGGGGCCTCAGTTCAACCATGGCTATCCCGGACATCCCCCCACTCTTCTCTCCATTGATAACTTTTCCGTATTCATCACCTATCCCTTCCGCCCCATAACTGCCTTTTAGTGCCAACATAATGTTTTAGTTCGCCGCATTGCGAGAACGAGCTAACCCGCGCGGGAATCTATCGACTGATGCCCGTGCGCATCGCCCCGCGAGCCAGGGCAGGCGGTGGGCTCTACTATGGATTCCCACTTCGTCTGAAATCGTCGCATTTAGTGCACGCGGAAGATTGTTATTAATGCGTTGACAACCGAGGGAAGAAACGGAAAGTAGGTTAGGAGGAAGGCGAGGGGGGTTTCGGTGCGATGTGGTGTCGCGGTCAACGGGCGCGACAGTCAGCGAGTGGCCCACCCTTTCCGCCCCGACAGCCCATCCCACCCCCCCCCCCCCCCGCCGAGTGACCCCTCCCCAACCCCCCCGCCATCCCCCCGCCCCCGGGGCAGCGCCCAAAAGGTGACCGGAAGCCACCGCGTGACGCAGTGGCTGCGCGCGAGGCGTGTCGCTGCGGCGTGCTTGGGTTGCGGAGGGCCGCTCCTTCTGCGGCGCGCTTCCTTTTGGACGGCGAGCCGCGTGACCCGAGGACCGCCCTCGAGTCACGCTCGCCTCGTCGATTCCTTTTTCGCCATTTCCGGTCCATTGGTGAGGTGGGCGTGTTGATGGGCGAGTGCGCTCTTTTTTCGTCGATGAGGGACTTGATAGGTGGGCATTGATTTTACTTGGGCATAATTATCTGGGGAAAAACACATCTCCGAATGGGAAATTCAGTTTCCGAAAAAGTGGAGTCAAATGTTTAAGCGTCTGGCCTTTATTTTTCGCCTTCATCAGTTAGCATATTCGAAATGGTTTATTTCTCACATACGATTGATAACTTCGTGTGATCGATGTAGCAAAACTTTGTGGCACCGGCCGCTTAGAATTGGCGTCTGGAAAATGAAAATGTGCGAGGCTAGTGGAGGGAAGGGGTCGTGGAACGGTCGCCGCGGGTCACACGGCCGGCCCTCGCCACGCGAGTGCCACCGTGCTCTGCCGTGCGTACTTAATGTCACAGTAAGCTTTGTGCATTCTACGAATTCTTGACCAATGAAGTGGAGGCGATGAATCCCGGAAATGGAAACATTGTTAATGTTGAAACTTTGCTCACAACAATGGGTTGTAACTGATCCAACCGCCGTTATACGACAGTTGACTATTTTCAGATATGATCAAAACATCTGCATCTACAAAATACCCTGCAAGCCACCTCAGGAGTGTGTGGCAGGGGTGTGTGACTATTCACCAACATGCATTACACTATACCCTAAAGTTAGCGTAACTACAACTAATTAAGCATTAGCATAAATCGCTAATGGTTGTCGCGAGACGAAGCCTCACAAGCATGCACTAGACTACAGATATTATCACAATGGAGAGGGACCGTTAATATATTTGTATTTTGCAACTACACAAATGGACAGAGACTTAAGACTTATGTAGAAAACATGCACGGCGTGCTGCTAGTACTAGGTAACAGATAAGGATTCAAGTATTAGGAAGTACTACTACTACTAAGAGTTACACTACCTATCGACAAACCTAGATAAAAGTCTCATTGGCCGCTGTTATGGTCAAAACTGCGTGTATAAATGACGAGCAATAATTGACGAAACATTACTAGATGGCACAGTGCGTGTAAATTCACAGAAGAGAGAGGAAAGAGAACGTGACGATGTATCAAATATGGATAGTTACCCTGCGCAAGTGATATCAAGTATTCAAGTGTAAATTTTTGTGAAAAACTGTAGGAAGTACTTTTTGCTTTTTAGCGATTGGCATGCATTGATACCGCGTGCATGGAGGACAGAATCCATTTGTTTGTTGGAAATATCGCTTCGGGCGGCAGTATGTGCTCAAGTAGTCGCATGATAATGTGCTATTCGGCCAATGCACTTCTTTTTGGCTCATCGCAGTCACTTTTCAGTGGGTTATGTGGGCCAACTGCGAAATCAGTGTTTTCCAAACGTCTTAAATATAATGAGTGTGGATGCGTTTGTTAGTTTTCTACTTATGCATATTACCCTACATCTACATATTAACCTACTAGCCACCACATGGACGTGCGGCAGGGGGTGTTAGGACACCAGCCGTGTATAGTTTTGACGCGCGACGTAACGAGCGCTACCCCCAGTAACGTCTTGGATGTGACTGATGCCTCGGCTGACATTCCCTACCTGTAACGAGGGTGGCTGCACCAGTGGCTGCTGGTTCAAGGATCGTTCGTAGCGACGGTCGGCCTAGTGCCCCTGGCTGTCGCCGAGGATCCGAGCGCCTTCCAGGTCTGGCACTCATTGTCGGGAAGTGCTCGAAATTATCATTTACTCATCTGGTCCCGTTTTATGTTCTGTCTTTGGTCTCTTCTCTGTCTCTCTTGCACCAATCCATTTCCGTGTGTTCAAAGGGCTGTTCCAGATGCCGCCCTAGTATCTCTTTCGCTCCATTAAATGCGGGATTGGTTCCATGGCTCTTCTGTTCACGCTTCCTGTCTCGGCCATGACCGGTGGGTGTTCATATCGGGGGTCGTGTCTCGGGTGTATCTTTATGCGTGGAGTAGGGTCACTATTCTTTTGTGTGTGACGAGTTGTCGGTTTGCCTGCTTGCGAGCGACGCGCGGAGAGTGATAAGATCTCATCGCAATTCCATGTTCATGGCATACAAATTACGTGGGTTTTATATTTGAAAACACGTTACGATGCGTAAAGCTTAGATTAATAGTCACCCCAGTGACCAATGCAACGACATATTTCGCTTTGATGGCCCTCTTTAAAATAGACGATGCCTGCTGTTGCATTTAAACCCATTTTGGATGATGATATCTCCTGTAAAATACCTCCCCGCTGTTACAAAATATTTCTCCCGCAGCTCACGATGTTTAGTGATTCGCGATACAATGAGAACAAAAATAGCTCAGTCAGAAGCCTTACGCTTGAAACAGTTGGAACGATGCCAATTTTCACACGACCGTTTCTTTAGGTCACATCTCTTAGTTCGGGGTTCCGGAGATTACATTCGAGGTCTCCGCTGACCTCAGGAACCGGGAAAAGTCATGAAATTATGTGAAATCGCTTCGAGTATTTTCGTATCCAAAGTAAAATACTTTGTCTTCCTAAGTAAAAGAGGGAGAGAGAGAGCTTAAAGGAAGGGAAATGTGGGCAGAAATAGAATAAACTGAGTAATGGAGATAAACTCACTGCGAATGGGCACTGCAACCGATGGGTTCTCAGTGCAGTGAATTACATTTGCTAAGAACTGTGAAGGGGGATCACGATTGACGTCCATTGACAAGGGAATCGTCTTATTAATATATATTCTAATATATTTAATGTTCACCGGTAGTCACTTATTTTGGATTCCATGATGGAATAAAAAATGTTTCATTTACAGCCATAATTTTCACCCGTACGAAACTCGACTACATTTATCACAAATTACTTTTTACAATAACGCAAATTTGCTAAAAATGTCGATATGGTCGGTGGTATGACGCGTAGCGCCAAGAAGAGGGCTGCATGTGTCTACCAATTAGTTAGTTATCCTCACAAGTCGTTCTCGAGGAGGTTTTTTTTGGAGGAAAACGAAATGAATTAAGAGTGATTGTTTTCGTGGCGCAGCCACAATGTGAGAGGAGGGTCACTCTCCATTCAATTAGGGAAATGAAAAAATTGTGTTTTACTGCGACTCCGAATATTGGCCATGGAGTTGCTCAACTTTGGGGGGAAATATTTCTTCGTGGTGTCTGATGGGAGTGACTGCACGCATATGTTTTCACCTTTCAGTGCCCCCACATCCCCGAGCTACACTTATCCTCGGATTCTCGTCGAACAGGATTTCTGGCAACGTCAGCAGCGACGTCAATTTAACTGGCGATAGAGGACGAACTTTGTCCTCCTTCACACATCAAAATTAATCATTTTTTTACATTTTGTAGGTGTGCAACCTAAATCCTCATCGATTAACCTATTTTCTGTGATACAGGCATCATGACGTACGCTGGCATTTGGACTCGGGGCAGCGGTCAGAGCGTTAACTTTGAGCGACCAAAACACTGCATTGGAAGCAAAATGATTCAAATTAAATCGTTTTTGCTCTGAAGTAGATCCACAGTTATTTCAATCGAGAACAATGGCTATTCATTACGTTCAGTCGCACAACTGGCGTGGTTGTATCCAAATTAGGCCTGTACAAGCAACTTCAGCTCGTTCACGTAATCCTTGCTGCTATTGTTTCATACTTCAACCATTTAGGTGGTCAGTAAAAGGTGTATTTCTTATTAAAGTAATTCAATTCATTACAATTTTTGGTTGACTTATCACATCTCTTTTTGGCTCGTTGGCAAGCGAGGCGAACGGCGCGGAATAAATGACGCTCCTCCAGCTTTGGGGAATCCTTGATCAGGATCGATCGCGAATGAAAGCGAAATATTTGTGGATTTGCTCCTTTGTATTGAGATACTTTCAGGGCAGTGGTCCTCGTTCATATCGGCGAACCAACTTTTCGCCATTTGTCGTTTTCGCTATGACCTCTTAGTTTTAGTGAATTTTCATCAGAAATGTTGGTGCTGCCCATCTTTAAATAAACAGGAATTGCTCTGTAAAGTGTTTTATTTAGTTGTATCCAATTCATTAGAGATTCTGGGGGTCAGGGTGTTACAATTCCATCCACACAGTGCGCATCTATCCGCCTCTGGAGCATGACGCAAGGGCAATTCACCTAGGGCAAGGATGATCCTTCTCCCAAACCTGCGGTACACTTAAGTCTAACAAAGTTCCTGGAACTAAGAGATTTAATGAATCATGCTAATGTGTGCATTCATAGATTTAGAACTTCAAATATGTCCAGCATGCGAGACGCGATGCTGGTGCTGGTCTGTGTGTTAATAAAAGAACTGTGCGTAGGAAATTAACACACTAGGCTGGCTATTGAATAACGTATTCATTGCGTCTTAATGGCTGCTATTTTGGGCCTAATCGCTCGCGGAAAAAATAGCATTTTAAATCTTTCCGTTCGGTCCCTAATTGCTTAATAATTAAATTTTACGCTCATGATCTAAGTGACCGTAGTATGTCGGGGTTAGCAAATGCTTATGGTGTCATTAGATAAGAGGTCGGTACCGAGCTTTGTTGAGAGATTTAATCCTAATTTTACCCTGCAGTGTGTTAATGATTCCATTAATTTTTTCTATAGTAGGCTTAGAGCTCTAATTAAAATTATCATCGTGGCCTTGTAACGATCTTGCTTATCTTTTTTGCATGCGTTCTAACACGGCATTACGGCGTAGCTCATTAGGAATTCAAATAGTTCAAATTCTAGCGGCGTATTGAAGTCTAGCAAGGGAGAAGTAGCAAAGCTCCCTAAATTTATCGTTTTAATTTCTCCATTAATGAATACTAATTTAAGATTAGCTTGATCAGTTATTTCCAGTTGGATTAACCCCTCGAGAAATCATGACTCAGTCTTACTCCAAGGTATTTAACGGATTATACCATTTTGAATTCTCTATGCTTCATGAAGTATCCTGACCGACAGTTCTCACACCACCTTTTAATTTCCTCCTTTATAAGCGTTTGATAATAATTATATCTCGAATTTTCTTCATATTTCCCTGCATTATCTAAAAATTGTTGAAGAAATTTCTTTACCACTTCACTGATTCCTGTAATAGAAAATTAATGTAGAGGAATGTAGGCGTCTAACATTTCCGTGTGGGACTCGAGATGTAGCTTCCAATTCACTAGAACTAACACTGTCAGTTTGTACGCAATGGACTTTGAATTTGTACGCAACATACGCAATAGAATTGTATAGACAGAGTATAAATCACGCTCTTTTCACAACGTTACAACACCGTACCACCGTGGGATTCAGTCAGCTGATTTGTGACGGGGGATAACCTACAGACACGCAGATTTGGTACGTGGTGCAAAGAAAATATTAGATAATACTCGCAATATCTTAAAATATTACTCATTGGCTATTGTCCAACAATTTGAATTAGTCAAATGAATCCTCATCAATTTGAGTTAGAGAGAATGGGCTCTGTAATGACCAATTCGAAAAGCTGCGTAGCGGATATCTACTCGGGAAATGAAGTACACATGCTAATGCATACAAGTAAAAACAATATCGACCGACTAGATCTTCTCCTCGTGCGCTTTGCCATCCTGCATGCCGGCAGCACTTTCGATATTTCGACCGATGACTCATCTCCCCCCTCCCCCTGCACCCCCTCGCCACCAAACCCCTCGCCCCCATCCCCCTCACCCCCATCCCCCTCACCCCCATCCCCCTAACCCCCACCCCCTCACCCCAACCCCCTCACCCCCACCCAACCTCCCACCTGTCGCTCCACTCCCTCGGACATCCGGCATCTCCCTCGCCCCGCGCCTCTTGGCCGCGCTGCCCTGCACCTGCTCCCGCCCTCTTCGTCGACTCCCCGCGCCTGCACCACCGCTGCCTCCATCAATGCCTTTCATTCTTCAGCTACCCATGCTGTTGTTCTCTTGCTTGGAAACTGTTTTTTACCAATTCCCGTGGCCCAGCTACCTCCTCGATAAATACGACGAATGAATTCGGAAATCTTAGTCGACCGCTATTTCAAGAGAACTTGGTAATTTTGAAGGAATATTACCTGCTCCTGATATCTAGTTTTTCCTTACTTTCTTTAAGTTTGTTCTCAATCTATAAATTTAATATTGCTGGGGCCTAACTGTCCTTACCTTCATGCCTTTATTTTTATTAATCTAAGCTTGCTGGGATATTATCCTTATTGTGTTGGCCCCGGAAGAATTACCTCCATCCAGCCCGCATTTATTTTGTTCGTATTAATAGCTTTCCCGTCTGGTCTTAAATTGGATCATTTGTCCATTCTTGCTACGTGTCAACATTTTCTCCTATGACTTAAGCGCACACGTTTCGTTATCATCGCGGTAGTTTTTCCATTTCGTCGCATTATCCTTTTTCCATGCTTTTATTTTCCTGAGTTCATTGTTCAGTTTGTATGCCCTATTGCATAAAGCAGTTTTTCTATTCTTCCACTCCCTTCTTTCTTCCACTCCCTCGATCCTCCTCCGAACCAGTTCTTCCGAGCGTCTGCCTTTCCCCTCCCCACTCCTCTCTCCAACCCCTCCCCACTCCCCGCCCCCCCTCATTCGCCACCCCTCACTCCTCCCACTAAACTTTTCATGCTCTCCTCTAGCTCGCCACGCGTTTGGCCGATCAACTGCTGATATTCTCCACTCCTAATCCTTCTGTCATTTTTGTCTTTGTCAATCTAACATGGCACCTCATCAGCCCTGAATCGTGCGGCCGGTGTCAAGATCGGCACCTGGCAAACGAGTTCGGTGCGGTGTTCCTAAATCTCAGCTTAACCATGATATCATCTATTTGATATCTCCCCATGTCGTCTGGCATTTTCAATGTGTGCACTCGCATGGAAAATATCTTTTTTACTTCTGGATTGGATTCTTGGATGCATGTAAAGAAGGCTAATTCACGGAAGCGGGCAGGCAGTATATGCTTTTCAGAACCTTTCTGAGATATCAATGACAACCGCCGTTAGTGAGGGTTAAAGACTGCCTCTGATGTTCGGCCCTTGATATGGGTGTTGGGCGCGAATGGTCGTCAATTAATTGCCAGACCTGAAGCGCATCCCTCAAAAATTAGATAGGTGTACGTAAATGGATTATAAACTACGTGTGTATTCACAGGTTTTCAAGACACTACATTGGAGAAGCTAAAATGAGTCAGAGTAATGGTTATTCGACGGAGGCAGACAAAATCCAAGACCAAGTTGACGTTTGGCGGTTGAAACTTTTTCCTTAGGCATCCGAATGGAGGCTGGTCTTCAGTCGGCATTCCAATAAACCGTCGAGTGTGGGAAGACGGATACCGGTGCCATTGACAGGGGGTTGTGGGTGAAACGAGAGATGTGAACGAGGCCCACCCACCTCGCTGGCCCCGCGAAACGAGGCGCCCCTCGCTGTGTTCTGCCACCATTTTAATTTGCGTCTAGTTCAAGCAGCCTTCCACGGCGAGCGTGACATTTTCACTGAGGTTATCGTATCATGAATATGACTTGCATTTCTAGTCGTCTAGCTTCACCGCAGACTTTTCACCGGTCCTTTGACGTGGTCAGCCACGCATTTCATCTGGGAATTGTCTTATCGGCTGACTCACGCATGGTCATCTGCTAAATTGCTATCGATCAGCTCCCCGCCCTGTCAAAGATCCTGCGAGGCGCGGCAACCTCTGCTCCGCCAGCTCTCTTCGCCCTCTGGCCGGGGCCGCACACGTTCTCGCCCGCGCACTCCCGAGGAGGGCGAGGGCCGCACCCAATGGGCGGGTGGGCTCCCCCTCGCCACCACCCCACTCTGCCCACGATTACATCCAGTCGGCCAGCCGATGGAAAGAAACTTTCCTCATTTAAGGAGCCCTTAATAGAACCCTTCGTTTCAGTGCCGAAGATCGATTGACCCTTGTCTGCTATCGTTGATTTGACGGGGAGTTATTTGGTTGTATTTAAATTCCAATCAATCGGTTATTTTCACTAATGGAAAAAGTTCTTCTGTGATCCGATTGCTTTATGTGATCTAGCCAATAGTCTTTGGCTTAACCCTCTCACATTTTCCCCGAAAGACTGTTTAGGACAAGCACCTCCTTAAATCTGCAGTTACAGAGCCCGCATTTTCCGAATGGAACCCCATAATCAGCGTGGAGAGAGCGCCCCTTGAGTTGCTAGCCTGAATAGGAAGAAGGCCGTCGCCTACAAAGCAAGAGTGTTGAACTGGCGAAAGCACTGATTATTGCTTCTGGTAGGGCCTTCCGTGCCCTATAGGTCTGGAGCCCTGTACATAGGGGAATGCATTTTGTACCAGAATTGGCCTGCAATCCTGTGCCTGGCCATGTTGAGTGGAATGGCGGCCACCGATGGCGAGCAGTGCTTCTCCGCTGCGTACGCACAAGCCCACCGGCCACCGATTCGTGGTAATAATGAAGCACGGGTAAATGCGTTGCGTTTAAAATGGATGACGTTCAGGTTATATTTGTGGTAATAACATGTGTATATATATACATGCATAAATAAAACAGTGATACACTAAACAAACACAGAAACACGCAAAAAGGGCACTCACAAAAGAAAACTTGGACGTTTCGATGGTCACGCCATCATCATCGGCGGTAGAAGAATCGGCAGAAGAAGAATTGATTCTTCTACCGCCGATGATGATGGCTTGACCATCGAAACGTCCAAGATGTCATTTTAAAAAAAAACCTTGATATTATGTGGGTATTTTTCCGAGAAATAAAATGGCAACCTTACAATGGCACTGATCCGTCTCAGTTTTTAAGATAAAAGCGTTATCTTGCAGTTATTGCAGACAAAATTTGTTAGTGAGTTTAAAATGGCACTGCAATCGGCAGAGGATTTAGCAACGCTGCAATCCGCGGTTATTTTGAAGTAATCGGTTACCTCCAATATATTTTCACCGAGTTTAATTATAAGTCGTCTCACTTAAAACTTACTTGAATAAGTAAAACTCAACAGTAGTTACTTGAAAGTTTATTTCGTATGTAAATATTTCCGAAGGTGAAGGGTGGATTGCAAGAACGATTAATGAAGTGCATATTGCTATATTTGCATTGCACTTGAAGCGCTGGGATTGCATTCAGAGGCTCCAAAAGAAATCTTAGCAGGATTTGATAGGGGTATGGCAATGACGAAGGCGTGCATCAGGCATATAAATTTCAGTTCTTTCTCGAACTGCAGACGAGGGATCCCGTATCATTCGCCTAAAATCGCCGAGACAAGTTTCACCTTAAAACTGTTCGAAACTAGAGATATAAATAAAGTTTCGTTCAGACCCTCCGACAGTGTTTTTGAAAATATTTCAATTCCCGAGCGTAAAAAACGTTGTGACTAAAAATAATTTTACCACCCGATGGAGGCCCGAACGGGTACACCTATCATTCGGAGGCGAGAACGCTACCAACTAGTCTACGAACAACTACGAACTACACCGAACAAAGTCAAGACGGGGGAACATGGCATCATGTTACCTAATTCTGGCGTGGCCACGGCATAGCATTACCTTCCTGCCTCCGATTTGAGTTATTTTTGTAGCACAAGAAGCTTTATTATGTTCCTGAGGGTTTTATTTATGCGCGAAAACTATCATTGTTTATATACATATCATGTCAGGCTTCATAATTTGGGAGGACACTGGCACAGAATTCGTAAATTATGATGTATACTTGGATCGTGGTTCGGTGTCCTTTTCGCCTGGCAAGTTTGTGAGGGAAATTTGTACATTAATTTCTTATTATGCGAAGAATTGACGATGGATAAATATCAAGCACGGTACCTAAGATTTACTGGAATGATTAAATCATCAATATACGCCAAAATACCCTATTGAAAGTTATTTAGAAAAGACGAAGTGAGGGATTTCCCTTCCATCACTAGAAATTTCTTTCACTTTCATCATATCGGCGTTGCCAGATAATTTTACAAATGAATTAAGTAATAATAAAGGAGATTTTAAAGTGGATCCGAAGGAATATTCTAATTTAATTTTAATTTGTAATATTTCATAATTACTGGCTGTGCCAGCATAATATAAATTCATTTATACCTGAAGCATAATCACTATTTTGACTCCATTTACATGCTGAGAAAAGTATCTCACACGGTCACGAGCCAACCTCCTTAAATGCACTGCAGTTAATGAAACAAGAGCAATTTCCACAAGTATGACATTTAATGCACGACCGGTTTCGCTTTTTACAGCATCTTCAGGTGATCCATCCATCCATCCATCCATCACGCCTGAAACCTCAGATTTTGTCCTTAAATGCAGACAGTCCTTCATGGCACATGTCTCCCCTTTAACATTCCGTGACGCTCACAAGATCCCCGTTATCAACCGTCTCCAATAGGCGGACGCCTATTTAGCTGACGCTGTTCTTCTCCTTTTCCATGTGTGCTCATGCCTCTGGTGGCATTTGAGACAAGTGTTATGGATGGATAGGAGGTGTTGGTGAAGTTCCCTGATCCGGGACCTAAGGCCTTAGACTTGTTTTTATTGTTAGACCATTGTACTCTTTACCTCATTTGGTAATTAACGCTTTGAAAGCGCGCCAAATGTCGCCCAAATGTCCTTGGAGCAGTATAGCCACCCGGTTAGTGATTTCGAGTACAGATGCTGCAAAAGTTCTTGGCGCAGACCTTTGCGGAGAGGAAGGGAGGTGGATGGGGTGAATGGAAAACACGGAGGGGAAGAGTGGGCGGCAACGAGAGGGCGTGTGGCATCGGAGCCAAAATAATTCACGAGAACGAGTGGAGGTGCGCATACGCAAGGCAGCTGTCGAGTATGACCCATCACTGTGACTTTACTAGGGACCTTATATAGAGGTCTCATTGTGAGACTATTCGAAGAGGGACGGAAGGTAATAGTGAGTCATCCCACTTTACGCAGCGCTTATGTTGGCAGCAATGGGAAAGGTTTTCTGACTGACCCTCCACATAAAAACCTTCCTCCGCAGTTTCGTAGGATCGTGAAAGTTCCGTAGCCCAGATCCCAAAATTGTCCGCTGAGCAGCGCCAGGTACTTTGGCGAGGGCTAACTGCTCATGATCTATGTACTGCTCGGTGAGTTTCCCATCGTGTGAAAGTGCTTCTTCACGCGGTAGTGGCCAGTTAATATCCTTGACAGTGTTCTCAGTTTGCCTCCATCTAATGGTTGTGCGTAACTGGTGTTTGGTCGTACAAGGAACCTCACAATCTAGTGTTATACAGTCGTGATGACATGGGCAACTCACTGAAGCTCGGCGAACAGAGGCGTCTTGCGGTGGAGGAGAGTAAAGGCTCTGACATAATCAAAGTTAACGTGTGACGCGAGCCGTTGACGGGAATACGTGTAGAGATGGCTAATGGGAAAGTACTGGGAACGAACACAGCCTACGTGTACCGGGAGTACGTGTGCGTGAGAGATGGGCAACTTTCACTTCACGTTTCCCGTACACGGATAAACAATCAGGACCACAGAAGTCAGGAGAATGAATTGAGAAAATGGCGGACGTCCAGTCCATATTTAGCTTTTAATTGAAGCTTTCAATGTATTTCGCCAGTTTCTCCAGCCATCATCTATGACCGAACGTCAGTGCCACGTTGCTCGGTGTCTATAAATGCGCGAATACAAGATAAACGGTATTTTTGGTTCACAGTTTACCTTAAATATCCCGAGAGAGGACGAATCATTTGCAAAACTTGAACACCATAAGGAAAAGGCGTTTATTCCACCGCAAGAAGTGAAATATGTACTCAAAATGATCTTTATTCACAATTATTGCATGTCAAGACATCGTGATGTACAGTTTTTATCTTAAATTGATGCGACATAATAGCGTATATTGTCAGAGAAGCGAAGACTACATACGTTGACCCGCCATTTGGATTGCTGAGTATTGATACCCAAAGGGACCTCCTAATTAACAGTGAGTGAGTTGGTGTAGTCGGTAACGTGCTGCATTGAATACTAGGACACTAGTTCGGGTCTCGGGGGCGACTGTTTTTTTTCTCTTTCATTTTGATGGGGTCAGGAGAGATTTTTCCACCGAATTATTTAACTTCTTGCGAGGACTTCAACACAATTATTTTTTAAATTTCACTTTCCTCCGTGCCGTATAACCAGTTTGGATAACTGGACGGCAGATAGCTTCACTTGAAAGGTGATGGATCGCTTATTTCATTGAGGGTTTGGCCAGGAATAAGTAGACGCCGTTGCCATCGTTTCGATTGATTTATAAATCTTCATCTGGGCTATATATAAAAGGAACATACCAATAATATACACTTCATAATAGGATTCAGTAGGTAAATCAACGTCAATTATACAACAATAATTTTAAATACAAAAGCTATACCTGGGCAGGGATGATATAGTGTGATGATGGTCAATGCTATATACATCTAATAGCAAGGACTTCTCATATCCTTTCTTTGTAATAATGAACAAAATTGCTTTTTCACGTCCATAATGATGCACATGAATGATGATGACGTGAAAAAAGCAATTTTGTTCATTATTACAAAGAAAGGATATGAGAAGTCCTTACTATTAGATGTATATAGCATTGACCATCATCACACTATATCATCCTTGCCCAGATATAGCTGCTGTATTTAAAATTTTTGTTGTATAATTGACATGTTGATTTGCCTACTGAATCCTATTATGAAGTTTATATAATTGGTATGTTCTTTCATATAGCCCTGATGAAGATTTATAAATAAATCGAAACGCTGGCAACGGCGTCTAATTATTCCTGACCAAACCCTCAATAACCAGCCTTTATCGATGGATTTTACTGTGCTCGAAAACTATGATGACTTGTGTTTAAACAGAGACATACGCAAAGCGTTAGGCCATTTTGAAGTGCTGTTTTCGTTGAAGATATTGCCTTAATCCCCTATTTTCTAGGTGAAGGAAGGACGATAACTTAAAAAAATGAAAACTTTTAAGTGATTATATTTTTTCATTCATGGCTCCGAACAACCTCATCTGATAGCCGTTAAAATTTGAAATGGAGGGGGCATGCTCTTTTGAGTCTGAGGGAGCATTGCTGCAAAATTGTCTTCTCAATGCATCGTAGTATTCCTTTTGTCAAAGCACTTCTCTCGGACGAAGTCTTCGCTTCAGAGCCCGAGGTGTCTATCGTGGAAGAATGTGGAATGGTATGTACCTTCAGATATCTTTTTCAAGAAACCCTTGGAAATCTACCTCTGTGGATGTGAACGCCTTTCGGTAGATGGTGGTTTTAATGGAGCCCGTGGTATGCATGGTGTGAGAGCCATGATCTCTTGGTGTGGAGCCGTAGCACACCCCTTGATCTCAGACTTGATGACGGAAGGTGCGTAATGGACACCGTGGCGAAATGGACGCCGCACGCCGTGCTTTGGCCCCGCGATGGACACGTTTCTTCCCTCGCCCCTTCTCGCCGTGGGTGTTGCGGCCGTTCCCTGCCACTCCTTTCCCCTTTCTTAGGCTCTCGACTTCCTGAGCTGAGCTCCGTCCAAACCTCTCTGACCGGAAATCGTTCCCAGCTAGTGCTAGTCATAACTAACTTATTTCTTCTGCAGAGCTCAACCGCCTTCTCGCCACGGTCGTTTCTTGCCCATATTCCCCTATTTCCGTCTATCCCATTCCCGTTGCTAACCCTTCGTTTTCTTTTGTGCGAATCCCTGCCGCAGGGGCGTGGGTCTGTTGACGACACGCCAGGTGGAAACCCCAGAGTGCACCCCTCAAGTTGTGCTCGCCGACGTAGCCTTCGCGCCCACTATGCACAGGGCTGTATTATCTTGATCCTGGAGATGAACATTAAAGATGGATCTTTTTTTACGGTATTTGCCCAATTTTGAGCAGTTAAATTTTGCTTGTGAGTGAGAAATTCGGAAATTGAAATGCAACATCTTGTGCAGCGGTCAATTTGAAGTGATCTTACGTAGTTCCCGACTGAAGAAAAAGCTTATTTAGCTCATAAGTTTTCTCCTGTCTTTGAGCTCATGTTAGTACGCTGGACGTCACAGCCCTCTCCAAAGCATCCCTCGCCCCCACTCCCAAATCCCTGTCCGTTCCTTCGTCTGTCGGGCGGGTTCCTTGACGGGTTACTATCCCCGGACTTCCCAAATGAAATCCCATCCCAAGTAATTCAGTGTTACCACTCTGACCATCATCCCGTCCTTCTCTCCGCTGAAGTAATCCCTGATCGCCGTCGCGTGCCTCCGGAATCCACGACTGGAAAAAGTTTCCCTCTGTGCTCTCGCACCCCTCCCGAGCTCCCTTCCGCTAATGCCGCAATTTTATTTCTCGACGGGTGTATCCAAGCGTCTCTTGAGCACTCCGTGCGACCACCCGACTCTTATCTCCCCCTCCCCTCTGAACTCCCCCCGTTACCGTCTCCTTCCTTATCAACGGTGAAAATAGACTCCGACGAAAGTTGCCACTTAACCGCTCCCCTGCATTAAATACCGGTTTGACATCGTATCCAAAATTGTCAAAACATAAATGTCCCATTTCGGGACATTCGAGGGGAATAAAAATGTAGCTGCCCTCACCCGTAATGGCCTCTCGCTCTGACGAATGTGTCGTGCTGCATGGGGATGATGCTGACCGCGAAATGGCTGAGTGCTTCCTCTTTCGTTTCTATGTTATCTCCCCAGGACCCGAAATACTGCTTCCTCTTCGAAATGAAATCTCTTATTTACCATTTGAGCTTTCTTGACGTTTCGATGGCACTCCCACAGCCTCGGATCATCTAACTCCTTCACTTCATTTCCCTCACCTCGCTACTTTTTCGCTCCTGTCTCGCTTCTTCTCACTTCCCCGACAGTTGGGAAACATTCACTGTCATTGTACTCCTCAAACATTGACAAATCCTCTCGGGTCCACGGCACTATCTTTCGCCTTTCCATCTCTTTATCGCACATATGCGAAGGTTGAAGAAATAGTCAGCTTCCCCCACCCGCGCCAAATTCTTCTCCCCCCCCCCCTCCGTCGCGAACAGTTTTTCTTCCGCCGCCAACACCTTTGCTTTCCGCCAAATGAACCGCGTAGCGGGTTACATTGTCTCAGGGTTCAGTCGCAAAGGAGCCACCTCCGCAGTCTTCATCGGTGTCAGCCGTGCCTCGAGAGGAGGTCTGGCGCGACGGTATGCGATTCCGCGTCTCTCATTGCAATAATCCAATCCATCCTCCCCGACCGCCTCTTCGCCGACCCCCTCGGCATCCTATCCGCCTAAAGGCTGGCGGGACCACCTATACCTCGCTGGCTGATTGACTGGCTCCTCTTCGTTGGCGGTTGGCGTTGTGCTAAAAATATTTTTCCTTAGATAAAACTAGACTCGGAGGAGGAAGAAAAGATCGTGAGAAAAATAATAATAATGGCAACCATTCGAGGCCTCAGTCTCAGAATGGCAACAGTCCGAGGATTGAGGAAGAAATCGGTGAGATGGGGATAAGGGAAGACAATTCAGGGCAAAACTATATTAAGAAAAGATAAATGCGAAATTTCTTAGGCTTTCCGAAAAAAAGAGAAGAAAATAAGTGACACCTGGGCGGAAGAGAGAAGGAGAATACAAGGCAAAGTGATGATGAATTATTGGAGGGCAAGACAGAAAGCGAAAAATTAAAAACGAGACTGAATGCGTTGGATTATTTTACGTGGTCCTTGGACGACCAAAATCAAGAGAAGAGGAAATTTAGATTCGGCAACTCGAGTACACAAAAAGGACACTCTGGTCCTTAGAACCGCACCCCTTTTCTCGTCTACGCCATCGGCTACCGCGTCCTCCGTCCTCCCCGATCACCTTGAGCGCACATCCTTCTTCAAAGCTCATTCCCCGACTACAGCATGCCTCTCAATGGCAGAAGTCAATGGCAGTAGACAATGGGAGTAGTCAATGGGAGTAATCCCCTGCTCTTCCGGGCGCGAGCCCTCTCGAGGCGTGGGCTACGGGCCGCTCGTTGGGGGATGTTGTAGGGAATGGATGGAATCAGGTTCGAGAAGGTATAGATTTATGAAAATTGTATCATTATATAATTATTAATTTTTTGTGCCAGTGTTGAGGGTGGGGAGGGAATGGGTGGATATGTGGGTGGATTGGCGATGGGGGGGGAAGGGATGTTTGCTCGGCGAGGGAAGTTGGGGGGGGGGAGAGGGGGGTTGAAGTTGGTGGGGTGTGGTGGAGGGCGTGAGGGGGAATTGTATGTGAGGACCGTTGTAGATGGACCGAGTGGCAGTGTGTGATCACTGAGGGGGTGAGTCGGGAGGAGGCTCGTTAGGGATGCAGTCGTTGAGGGAGGTTCAAAGCAGGAGGGTGGTTAGGTTTGGGAGAGAATTTCCTGATTTTCTCTTTTTTATGTGTAGGTTGGGTTGGGTTTCATGGGGAAAGAGAAATTGGCCTGAGGGAATTGGGTTAAGGGACCAGTGGGAAGGCTAATCGGGGTATTTTTCATGACGAGAAATAATTGGGGATTTACTGGTGAGTAAATCCTTGAAGTGGAGAAAGGAGAGTTCTTTTTGATCGAGGGAATTAGGGACGAACCAGCAGGAGCCATAAGTTTGCCTTCTAAGTTTATTGAGCCGGATTTAGCCCTTATTGTGGTATTTGGATTCAACCCAGCAAATTGGATTGAGTCAGACAGGAAAGGCGGACAGGATTTGTGGAAGGATAATATATTACGGTGAAGACATTTTAGAGTTGAGCGGGACGTGGCTGTTACGATGGATGGATGGATGAGGAAATTTGGTGCGGGTTATTTTTAGCAGTGTGCTATCAATGTGAGGGAGAATAGAAAAGGGAAAATTCGAGGATGATGCGAAGGAAATAAGCGGAAATGTTATTTACTACGAATTTGTTAATTTGAAGAAGAGCGAGGGTTCCGATTTTGTTTCTATTGAAAGTGAGTGAGACTTAACTGCTTTTCGGTTTACCTTGAGGTACCTTGTAACCTACCAGTCGTCAATATTTCCCAGGTGATCCTTTTGGGCATCTTTGTTTTTATCAGGCCAACAGCTCCGAGTGGCAATGGTGGTCACAACGGCGTTTAAGAAGTGTTCGGTTAGGAGAGTGGAGGGGTTGACATCGATGCATAAACTAAATAGTAGGGGACTAAGGACAGCACCTTGGGGGACCCCGGCGAAATTAGGATAAGTGCAAGGAGGGCAAGTATTATGTTGTACGGAGAAGTGACTGTTCTCAAGGAAAGATTGGATGATGAAAAGGGATTTTAGTAGGGTAATGTTATGGATGAGCCCTTTATGCTCGGATTCGTCGAAAGCCTTAGTCAAGGAAAATGGGGGTAGTCACTAGTCCTTTATTGAATCCGGAGGTAATATAATCTGATTGTATAATATCCTGGTGCGGATATGGACAGTGACCATAGTTTGGTCATGATGAAATGTTAGATTAGGTTTAAAAGAGTAAAGGGATCAACGAAGAATTGCTGGATGTTGGAAAGACTGTGGGAAAGGGAACATTGATCGGCCTATCAAAGTACTCTAGACCAAGCTGAAGAAGATAGAAACGATTTGGGATCAATCGAGGAGAGTTCATAAGAGATTAAGAAACAAACTATTGATGAAGCCAATGAGAAAGTTGGGAGGAGAAAAACAGAGGTTCGGAAAACAAGGATTACACATGAAGGAAAACTCATAAATGCAAGAAGAAGCTACAAAAACCTCGGAAACATACGAGGCCCGAAGGAGAGCGGATATATAAAATAATAAGAAATGCGATCGGCCGTATACAACGAAGGACAGAGAATAACGGATGAAAGAATTCTGTAAAGATGTGGAAGGCAAAAGGGAAAAGTTGAGCTGCTTACAGAACTGTGGATCTTGTTTCCAAAAGGTACCTAATCCAACTGTGCAAATTTTAAAGGAGAGGAAAAAACTCACAACGTTATAATAATTTATTATATTTAAGGAATTAGTGGTTTGGGTGTTTTGATCATATCTTCTTAAACTTATGAATACAAATTTTAAGAGTTACCATTTTATTTTTTTACATTTTCGGGTTAATTAATTTTGGATTTGGTATGTTTTGACATAAAATCTGTACAAATCACTCATCATAGTACGAATCACCCATCATAGTGAACATGAATGTTATATATATAATCATCTTGGTAATATTCACTGCCTGGAACACGTTTTTTTATTAAACGGCATCTGGTTTAATTCATATCCCATAGTGGAAAAGAAGGATATTATACCCTTTTTCTTGGGTTCTTGCACATGATTACATTTTGTTAATTCTTTAACCTGTGTTACAATGCGATCATACCTGATCCCCTTTTCGATCATTTTGTGCATACATACTAATGGCTCTGTGTATAATGAATGCAGACCTACCTGAGCTGTTGAAGCGTTAACAGTTATTATTTTTACCTAATTTATTTAGAAATTTTTACCTTTTGCCATTTGTAGCTGAGCTAATTTCTGTCAATTAGCCCAGACAAAGTCAGAATCAAGTGAATGAACTGTACCCACTTCCCCAAAAAATGTATCATATTCCTCTGGAAGCATTACAGCTTCGTGTAATCTGATTTTCTGTTCTTCAATACCAAATGATCTCCCTGCAGGCATGTATGAATGGCCCCGCACAGGTAAAAACTACTCAATCTTCAAGTCATATTGTGAAACAATCACACAGAACATGAACAACATGCAATAAATTTTGTTTTAAGATCTACAACTGTCACAAAAGAAGCTAATGCACGTGATGCTGTTCTCTTCACATTAGGTTTTCAACACTGTTTGAAAAAAATGCCTAAGTCAAGAACTTATTTCATTGGGACCTCTACCTCCTTCACTTTCAAGCCACCTATGGTTTCAGGTTAAATTGTTTTCGCTTCATCGTGTATAACTGTACTTAATTCATAATACCACATCTGGCGTGAATAATATGCACTGTTAATAAATATAACTGTTTCAGGCTGGACCTGGTGGAAGTTGTCGATATTCATAATGAATATGCCCAATTAATTTGAGTTTTTGGTAATGGTTGATTTTGCATCAGGTCAAAATTAATTGAAACTGCCCCTGTTGGAAGCATGATACTTAATACAACCAGAAATATCACACAAACTGACAATACATAACAAAAAAAGCAGCCATTACTGAATTGATAGGCAAGTGATATCCACTGCATCTCTTATTGGCTGGATGGCTGTTACACGCTGCTTCGCTGTTGCTAGGGGATTCGGTATCTTTTGCTATCAAATACGAATTGGATTTGGTGCATTTTGCTGTAAAACCTCTACAACTTATAACCTGTACACATTGGATTTGGCACCTTAAAGTAAAGTATATATTTCCTTCATATTCTGACACCTCTTAGTATGTGCTGCCACCTGTATCTAATTTTTCGATTTATTTGGATTTGTTAACTTTTGGAAACAAGCTCCAAAACTGAAAATAGTTACTTAAGGACATCCAATCAAAGTTAATGTCATTCGGAGTTAAGGATTTTAAATTCTTATTGAATGTAAGGACAAAGCGAAGAGATTGAAAGAGTACCTGGAGAAAATTTAGTGCGGCAAAGCACTGAATAGCAGGTTACTAGAGAATGGAGACACTGTGGGTGAAGATGAAAAAGGATATTCCATATTACGATCAGAACTTGATGCTGCCGTAATAGATTTGAGAGAGAGCTATATAGTGCCAGGACTAGATGAAATTCCCTCGAATTTCCTTAAGCATGCAGGAGTGAAGACCCTGAATGAGCTAAACAAATTAATATGTGACATTCCAGTGAACACATGCCGACGAACTTAAAATGTATGTTATCATCCATATCCCGAAGAAGAAAAGAGCCTGTAGATGCGAAGACTTTAAAACCATTAGCTTTACAGCCCATGTATCTAAAATTCTGACCAGACTCTCTACGGGAGGATGGAACAGAAGATGGAAGAATACCTAGATGAAGACCAATTCGGTTTCAGGAAAGGTAGCGGAACTAGAGAAGCGATTTTAGCCCTGAGAATGGCAAATAGCAATATGCAGGCTGTATGAGGAACAGATGGCAGTGATGAAATTCGCAGAAATGCAGAGGGAGCAGAAGTGAGGGAAGGAGTACGACAAGGATGCTCTTTGCCGCCAATGGTCTTCAATGTATCCATTGAAAAAGCAATGAATGCAATAAGGGAAAGAAATAAAAACAGGAGTACACGAGGAGGATAGAAAAAAGTCAGCATGCTATGCTTTGCTGGTGGCATAGCAGGTTTTGCTGAAAAGAAAGAAGATTGGATGAGAATGCTGAACTGTTTGGACAAAACTCTGAAGAAATAAAACTTGAAAAAGCAATGAATGCAATAAGGGAAAAAATAAAAACAGGAGTACACGAGGAGAATGGATAAAAGTTAGCATGCTTTGCTGGTGGTATAACAGGTTTTGCTGAAAAGGAAGAAGATTGGATGAGAATGCTGAACTGTATGGACAAAACTCTGAAGAAATAAAACTTTAAGATTAAAGTTGTGAAAACCAAGGTTTCTGGATTGTGGAAGAAATCAAGAAGACAGATTCACTGTCAAACTTGATTAACCAAAACTTGCACAAGTGGAAGAATTTTGTTATCTGGTAAGGCGGATCACCACCGATGGAATAAGCAATAAAGACATCGTGAGCAGAATAGCCCAAGGAAAGAAAGCATTCTACCAAAAGAGGAGTCTTCTGACCGCTGGTAAGACAAGCCTTGAAGTACGGAAGCACTTAATTCAAGCGTATATTTGGAGTATGCTCTTATGTGTTAGTGAAGCCTGGACAGTCACAGCAGCAGAGCAATGGGAATTGGAACCAATGGAGATGGGGTGTTACCGAAGAATGAAGAATAATCAATGGACGGAGAAAATCACTAACGAAGTGGTGGAGAGAAAAGAGGCATTATGAAAACTTGTCAATTAGGAAAGGCAAACTAATTGGAGACATTTTTCGACTCAACAGCCGAGTGAAAACAATATTGAAAGGGTAAATAAATTGTAAGAATAATATAGGCAGACCAAGAATGGCAGGCAAATCGTGAAGGACGTCAAAGTGAATAATTACGTAGGAATGAAGCGAATGGCAGAGAGAAGAGTGTAGTGGAAAGTTGCTGCTGACCAGTCTTTGGATTGATGAGTGCTGCTGATGGTGTAGAGTTGGTGGACTGCGTGCGTTTTGGGAGCGAAGCCGAAGTGAGCGTTGCGGGTGAGGGGGAAGGAGAGTTTTTGGGGATGAAGGGGCGGGTAAGGATGAGACTTTAAAGGATTTGGGCGAAGGTGCATGTTAAAGACGTTGAGAGCCCGTGTCGTGTGCGGCCTTAGCGGGGGACGTCGGAAAGGGGTTCGGCGGGCTGGGGGGTCGTTGGTTTCGGTAGAATTGGGAAGCCGACAGCTCTATAAGTCCAGTGCGTATAGGTTTCTGGACATCAGCACCACAGCAACCAAATGCTCCTTTGAGTTGCGTCTGCGAGCGGTTAGAATGGCTAGACCGGTGCCAAGTTTAAACCAAGAAACCATCTGCAGCTGAATGCACTTTTCATCGGATTATTTGATCCACTGGCGTTCGCATTGGAATTTATGAAGTTCGGAAGTACTGAATAGTATCTAAGTATCATGAAGGCAGTTGACGTATTTAGAAATTACCATGACTTAGTAAAAGATTGTTTACAATGTGATGAGCTGGGATTCACAGGAATAAAATGGTGTGGGATATGGTCAATTAAAAATTAGCATCAAGGAATAACTGATACTAGAAAGTAAGAATTTATTTACCGAAAAAAAAACCAAAGTTGAGCTCGAAAACCGCGATTGATACATAGATAACAGATAACGATTGTGGAGGAAAGTAATCAGTGGATCATTAATGAATCACATTTTGTCGCAGAAAGGAAAAGTAATATAGTAATCTCTTCTTAAAATTGCCGGGGTAAAATGACATAGTTAATGTATGACGAGCTTAATATTTAAGACGCTGCTTTTAACCTAGATTCACCATAAGCGTCGCTAATACACAAAACACTCCGCAGTATTTCGAATCACTGTCGGCTGAAGATTGGGTTTCGAATACTTCTTCTGCTGGAAGTGCAAATTGCAGACACATTTTCCTTACTTATAATCCTCCCTCCAACAATAAAATCAGTATGGAGACTAAATCTTGACCCCAAAAATGGGAAAAGTCAGATCAACGAGCATTCAATTAACATTTTACCATATTTATCTCCAAAATTCACTCCGGACTCCTGCCCACGCCCCTCCGCCCCCGCCACCCACGTCCGCCCACAGCGAGTGGAGCCCTCGCTGCCCCCCCTCGGCCATGCCTCGGCCCACCCCTGGCGCACCCGCTCCCCAAGCGTTCAATTTCTTCGATTCTGAACCTTCGGCCTCTTGCTCGATGCTTGCCAATACAGCTTGTAACAGCTTGTAACGGCCTGGTGCGCTGCAATATTTCCGTGCACCATCATCCGCGAATGAGACTTGAGAAATCTTGCGGGAGAATATGACCTCATCGGCATTGATGTTGCTGCCTCGTCTATGTTCTCGGATGAATTGCGGGGAGTAAACCCGTGCACGTGAAAAACATGACTGGAAAAACTATTCTCTGTTCACGAATAACTTCGCTGTGGTGTGTTTTTATCTCTAATCACAATATTTGTAGTTGATGTTGAGGTAGGTGATGCGGTCATCTTCCGCGAACTCAGCGAAGATGTGGACTTACAATTAGAAGTTCTATTATTGGACCTAAACAACGTTAGGCCGTGGTGCCAGGAGTAGGGGCTAGAACTAAATCTTAGTAAATGCACTGTAGTACACTCCTTGCGGAAGTGGACGCGCCATCGCCGTGTCTACACTGTAAGTGGAGTGAACATAAACTAGTCAGACGAAGTAACATGTCTAGCAATTACTTTAACTTCAAACCTATCATGGAGAACACACATATTAAACATTTGCAGCACAGACTTAACTAACAGAGAAGAAACTAGGATATATCAAGCGGGTAGTAGAAAGATATATACGCCTCGAATACGCCGCGAGCATATAGGACCCAGGGCAGAAAGATTTGATTCGAAAAATAAATAAAATACATAGGAAAGCTGTGTACTTCGTTAAAAACTGCTACGAGCGAACAAAGACTGTTTCACTGCTTTCAGAGGGATTAGGTTGGGAACCGCTCAAAGACTCGGAGGCTACATGCTAGGGTTAGGTTGCTTGAGAAATTCACAATAGGTGTGTTTCAGTGTGACACAGAGAATATCATATTACGCCACATTACATCTCTGGGTCCGACAGGAAAGATAATATGAGAGAGATACATTGCCGAACAGAGGGGTACAGAAATTCGTACCTTTACGCGGCTGGTGTCCTTACACCCCCTGCCTAACGCCCATGCGGCGGCTCATGTAGACATGTGGACATGTCGACTTGAGTGTGCGGCGCGGCGTTTGAGACGAGTGGGGGGGGGGGAGGCTGGGAGTGTGTGGAGAAGGCGCAGTCTGTCGCCGCTCCCTCGCCTCGAGCCGCTCCCTCCGCATCGCCACCAGTCGATTCGCACCGCCGCCGCTCCCTTCCCCGCCGTATCGAGCGGCCGTACGACCCTGTGTGTGTCTCGCGCGGTGCTCGCCGACGCTTTAAAAGTTCTCCTCCCCCCCTGGATGCCCCCACCCCCCCAGGCCGACGCCCCCGCGCGGGGAAGGGGCGAAGAGGCGCCGAAGATGGCCGTGGTTGGCATCTCATCGACGGCTCTGCAGGCGGATGAGTGCAGCCTTTTCAATGGCAGCGGGGTACATTGCGTCTTCGTTGTGCAGCGGAGGGTGGTGCTCATGGAGAGGAGTTAGGGCGGGAAGGTGTTGAGGAATTCGGGAGCGACCGCGGAGATGCTAAACTTTAAATGAGAAATGGTGAAGAAAGGCCATTGGGTGAATTGCGAAGCTGTGCTCTTTGAAAGATTCCGATCCGAGGGTGTTCACGCAGAGGGTTGGCGGGAGAGGATTGGGTTTTTCTGAGCTTCCCGGATCGGAATAAATCCTAAAGGAAGTGAAAAATCAATAGGAATCACTTGTAGTATTTTTTCTGGGTGTACCGTGAGGAGCATGCAATTTTTTGCTTAATCAGTGTGTTGTTAACAAATATTATTATGAAACAAAGTGATAACTCAAGTTTTTTGAGGTCTTGGTCATTCCTGTTTTCCTTCAATTCGTGAATTTTCTTTCATGTTGCCGCGGGATGAGACGAGACCCGAGACCAGTCTCGAACTTATTTCGTTTTCCAAACTCGTCTCGCAAACTTCAGCCTATTGTTTGCTTTATTTAAGTATTACTTATTTTAAAATTACGAGGCTTTAAAATAAAGTATAAATGTTTAAAATGTTGAAATTGAACTGGAAAAAGAAATAATATATCCATAGGTGGTAAATTGAGACATGAAAGTGAAATAAAAATAAAACTAACAATAGTCTCCCTAATAGCATCACATTAATGCGTTGCCATGTGTAGCACAAATTCATTAATTGGAATATCGAAGGGCATGACTGAAAAAAATGAGTTGGTTATATCGTTTGGAAGCTTACTTGAGGTAGAATTTAGATATTTGTTCCGAATCCCATTGCATGCGTTCTCTCTCTTCCTATCTTCCTTCGAGCCTTCTAGCCCTTCGCTCTCTTGTGAGGTACACCCTTGTACTTGTCTGCATAAAATGGATGGCCCGGATGAAATCCCCGCTCCAATCGCATTTGCTTGGTATTGGAATCTTTCCGCTTTCGTGTGCCCGGATGTAGGACGGCGGAGGAGTGCAAATGTCGACGCCTGCGCACATTGACTTCTCTGCGCCGCGTGGAAAGCATGTGGCCAATTTTTTTCCGGAAATGGTGTTCTTGTGACCCATGCGACACGATCATATGTTTCATCACTTGGGATCGTGGCAGTTGCAAGTGGTGATTTTCTTTCTTCTGACTGAAGTTAAAACACTGCATCCTTCCGACAAAGTTATGAAGATACGACTGGTAACATAGCATCGGCGTCCTCACCTGATGATGGCCCAGATGAGTTGAAACTAGTCACACCGCTATAAATTTTGGTGGAAATACACATTTGTTTTTTCCGTCAGTTATTTATAGATTTCCACCGATCGTAAGTTCAGTGGAATCAGTTTCTGTGGAATTTCACCCAGTATTTTTCTAAAGTGTTATAAAATTCAGCACACTTTTTGCTGGAAGGAAATGTGTCAATTGAAACCCAAAAGATGTAATTACTGTTAGTGATATTACGAGCAATGTTCCTGATATTTCTAGAACTAGGCCTTCGGAAATGCTCTTTCTTCAACTTTTGGACGATGCCATCAGTAACTTGGGGGCCGAATGTTCTCTTTTGAGTGCGGTTCAAAGCGCGGCCCGAAGGCATGCGCCACAACCACAAAACATACGCTCGTTTGTAACTGCGTGCAGCCCCGTCAGCCGCCGAAAGGGAATATGGGGGGGGGGTGTTAGGACTGCAGCCGTGGAATGATGGGAAGGGAATCGGAAGAGAAAATGTACGAAAAGTGAAATGTGTGTTGACGAATGAGAGAATGGCTCCATTTTAGTGGCGGGTGGGCGGGGAGACGGATGCAGGACACGCGATATGCAAATGGCGGGGCAATGCTCTCGAACGTGCGGTCGTTGCAAGTGTGAGGACGTGTCACGTGACTCTCCCTTCCGCGCGCGCGAGTGGGCGCCTCTGTGCGCGACGCTCCTGCGCGGCTCCGCTCGCAAATATAGTTTCCAATCCAGAGCCTTCCATTTGATCGCCCAATATTCGCCTCGCGAGGAATCACGCTCTTAGTTGCAATTCGTGTTTCGAATTAAGTGAATATTGTGTAAGCTATGCGACGTACCCTTCGAAATGATGACGCTTGTAATTTCTACACGATTAATCGACACCAATGAATAGGCATCGGTCGATTGAACTACCACCGATCAATCTGTATTTTCTATCGCGCGTCCCTAGTTACAACGACCCCCTCTGCTCCCCCCTCCGCCGTTCGGAAGCCGTCGGCTTTTATCCGGCAATGGCCTCGTCGTGTGCTCTTGGTGGGATCGCATTTGCCGCGACTGGAGAGGGTTGATGGCTCCGCTCGAAGTCACCGAGAGGCTGCAGGTCGCACTGGACTCTCCAGCTTCGCACGACGATCTCCACTTCCTCCCTCCCCGTGTGAGGCCTAAGACTGAGCCGATAACTCCCGTTTATCATAAATGGGACAAGCGGCAAAAGAAAAATTAAAAGAAGCCATCGATCTTCGTTACCTAGCTACCCAAATTACAGTGTCCGAGTCATTTCTTAGGCCAACCGTTCATTCTTCCAACTTATTGATTCATAGTGTTGGCATACACGCCAGAAAATAATTAATACTCCCCGTGATCGCTGAAAAATATTTGTCAATATTTGCTCCGCCAGCAAATTATTTTTGATAAGTAGTACTTGACCAGGACGCAAGAAAAACCTAGTTCAGAATTATTTCACTAGAACTAGAACTTCCAGAATCCTCTTTATGGAGAAACGACGTCCTTTCATTTGGCAACTTGCATTCGGAATATCCGACGGGGTTACTCAAAGCAATTCTCGAGTACTTTTGAAGAAATGAACACTTTGCGTGAATTACTCTTTCTTGGATCCTTTCGGCAGCATTATTACGGCTCCATTATTTGTAGACAAACGCGTGTTTTCAAAGAGCACCATTAAAATACTTCTTATATGTGTAGTTGTGTTTTTTCACTTATTTTGAAAAATAATTTATCACACTCGAGTTAATATGTAAGCATCGCCATTAAAACCTCTGGTTCGAAGGAGTTTTCAGCAAACATCGTGGCACAAGTAAGTGAGGCAAAATCCTACTATATGTTTATTTAGATAATTGCTGAGAAGTTCAGTCATAAACAATTGCTTGCATTGTTATTCATATTTTTAAGCCTTCAGCTATATTTATTCCATGCTTCGTACAGATGTTTAGGTGTTGAAATAAAACTCAAGCGTGGTCTTTACTACGACTCGAATCTCACTCCAACTACCTTCAAACTACCAGCTTCGTGAATTCATTACAGAACACAAACATGGTTGCGGGTTCTCATTGACGCGCGCGGGCGCAAAGGCAGAGCGATTCGCCGAGAATATTCGACTCCTCAGAGATTCGAGCGTGGGTCTCCCAACAGCCGGACGTGTGTGTCATCCACGGAGCCTTCCCCGCCTCCCCTTTCGTCCTCACAACCCGGAGGTGCGGCGACAGAAAGAGACATCGCCCCCTCGTTACATACTTGGGCCCCTTTCCAGCGCCACCCCTCGTCGCTGTGTGACACCTGTCTGAGCGCCCCTCGACCCCCCCCCTCTCGACCCCTTCCCCAAAACCCTGCCCCATACCCCTCGACCCTCCCCTCACCCCCCGGCCCGGCGGCCGTTCCGCGGAGGGTGCTGTCCTGCGTGGAAATGATGGGAGCGTGGTGCTCGACGGTGAGCGGAGGGGAGAGGTGGGAGAGGTGCACGGCTGCGGGCGGGCTCTTCTGTGATTCGGTGCTCGAAATGGAGCGGCGCTCTGTGGAGGCGAATACCTGGGCGTGCTCCGTGGCGTCGCCCTCTCGTCCGTGCACCGAGAGCGGCTGATGTCGTACGCTTGATCGCGACATCGTTCTGTCCCGTCGCGAGGACAGCGTGAAGTTGAATTGACACTCTGAAGGCCGAGGAGCTGAGTGGTGCACCGTGCATTGGCCGTAGATCATCATTGAGCAGTTGCCACCTTTGAGTCTCATTTGAAATGCTTGTGTGCATTGTGATCGCACCTCGCCGAGGTGTGTGCGAGGCTGACGGAATGTAGAACGTGAGCTCCTACGTCGTGTCCTTAGAGAATTTAAGAAGTGCTGAAAGCCCAGACGACGCCCCTGCCGCGCACTTGCCTGTCGGAAGTACTCCATCGACTGCCGCTTGATGGTGCGCCTTGCTGCGGGGTTGATGCGTGGCGCTCGGTCGGGAATGGTTCGTTATTCGCGATCGGCCTTACGGTGCGCACGGCAACGACTCGGCGGAGTTCGACATTCTTGGAAGCAGTGACATCACTCAAGTGTACTAGAGGTTCGGCACTTTCTAATACTTCTAGTGAACTGCCTGCATTAATGTGAGTACGGCGTCACTACCCGTACATTGATTTCCTCGAGCTCGGTAAAGTGACGCTTCTGAAGCTACTCGGTTGTGTTAGCTCGTGAGGAATTCAACGCTGGGCGCTGAATTATCTGATATATGTAGAACTGTTAAAAAAAGAAAACGAGATAGCTAAGGCCCTGCCCATCACTTGGGTACGAAAATTCTTTCTTCCCGCCCACCATTAATGACTGATGCAACTACAGAGCGAGGCACGCTGCATAGACATTTAATGCTTCACTGCCATCCTTTCACTCTTCCAATTCCCTGCTCCTTCCCATCTTCGTGACTGCTGTCCTGGCACCCCTTGCCGTACGCCCGTGCGGTGACACGCGGGGTGGCTCGCAGATGTGCATGAGCTCCTCCATGCTGTGAGGTATCCTGTGTTTCTCATCGCAGCTTTTCTAAAATCAGTCGTTGACAAGAAATAGCATTTGAAAGCTTTTTGGTGTCAATTTTCATGTGGATAAAATCAATATCTTAGGTGTTTTAAATGAAAGCCTTAGTAAAAGAAATCATGTTGAACATCATGGCAGCGCCAGATATTTATGTAACCAGTATTAGAACTGTACTGATTTACTTTTCGTCCTAATCACTGTTAACATCAATTATTGCTGCTGCTGGAGCTGAAATGGAGTTCTCAAGTGCGTTTGGTCTCTTCAGAATATTTGCTTGGCTGTAGACGGGGAAGAATACGACATTCTGTTTCTCACTTCTTGTTGTAAATATTTGTTCCATAAAACTAGAATAATCTATGCACCTCTGTTATTAAGATGTGCTTCTGGTTCACACCTGAACGAGGTGCTGCACAAACAACGGGCCCAAGAGAGGCCCTCTTTCTTCGCATCTCCACGGGCGCTCCGTGTTCATTTGTTGCCTCCTCCACTTGGCGTTTCAAAGCGAGGAACAAGGTCGAGCTGTCTGGCAGCCACTGCCATGGTAGAACGCCGTCAACCGCTCAACTGTCCTCCAGTTTCCCTCTACTTAAGCATTGGAAGGTGGAAGGACTAATATTTTGCTCGTGCTCTTTTTGTTCAGGTCATTTTTATTTGAAATCGTCACGTGCGAAAAGGACAACATAATAAGATTAAACTATACATTGAAAATTATTAATAAACACTAATTTTTCATTTATATTATGCAAGAAATTGCTGTAAAATTTAATTAAATTATTTTACGAACTAAAGTCGTCTGTCAAGGTAACAAAATAAAGGTTTACTTTAAGTAATTAAGTTTGAAACAAAATTCATTATAATGTAAAGAAGAAAATGGAATGTTGTATAGATGTAAGTGGAACGTCAAACCTCTCTGTAAATATGATACTTTAACTGGGGATACTGTTGGCTATTGCTATAGTTCATCCTCGACGACAATATTTCCGCGTACTTAGAACAATAATGGCCTCTTAAGTGATATTTTTGTCAGCTTCGCAATACGAAATTTGATACTTGTTTAACTGCCTAATGGATACCAAAATTTAGAAGCACAATGTACTTTGTTGAAGTCTTTGGAGCAGAAACCTTCGAATGGATACAGAGTCTCAATGTTTGTTTTCTTGTTGCCGTGTGCTCCTTGTTTCGCAGGAGCGTGAGCATTCCTCGGGCCTCTGATTAATTTGTACAGCTGATTCAGGGTCATCTGTCCTGCAAGCTTGCAAGCTCCGAGGAAATTTCATCATACGTGGGGCATTTCCATCATTTAAATCGCTGACTGCGGCATCGAATTCTTATCTAAATTCCGGGTATTCTTTTCATATTCTTCCACAGTCGTCATCCTCCAATACCCTGCAAGGTAATCCTTATCTTCCGCTTTTCTGCCATTCTTCTTCCCACTTTGTCAGCTGTTTTTTTGAATTCCTCTTCAAATTAGTAAAAATTTCGCCGTATATGTCTGTAAAGCACATTTCTTTTGGGATTACCCGCGTCAGGATTTTTGAAAACCAACGTTTCTCCTCCTTTGGCGGAGACCTTGCTAGGACTAATGAATGCGGCCTATCCGTGCGTCAAAATCGCGCGGAGTAGGTGTAGAGCCTTCTGGATATTATTCTTCAATCTACGTGAAGGGATTTCTTTTTTACTGGTCTTATATTAACTTGCTTCGCGAGTTAAATCGCATATCTATTACCCTATTTTTGAACCCCTTCCCGTTGTTCAATCTTTCCCAAATTTTTCACCCATGTTTAATCTCGATAACAGTACATGAATCAATCATTATATTCACTAATTACCAAGTAAATCTACTAATTACTGGTCTTATATTAACTTCCTTCGTGAGTTTCATCGCATATCTATTACCCATTTTTGAACCCCTTTCCTGCTATTAAATCTTTCCTAAATTTGGCATACATGTTTATTCTCGATGACAGTACGTGAATCAATCATTATATTCACTAATTACCAAGTTAATCTACTAAAATTAAATGGTTTCAATTTTATATTTCTTTATCCTAACATTACGCAACCCGCATTGCATTGTCTACTTGCAGTCAGCGCTGTTGCAATTCATTGCAACCATCATTTTAACATTTATATTGAGAAGATAAGCTAATTATTTAAATTTCAAAGAACCGTTGCACAATTAATATGAAGACGAAATTTCAACTTGCTTCGTGAGTTAAATCGCATATTTTGTACCCAATTTTTGAACACCTTCCCATGGAACTGTTAGAAATTTTATCTAATTTGTTAATTTAATAAAAGTGTGAAGACGAAAAAGTAGAAAATAAAAAGATATAAAAAACACGTTTTAAAAACTGGTCTTCTTTCAAAATGCACTAAAAAGTAAAAAAAAATGCACTAAAAATTTGAAAATAAATTTTAGATTGAAATTTACAAAGTTAAGAGACCTTCTATACCAAATTTATAAATATATTAAAGTTGAAAGTGAAAATGAATATTTGTATACTTTATCTGTGCAATTCGACGATGATTATGAGGCAAGAACGTATAATCGTACGTCTAATTGATCATCTAGTTGATCATCATGATTATAAGACCAGGGTGCAAAGTAATTTACTAAGTTGAATTTGAGCACCCTGGTCTTATAATCATGATGGTCAACTAGATGATCAATTAGACGTATGATTATACGTTCTTGCCTCATAATCATCGACGAATTGCACGGATAAAGTAAACAAATATATTCATTTTTACTTTCAACTTGAATATATTTATAAATTTGGAATAGAAGGTCTCTTAAATTTGTAAATTTCAATCTAAAAATTATTTCCTAATTTTTAGTGCATTTTTATTTTTTAATTTTTAGTGCATTTTGAAATAAGACCAGTTTTTAAAAAGTGTTTTATTTTATATATTTTCTCCTGTAGAAAGCCCTGGTAGCCACGACTCGCTAATCTTTGACTCTATTAAAGTTGTTTTTGTGTTTTTCCCATGTTAGGATTTTCGGGTTTGTTAACGTCAATATCGTTACCATGGGCGGCATGTTCCTCAGCCGCTGATTTTTCTTGGTGGCTCATTCGAATCGAGAACTTAACTTGAGACGAAGGACAAAGGATAAGTGAGTCGTGGCTACTAGTGCTTTCTAGAAAAAGAATAATATTCAGAAGGCTCCGCTCTCCCCATCCCCCCCCCCGCTCACCTAATCTAGAACATCTATTTTGATGCACAAAAAATGCAGCATTCATGTGTCCTGACGAGGTCTGCGACAAATGAGAAGAAACTCTGGTTTTTAAAATTCCTGGCGCGGGCAATCCCAGAAGAACGGTGCTTTTATTCCTCGTTCTGATGATTTGCCAATCTCTTGTTTCTTTTCCTTCTCTTCTTCCTCCTACTAGCGACTCATCACTGGCCCTAATAGCTTCTTGAATTGAAGTGGGCTTTCCATCGTTACCAACTCGTGGTTACTCTTATCTGTTGCAAAGTAATGCTTTAAGGTGGCTCTATACCGGGGCTAAGAAGCTTGTTTCAGACGTTACCTCCTAACCCAGTTACGGCTTTGCCGTGACAGCTGAAGACTTGCAGTTTTTGTCTTCTACAGATGAAGTCATTGGTTGATTTGAGTGGAGTAGCTTTGACATGAAGTGGTTGTGTTTTTATAAAAAATAGCAAAACTTTGTTTTTTACGAAAGTTTTTGGTAATATTCCGGGGATCGTTGAGAAGGCTAGACTCCAAAATGAGGATTTTCAGCCCACTTAAATCAAAGAACCGTCTGTCATAGACGCAAAAAATCAACAACTATTGATGCTGTTTTCGTATTAAGGCTATAGCAATGTTAAGCATTCAAACCTGCATTGACAACGGAGTAGACTTTTTCCATCCCCAACCAATGATAATCGTTCCCCACTCCATTTTTGTCAGCGCCGCCTTCACAGTTTCACGTTGGGCTTCTATCGCCCAAGTGGACGACCACAAGCGGCGACCGTTAAATTGAGGTGGCTTGGAAGTATGGATCCACCTTAAGGTTTTTACTTTACCTCTCATTCGTTGATTTACGGTAATATATTCAGTACGGACTCTCTTTCTGTCGCCTTGTACTTTTCATGAGCTTCCTCCTCGCTTGAGATTGCCCAAAATGTGCTGTTAGCCACGTGGCCGTCAGGCTGTTTGGCCGTTTGGAGGTCCAGCAGCTTCTCTCTCCTCTGGTTACTTTTATCCGACTCTTACTTCACCACCTTCTCGCGATCTTCCCCTTCTCCTACCACCGCATGCGGTATCCCTAGAGGTTTCTCCCCCCTTATCGCTTCTTATCTCTTGTTCTATTCTGTAGTATATTTCTTCTACTCTCCATGATGAGGAATATTTATAGAGTTTTACCACAACTGAGTCCTCAGCGTGTATTCTATTCTAACCATAATTATCCTGTCATTATGAAAGCATGTCATCTCTGGTGAGAATAAATCTGCCCTGCGGTGTGTAGCTCACGGTAGTGCACTGTCATGAAAAAATATTGTATTCAACACTGTGATAACACTGTTAATTTGTGTTTTCTTTTTACTTACAGAGTGCACAAAACCGACTGCTGATTAAAAATGGCAAGATTATTAACGACGATGAAGTTGTGGACACTGATGTCTACATTGAAGATGGAATCATCAAGTAAGTTTTTCCGTGACGATGCTAAATTTTTTCTTCGCTAACTTAGCCTTTCGACGCCGTTCAAGCTGGAGTCAGGCTCTGCGCCTGGACCCAGTCTCCCCTATCCTTTTTCCCATTTAATTTCCCTCGCTGAATGAGCCGCCCACTTCCCTCTCCACGTCCCCCCCCCCCCCCCCCCCGGTCGCCCATCCGCCCCAGACGCCCATCCGCCCCCAATTCGATTAGCCTGTGTCCGCGGCAACATGTCCTGTCATCGCCGTTCGTTGACATCGGCGCCGCGAGGCATTCCGGGGCGGCGCGCACTCCCGCCACCCGACCGTGGCTGCGACGGCGCAGGGAACGCCTCTGGCCATCACTCCGCGCACCACAAGGCACCACCGAGTGGTCCCGTTCTGGTGCTCGGGATACTTTGTGAAGTCGAGAAGGCCCGCTTATTTCATCGAGCCTCTCTCAAAGTAATCGCTTCTCCAAGCGGGATTCAAAGCCAGTTGCGTGTGGGCAATTTCATCTTCCGGTTTAATCACGCACGTCGGCGTGCTATGACTGTGCTATTCTGTGCGGAAGGAACAAGTACTCATTCAATCGATTTAAAAATCACTCCCATGCGACGTGCATGCCGCGAAACGAGATCAGAATTGGACCAGTCTCGTTTTGCGAACTCGAGTCGAGGTCTAGTTTCTCGTCTCAGACTGGGAGTCTCGGAAGGGACTCTCCAGTGTCTTTTCGAAAAATAATGAATTACTTTATAATAGAAACGCTATTTTTTTCTTAAATTGTAACAGTTATTGAAAAAGAAAAATAAGCCCTATTACTAATAATTATCAGAGTTTTATGCATAGGTAATAAAAATTAAGAATGTTTATATTAAACAAGGAAAAGAGCTAAACCGTCTATCGATGTTCAATTTTACATCAGAGTAAGATGAAAAGCACTCGTAGAATAAGTATCCGGAATATCATGAAAATTAATTTGTAAATAACAATCATGATATATTTATATTGAAAATTAAAAGCATAGCTGCAAATTAAATATTCAGTGCTTATCACGTCTTCTTTTAAAGTATAAATAGTATTTACTTTTTAATTTTGGGCCGTATTGCATCCCCTTATTAGTTCATTAAAGAAAGCTGCTTGCATCCCATTCATTTGAGCGCAAGTGAATGCTTCCTTCGGAAAGCATTTCTGCGGGCATTTCTCTCGGGGGAAAATAATTTTTCTGTTTTTCCCATTCGGGATATATAATCTTTTAAGCTTTTCTACGCGCCAATATATTTTATCGTTTAGGATCGAAGCAGTTATCAAATACTCAACGTCTTGCACCTATTCTTAGTGAATATTATTGTCAGTCAATTAGGATGCAGAGGCGTTTCTGCAGTTTGCACTGTTCGCTGAAATATTCGACACAAACCCAAGTCTTGGGTAGTTGCTGCCAACTCTCCTACTCTGGAAGTGAGGACAAATGCATCAAGAAGTGAAGGCATTTGAGGATACAGTTCCATAACATAACATTTCCTTACCATACGTCGTTAATAAAATATATTTTTACTATTCGACGATCGTATTTCTAGGTGGAGGTGCGATTCGGTTATTGAGCAGCTCCAACTCCTTCTCGCACCCAAGGGACCTAAATGAGAATTCAGAGCAACATCCACGGCTGAAGTGAGTTTCCAACTCGCGGCATTCGGGTTGTTATTCAAACGGCGCTCTACCTTCCTATCACATACCTATCCACTGTCGGCTTGCCAATTTAACCGTTGATAATGATACAGAGGTTCAAAATGTTAAAGGCCAAAATTCCGGCCATTTATGAATTTATTCCGTGCAGTCAAGAATGGCGACTGAAAAATGGAAAGTGAGGGTTGGCGGCTCTCTATGGTAGTCATGGGTGTCACTCCGTGAGCGGAATTTGACTGTTTTTTTACAAGTGTCAAAAACGTCTGCCGAAACATGAGTCGAAGGGGGTGGGGTTGTGTGGAGTCTATAGAGTATTGGCTGTCCATCCTGAGGTCCCGGGTTCAAATTTGAGCAGTGGCAAGGGCTCTGCGGTGGGACTCGTATCACTATGCTCAGTATTTCGCGCGCCGGCCGTGAAGCGTGTAGTTTTTCGTTCGGAGCAATCGCCTTTCCACCGATCCCCACAAAACCCTTCCCTTACCGCCCCACCCTACCAGTGGACTGCGCCAATCGCTAACTCTGGGTGAGACAAACACAAACCACGTGGCTTCAGTGATTCCAACGAGACATCTGTCAGTTTTGAAAATACTGATCATCATCGGTATCCATAATTCTCCCTTTTCACATGGGACACTGTCTCCGGCGTTACCCTGTGGAAATCTTTGATGTTCTTCATATTGAAATAAGTAACTGTGTATGATTACACAATTTGTTTCTCAAAACGACCCAGTTTTGCATATTATGCCATTTTCAAGGTTGAAAAGTCACCTTGAAAATGGCATTATACACAGAGCATAAATGTATACCGACAAAAAAAAAAATATATATATATATATATATATATATATATATATATATATATATATATATATATATATATACACCTCTAGAAATAAGTAACTATATATATATATATATATATATATATATATATATATATATATATATAGTTACTTATTTCTAGAGGTGGGTCGAATACTCTTTTTTCCTCGAATCCGAATCCCAATTCGAATCCAGCTAGGATTTGAATGGAATCCCGAATCTACTTTTCCGCAGTATTTCCAAATTAAACAATACAGTTTTTTGCTTATGAACATTGTGATGACAGGCAATGTTTCCTTTTCAAATAGATAGTATGCAAAGTAAAAGTGAACATATGATTTTGGAGTTATTTCTTAAAAATCAATAATTAAGAGAACATTTACAAAGTAATAGGTATATACCTTAGAATGCCAACCAAAAAAAATTATATGGAGGCCCTAAAATGAATTCGAAAGTAACACCAGTCACATACACTCGTATGTGGGGGGGGGTAGGTGGATTCGAGAACCCATCTCTACTTATTTCAATATGAAGAATGTCCTCGATCATTTGAAAATGATGAAGTATCATTGATATACGCATTCTGTTACAACTATTACGAGGAACCGGCCTAGGATTGTTCTTTTTATAGTGGTAGCGAAACATGGTGGAAGTTGCGAAGAATACAGTTTTCAGTGGAAGAGTGCATTGCCTACGAACTAGTTCGTCACGATGGAGTAGGCTACTCTCCGCGTTTGACTACCAGGAGTGCATTGCCTACGAACTAGCTCGTCACGATGGAGTAGGCTACTCTCCGCGTTTGACTACCAGGGTTCTCTAGGTCTAAAATCTTCATTGCCAACTTCAAAATACTCGATGTCATTCACATCATCTGTCCAGTTCTCTATGGCTCTTAATCCAATTGTTTAAATGGGGCGGATTTTCAGCCAGATTTGTTCGATTATTAAACATTGTCGTGAAACGCACTGCTGGCACTACTCCTCCCTCTCACTTTCAATGTAGTTATGTTACCCGCTCCTTAGCCTACCGCTTCGACGCGAGCATTCCCTCCTTGACATCACGCTTCGCGCAGGCGACCGCCGTCAGGTTTCACACCACTGTACAACTTACGGGAATAACCACCGCTAACCCGCGGACCGCAACAGTGTGCCGTTCTCTTGCGTGTACTCCGGAGCGTGCCACAAAGACGTGAGAAATTAATTCTTCTACCCATGAATATAGATACTGGATGGAAATCCGCCATCTTGTCCCGTGTAAATCCCCCGTAAGCGTTGTTGTCGGTAAATTCCGCAACCTATAGAACTTCCATTTTCTAACTATAGGTAATTAGTAGGTAGCGTCGCTAAGGTTGTACAAGGTCGCTATACCTCAGGTAATGACACGAACTTAACTAATTTAATCCGCCATCTTTAATCCAGATCGCAGCGGGAAGTATAATTTTCCATGTAAATGAATGGCTGACATATATTAAAAGAACCACGGATATCTCATTTAATACGGAAGATGAAACAATGAAATTTGCGAGTACAATAGGCAATGACAGGCTACTTGGAAATATGTTTAGACAACCGGCTGAAATCTTCCGTTTGACTCCAGAAAAATTGTGAAATTACCTCAGACTCCGATTCTTGATAGGTAACATAGGTTTCCACTTGTCCAGCCGGCAGTTCGATACCCAGACCTTTTTTCTTGCTGGATCAGTAGAAAAATAGGTAGGGAATTTGTAATTGCAATTTTTGCAAAGAAAACAACCCTGACCATTCAAAATGTTTAAGGTACTGAAATAAAAAAATCCGTCTTATTTGTATGAAAACGTTATATATAATGCAAATGCCGGGAAGAGATCAACTCGAATCACCGAGATATTCTATGTTCCTAAATACCAGTCTTTAATATTTGAGCACTTCTTCTTCATTTCCTCCTGCAAGCTATGGAATTGTTTACCTGAAAATGTTAGAACCTCTTCTACAGTTTCGATGTTCAAGAGAAATATGACTGATCAGTTATGTAACTTAGCTTCATCTTCTCATATATCTAATCGATATGATCAATTCTTGAAATGTGATTTCATATCTGTGCATTGCAATGTTGAATGAGATTCGTCATGCTCTTTCCTTACCATACTGTTTGATGTTGTGTCTATTACTTTATATTCCATTATTCTCAATGCAAAATGTGTAAGCAATGCGATTGATAATCTATGTTGCCTGTTTTAATTTCTCAAACCTTAATGTGTGATCCTAAAATTGTCCACTTATCCTAATTTTCACTTGTTATTTACTCTCTTATTCATTGATTATTGTTGGTTTATATGTTGTGCTCCTTAATGAAATTTGTATGTATTGCTGCTTAAGGATAGCGCCGGTATCGCTTAGGCCCCCCCTGCCCTTCCTCCCTACCGTTCCTCTCCCCTGCCCTTTCTCCCTACCCTTCCTCCCTAACCTTCTTCCCTACCCTTCCTCCCTACCCTTTCTTACTTCCCGCCCTTTCCACTCGTCCCTTATGATACTCGGCAATGTTTCTGGCTCCAGAGCGGTGTGTGACTAATGGTAAATTTCTCTGTTTGAACAACCAAATCGATAGCGATTGCCCTGCTCGGGTAAGAATTAGAACACGCTCAATTTTTATGGCAATCTGGAAGCAACGCATTTCCGATTTCGTTAGTTTGTGAATAAATAAATTAAATTTTATGAAGAAGATTTGGCTATTGCCGGGTTTACACTAGCGCCTTAAAGTCCACCTTAAGTGAGAAGTTACTTTAAGGTGGTAATGTAGGTGTCAGCAGCTCACCTTAAGGGCACCTCCAGTTAAGGTGACCAAGACCCTTAAGGTTATGGTTAGCGTGGTCAATTGTTACCATGAAATATGTCCTTAAGCGCAATGTCGTCTACTTATCTACTTACTGTTTACTCGTTATAAAATGTAAATAACGGTTTTTGTACGACACTAGAATATACTGTAATTTGCGACTCCCTGGGCTCATTTATTCGTAGAAAACAAATTATCCGTTCGCGGTGTTCGTCATAGGTTCGAAAATAGGTCTATGATGCCGAAATTTTTCGTGAATAAAGAAAATCTTCCAAAATAATATTGATTTGTTTGAAACGTAGATGTGACTTCCATTTTCAACGGTGATATTAAGAACTTGAGTATTTAGACACATGTTACTCTGTGAACGTACAAGTTTTAATAAATCTCGTATTCCGCGAATTGTAATAGATATTTAACAAGTATGCCTCCTTTAACAGTTTACAACAGAGTTTTCCATGATAGTATATATTCAAACTTCGGATGATGGAGAAAATGTTAATCTACTCCTACTCATATTCTTCCAACAGAGATTTCGATGATAGTATATTCTTAAACTTCGGATGATGGAGAATACCTGCATTTATACATTTCCTTAGTTTTACACAGCTGCATACCAATTCCATAAAGGAGCTTAAAATACCTTTTTTAAGCTTGTTGATCAGTACATCGAACATTCTCTCAAGCTCGCCATGCTAATCGTCAAGTGTTTAGTTTCATTTTTTTTAGTTCTTATTTCTGAGCTATCATGACGCTGCAGCCGATTTAAGGCTCCCTTAAAGTGCATGTGTAGACAGCATACCACATTTAATGTAAAACTTAAGTGAATTCACTTAAGGTAAGTCTGTAATGTAGACCCGACATATGGAAGTGCTTAATATTGGTCCAACTAATCAGTTGGGTAGTATTGAAATCATGTTTTTTATGTATTATTCTGAGTAATTATGCACAGATGCATGCTCAACGAGAAGGTCTCCCTTAAATAAGCGTGCTAAGTATGACTGCAGTAACGTTGATCTATTAAATCAAGGATACATGGTTTTAATATTCCCGTTAATTATCGCCAATACAATTTGCATAAGCATTCACCCGCTGTGGCTTCGTGTGTACACGGCAGTGAAACGTGGATCGCCATCGGTTATCGACACTCCATCCGACATGGCCGCGTTCAGGATTGCAGTCGCATGTTGGTACGATAAATGTTCCCGTGTGTACAGGGCGTATGTTTCTGTTCAACCCGTTTGACCTCGTTTTATCATTTCACTGTCTTCCATATTTTTCTTCTGATGGAAATCAGTCCCGTATGTGAGCAGGATCTTTACGCGCCTGTGTTATTCAATGAATACATTTCCACGCCATCGGTATACTCGGGTGGCCGATGTGTCGTCCACATCCAAAAATCTATTTTAGAAACGCTCGCTTCGTAAATTGTGCATGGAGGAATGCATTCGACTGGTTACAAGTTTGCATGATGATAATGTCGCACCATGAGTTTAATTGTCTCTCTTTTGATGTTCTAGATTTCATTAATGGAGTGCACTGTTAGGGGCGTTGAAATTTGGGACTTACCTCTTGAATTTCATTCGTGGAGGCAACCTGATTTTTTCGCGTAAACCTATGCTCGAATGTCACCCCAAGGTTACGCTTATATGTTGCGTTGAGCGCGCTAAAAGAGTGCCCGCCCGTGCCTTTGCTTGCCGTGAGCCATCACTGTTCTTTCCTCCTCCCCCCCCTCCCTCTCTCCACGATCTGTTCCAAGTGAGGATTGTTCCAGGGCTGGGAAATATCTGCGAAATCGGGGCATTGAATTGGCACTCTTCACGCAATCAGTATGCACGCGAGTCACTTACGGTGGTTTGAGCGAGATAGTTCCCTAGTCATAATGGAGACCATATTCAAATTTTAATTTTTTGATTTCAGCGTCTGTAAGAAGTATTAAATACTTATTGTAGTATTAATGGCGCAAAAATATAGTTATATATGACCAAAATTCTTGGTAATTAAATAAGTAAAGCTACATAAGTGTCTAACTTGACTGATTTTTTCACGCCGTACGGCTGAAAACCCTTCGAAACTGCAAGTTTTTTCATCAACATCTACGAAGTACCGTGCAAGCCACCACTAGGGTGTGTGGCACGGGGTGATTCCACACCAGGCATGCAGCACTCGTCCCAGCACAAATCAGAACCTAGCACGCTCCCCCGGCCGCTAGGCGCAGGCCAAAAAGCAGTCAGGAGAACAGTGCGCAGTCCAACCAGAAACTGGGAGTGTGATCCGTAAATGAATATGCAAACATGCAGAACATTGCTATACACGCATCTAGTGGTTAATATTATTAATTCTGTTAATTTATCAATGTTACGGGATGCTACTTCATGCAGAGAACAAAATAAAATAATGCCGGACATATCAAGCGGTGTGAAGTGTTAGTAATGATGTTGTGTTATTAAGCACAAGTGAAAATTCTACTATACCTATTGAGGGTGGGAGTTTCATATGATTGATCTATCGTAACTATTATGATGCCTTATTGTGCGTGGGAAAAATGACATTTTAAATCTATCGGTTCTGCAGTTCAGTTTTTTTTCGATTCTGCAAAAGTTAATTCGGTGAGTAATAGGTTAATTTTTATGAATAGTTGAGAAAACATGCAAACTATACACTGTTAATTTTTTACGAAATCTAGGTGCTAGAAGTTCCTAATTTTTTCAATATTCTCTCTCTGGAGCGCACAGCCGTAATCTATTCCATGTAAAACAGCTTATTTTTTAGGCATATTGCTCGAAATCATTGATATCAAATATATTGATATCATTTGAAAGATAAGAAAGATTTTTCCGCTTCCATTCGGAAGCTCTGGGGCTGCAAGCATTTGCTTGGTTCTGACACCCGTAACAACTATTGCCAATCTCTCTTTGGTGTCCTTACTGCCAAGAATGTTAGCATTTTACCATCCCAATGCAAAGTCAGTATAGGGTCCTGATGACTCTCTCACTTTCTCCGCTGAGCTAGCCCTGTCCTTATCCCGTTTTCTCCGAATAGTACTGTCATTTATGTTTGTTTGGAATGTATCTCCTCCAAATGCACGCAAAGCAGCAGCAAGGATTTTGGCAGCTTTTTTGCTGCTCAACTTTGCGTCATCTAACGCCTCAGAAAGATCATTAGTTTTAAAGTTTCGTCTTCCCCTTTTCTTGGAGGTGAAGGCCGAGGGGTTTCAGGGGTCAGGGGTAAGGAGCACTTTCGTCTCCAGAAGACTCATAATTATAAACCCCGCCTGCGATATATAAAAGAAATGGGTCAACCTTAAAAATTAAATTTCGATAGTAATACGAATGGGTTGAAAGTAGGACTTACCAGATAGCATGCAAGTAGCGTATTCCTTTTTCTTTTCTAAATCTTTAGAGTGATGCTCCCTCCGTTTGTTCTTCATAGCCTCGGATTTGTTAATTTTTCTCAGCGAGATGTCAACTCCACCAAGCGTTCCGTGACGAGTACTTTGGCGTTGTTGCACATAAAATTCTATATCTTCTCTTATGACTCGTTTCTCTTCTTCATGGCGAGCCTCTCTCTATTCTATTTCCATTGTTTCAATGGCAGTTGCGGTGGAAATATCAAAAAGGAGGTCCATCTTGGAAGTAAATCTTTCCCTCCCACAAATTTGGGTGCTTGAATTTCTTTTGTAGCTTTTCACTATATCACGCCACTCTGAGTGTAATGCTTCCATCTCGGTGCTTGAATTTTTACTGGCTGAATGTGAGGTATTTTGGTTTTCTGCTAGTATGAGAGAATCTGAGTCACAGTCCTGCGAGCTCTTTCACGGCGACTTAGCTTTAACACCCTCATATTATAAAATAAAACACTGAGAGCCTGCCGGGCACTAGGCATGCGAGCTCCTTGCATGTTTTCTGAAGGTTGACCGATTAGTAATATTTCCGTAAACTTCCTTAGTTTGGGCGCCATGCCTTAACGTAGCACCAAGAGGCTCACTATCAGCAAATGGCAAATAATTTATGTTATCCCGATGCTACAGAATAAAACATCACTAAAACTTTGAGAAGCAAGCAGATTTTCATCGCACTCACTCACAAGCTAGAGAATGACTGATAGGAAAGTGAATTATCCCCGATGCAAAGCCGATACGCGTTGCATACATTTTCCCCAGCAAGGCACATACATTGTGTGTACACATTAGTCAAAAGAGCAGAGAAGGGATATAGAAAACACTATAACCAGTAAATGAGTGCTCCAGAACTATGCAATTCAAACGAGCCAACGTAGCAGTTGCGGTGTCGCCGTGGGCCGCTTACAGGGGGGGGGGGGGTCTACGAACAGGTGAACTCGTCCGCGCGGCGCCCCCTAATTAGCATTTCGAGCTCGCTTCGCCCTCCTGCATCTCCTAAACGGCTAAAGATAGGTAAAAACTAATGAAATTTTAGCCAAAATGTACCGTAAAGTCATAGATTTACTCTAGGAGCAGTTATTGTGATGCGATATTTCCATTTTTTTGAGTGGGGTATTGCAGACCCCATGCAGCACGTGTTAACGATATCGCAACTCAACAAAAATTTCACGTATGTGTTTTCTCATCAAAATGAATGTTTTGACGGGTGGAACTTTTAGCTTTTCCGATTTTCGAAAAATAAGCCGCACCCTACCCTCCACCGCTCGGTTCGCGCTACAGAAATTCAGTCCTACTACTTTTTGATCCCACCCTGTATGCGTATGGTGTATTTTGCATACTAAATATTTCTTTGCAGGCCCCAAATTCCTCGGGGCCTACTCGAGCTATGGTACATACAAGAGCGCCATAACTTCTCTTTCACTTTATCATTCGTGCAGCTTTTGCGTACTAAAACCAATTCAGAGTCAGGAAGTCTGGGTAGCGTAGTGGTCTGCGAGTTTGCCTGGCAAGTCAAAGGTCCGTGGTTGGATTTCCGGTCCAGGCCGATATCTTCTCGTGGCAATCTTCGCTTATTCCATCGCCGTCATTCGGATGGGTGAGCATTGCCATATCTCTGGTTGGTCCTCCTACGCATTGCGAGCTTCTGCCCGCTTTATGTTGCCCGCGTTGAAAATTTAAAATTCGTGATTGGTTGAATCTAAAATTCCATCGAATCCTAATGTATCTTTTTATCAAATCCCAAATTTCGAATCTCGAATTTGAATCCTTTATTCACCAATTATAGAATACCACGTTTTTTCATTATTGCTTCGCTTATAAAACAAATCGATGTCTACTTTTAAATTTCCTAGTAAGTTATACTCGTAATTAGTTCCGTTTTATTTTTTCCCTCAAACCCAGATCAATTGATAAGTTTAAAAAAAAGGAGGAGCTGAGCTGAAAAAACTGAGGAGCTGTTTCACTTTTACAATATTTATTATTGCTTCAATAAAGGCGCAAATTGAACACTTTTTATTTATTAATTTTTGCTTGTGAATTGGAGCATTCTACTGTGTCAGGATCTAACCTCTTTCTTTTTTATCGACCTAATGGCCAGCAGTACTGAAGAATATGTCTAAAATGCCGTTGTTAGAAAATTGCTAATGGATTTTTAACTAGGAGGGATAGTTTGCCGGCTTTCACTGTTTTGTTTCGACCGAAATTCGTTTCTCTACGTACTTCCACGGTACATTGGTGGCTATAGAAATACTACCGTGGGAGAAAGAATAAACGCAATTGCCGCAAATCCTCTCATTATCATAATCATTTTTCACTGAATAGTAATAGGTGCCTTTCTTCGCCATTGACGGTACCACTCAAAATCAGCCAAATTGTCAATCGATGTCCGTTGGGGAAAATTTGGGGCCGTCAAAACTTTAGAGCCGTCACTTTAAAGGGTATCCCATGGAAGGAGTTGTTGTTTGAAGTGGAAAACTCGAGAATCTCATAGTTAGTGAAGAGAATGTAAAGAGTTGGAAAGGGTCACTTTAGTAACTGAGCCCGGCGGTACGCACGCTTTGTTTTCGGACTTCGTTACTAGCGCGGGGGTGCTTCTGACACCGAAGCTTCATATTGTTTTGTCATAACCATTGCTGGCTCTGAAATAGGTCAAACCGGGAACGTGTGGCGTGTGGTGGGGTTTCGGGGGGCTGGGGAGTCTGAGGAGAGTGGCTACCCTCAAGCGGTCATTGTTTTCTGCTTTTACTAAAATTAAACCCATGTGTTCCAGGTGTATGTGACAATAGTTGCTCTATTATGCTTTTGTCGTTTTCTTCGATGGTCAAAATAATTATCGGAGATTAGGCTCTGCAAATTCTGGACAACCATGAGGGATCCGAAAGCGGGTGAGTGTAAATAAAATAAGCTCACTGGTAACTTTGTGGTATTCCATTATGCAAAACGATTTATTAAAAAACTTTTACAAACCACAGAGAAATATATGCACATTCGTACAAACACGACCCGGGTTTCGGCGCTGAGCACCATCATGAGGTGGTGAAGCAATACAAGCAATATTGTGGACGATATTTTAGTACTCTGGACTGGCACAGATCGTCAATCTCTTTTACCTTGTTCCTGAATCAGTTCCATCAGAATATTTCCTTTTCCTGTGAAAAGGAGTCAAATCGCACGCTAAATTATCTTGATCTCTCCTTTTCCATTGAGAACGGTCACCACAAATTCTCCATTTTTCGAAAACCAACATACACCGACCATGTCATTCCTGCCGATTCAAGACATTGGTGTCCACAAAAGATAGCTGCATTCAATTCCCTGATTCACCGCCTGTTAAACGTACCCCTGACAAAAGACGACTTCAATAAGGAAGTCAGTATCACTAAACAGATCGCTAGGAATAACGGGTACACGAACAGATTAATAGAGAAATTAATTTCTAATAAACAAAAGAAATTGGCACTCGAGTCTATTTATCCCACCAAAAACTTGCTAAGTAAGAAAAAACTGTGGTGATCGTTAAGATACCTTGGTGACATCACATATAGATTGGCTAAAATATTCCCTACAGAAATGTATAACATCTCCTATAGAACCCCTGTAACGTTAAAAACATTATTTGTTAAGTGCAAAGACCCAGTGAACTCCAAGGAGAGAAGTGGGGTATATCCTTTATAGTGTGGTGAATGCGATGGAGTGTATGTGGGCCAAACTCTCAGAAATTTTAACACTAGAGGTAAAGAACATTTTAGAGCTTTTAAACATAACAATGACGACAAGAGCAACTCCGCTAAGCATCTTTTAGTTTGTGACCATAGTAGTGATTTTATTGTTAAAATTTTACATTTGTCTAACAACAGAAGGGAGTTGAACTCACTAGAGCAATTGGAGATTTTAAAAGAATATAATGACCCGAATGTTTCCGTAATAAACGAATATTTGTACCCTGCCTCCTCCCCTATCCTTGACGCAGTCGCTGCTTCCGCTCCTCCCTTATTCCACTCAAGGTCCGCTACCAGCCCTGCACGTCACCGCTTATCTCCCCATCATCCACCACTACCTACAGTATAATCCGTGTCCACCCCCTAGCTACTACATCCCCCACCCACTCAACCCACCCCCCTCCCTCCAGTGTGGTGGATGCTTGTATTGCTTCATCACCTGATGATGGTGCTCAGCGCCGAAACCCGGGTCGTGTTTGCATGTATGAATGTGCATATATTTCTCTGTGGTTTGTAAAAGATTTTTAATAAATCGTTTTACGGGTGAGTGTAGCTCTCATCACTCTTTGCATCGTGCGCCAGCCCTCAAATCCTCCGATTTGTACATATTATGCCAATGGTTCTAAGTGAATGAAAATCTTATGGTTCAGAACATATGAACATAAAAACAGAACATGAAAATTGGGTAAAAGCGAAGACCCTTGTCCCATTTTTGTAACAATCATCACACGTGTTCCTCGTATTGTTTACGCACACCCAATGTTCGCAAAATGCCCAGAATAATTTGGCTTTTTACGCTGTCGACACTGTTACGACTCCCAATTAAATATTCGATGTTTACGTGATCAGTAGTTCTGGCATGTGTTTAAGGCGAATAATTCCCTCCAGGTGACAAAGTTTAATATAATATGCATGCAGTGATTGTATTTTCTCTAGCATCAATAAAAACTCCTCCAAATTTGGGTATAATCGTGTAGATGTGGATTTATCAGAATAAAAGCTGACGCGGGATTAACGGGAATGCCATCCAAATTATAAAAATGAAGTTAAGAACTGAAAATTTTGATCGCAAAAGGGGCGATAAAATTTAATATTCACTCAGGAGGTTGGTTTGGATAGTTGAGGGTAGAGCTCACCCCGGACTAAGCCACAGGCGTGTGAATTTCACACATTCAGGGTAGGGGGGCCAGTTCCTTTCCCTGGGCCACCTCGCACTCGGAGGATTTTTTTTTGCTCGGGGGCGTCCAAAGGCTTCACCCGGATTTGAACCCGGGACCCTTCGATCAGTAGCCAAGCACTCTACCCACTAGGCCACCACGCTCCCATTTCATGTTTTCTGCAGGAAATTTTGAATTTCATATTACTGCCGGAAAAGAAAACTTGAGCGTGGCCAAAAAGAGACCCGATCAATTATCATTGCGCAAGCTTAGGGATGCTCGTTGGAGACTCCATGATCCTCGCTGGAGCACTGATGTAATCTGTGGCACGCGTATCTTGAATGATACGTGATTGTTGCTCCATGGGAGCGAACATTTTTAATTATGTCGGAAGTATGTGTGACATAGCCGGTGGAATGTAAGTGATAAACTTTATCCTAATGCAAGGGGTACAATTTTGGGAAACAAATGAAGGAGTACGTACTACGTGCGCAAGCCGGAAGAGGTTGGAAACCGCTGCAGGAAGGGTTTTCACAGTAATTGGCGTGCGTCTCGCTCCGGCTGTCTTACAGTGCGGGCAAATGAACTTCCACGTGACTGCCAAGTTGAGGCTTCCCGCCGCTAGCGTGTTACGTGACCTCTCTGCGTGTCACGTGACTCTCACCTCGGGGGAGTTGTTTTGCTATCCCGCAAGTTCATTGGCTCTTTTCGAAAAGGCGGGAGAAGAGCCTTCGCTATGTTTGGCTCTCGAATCTTTTCGCGACCGATGTAGTTGTTGGCTGTGGCCTTTCGCTACAGACATGTTCAAGGTTCTAATAAAAACATAGTTTAAAACACCGATCGCTCTCTTTGAAATGATGGCATCAATAGAGGTGCAGTGATATATTAAGTTGTTGCTTTCAATAAGTAACGAGAAAATATGCTAAAATGTTGGTTCATCATAAAAAATTGGCTTTTATGGTTAGTAATAGAAAAATTTTGGAAGAATGTTATAATATTGAGTATTAATATTGCTTCCTTTGGTCAAAAATGTAATACGAACTTAATCACTTGTATAACATACGCTTAGAAATTGTGTAAATCAGTAAACATATAAGTAACCTACTTGTATTTACACATGATATTCTTTCAAGTATTTGTATAGAACAAGGCTTGTCCGATTTTCATTAAATCCACTCCGCGAGAGAATATATTGAACCAATTACGAAGCGTTGAAGTTAATTATAAATCGCTGAGGAAGAATTATGTACTCAAATCTAACGAGTGCTCATTCTGCATGCCAGTATATGAATGTGCTCTGATTTTAATTCGTATATTAGTGTTTTGTTGACATTCACTGAAAACAAATTCAGTGAAGGAAGATCTGGTGCTTTCCCGGCGAATCTGTTGAATGAGGGCTTCTCGGGTTTACAGCTGGCTGAGATGGTCCATTGTCTCCAGCGTTTCGAGGTCCGACACGGCCCTCGTCATCGGGGATGCTGAACGTCCCTGTCAGCATCCCTGTCCCGTCTTCGTCACCATCTCTGATGACGAAGGCCGTGCAATTCGAGCCTAACAAAACGTGAATAAAGTCTTCGCGGGTTTCCCACCAGGTCAGTTGTTCAGCCAAAGCCGACGTTTCGATGGCTGACTCTGCCATCGTCCTCACTCAACGCCCTGAGGACGAAACGTCGGCTTTGGCTGAACAACTGACCTGGTGGGAAAGCCGCGAAGACTTTATTCATTTTGTACGGCAGGAAAGCACCAAGTCTTACATAGCAAGACGTATAGATAAGGAAATGGTACAATACCTCATGATTAGAATATTGGCCATCCAAAAGCCGGGTTTGCAACACCAAATATCGCCATGATGTCCCACTCTTGCATAATATTATAATTTCATGTGCTATATATAGTCGCACTATTGCATAATACGATATGATTTTATTTGTGGCATATGGTGACCTAAGGCAAACAACACCAAATTTTGGCAAAAAGCATTGAAACGGGAAATTTTCTAGGCATCAGGAAATTCATATGAAATACATTTCCCTTGACGTGGTTTGAATATATCGGTCATGAAAAAAGCATGGACGACGAACCGTCACATTATTTTTTTTCCTGAACGTTGCCACTACACCACTGAGATTTTCCACCACTCTTCTACAGAATCGATCACTAGTTGTGTAAAGCATTCTCCAGATATGACATTTACATGCGTACCACGTGCACACGCTATATACTAAGAACGTCAATGCTTCTGTCTGCGAATAAAAACTTGCAAAATATTGGCGATGCCAATTTCATGCGCTCGTATTTGTGGTGAAGCATCACAAAGAGTAAGCTTTAGCCTTCAGAGTATTTACCTGTCGTATGGCTTTTATATTCCATCAATGTTACAATTTATTTAAACAACTTATTATCCAAACTATACAAGTACTATTACTGATCAGAAGAAAACGAGGAATAACGCTCTTTTTGGAATTTAGTAGCTGTACGAATAAATTAGCAAACTAAGGATTCAGCTGATTTGCGAAAGAAATTACATTCTTACAATAGCACAAGGTAAATACAAATTCTCGTAACATCCGCGTTGGAAATACATCGATCATAACACAACGAAAAGGCTAAAAACTGAATTAATTCAAGTATCTCATTCATTAAACCATTGGTTATCGTTTGGAAATATTCGAATCAGTATTAGAAAGTTTGCAAAACCGATTCATACTGTAAATTGACGTACGCAAACAATAGCATATAAATACAAAATATATCTACATCTACATACTACCCCGCAAGCCGCCTCAATAGGCGTGTGGCGGGGGGTGTTAGGACACCAGCCGTTTACATATAAAAAGGAAACGCTCAAATGAAATTACGCCTAGCATTTATTATAGTCCCTTATTGTTCGGGGAAAAAACGAATTCCCATACCTATCCGTTCGGCCAAATATCTCTCTTAATTTATCGTTTCTGTCGGACCTGGAAATATAGTGGGGTTTTAATATGATGTTCTCCGTGTCGCTCTGAAATATCGACCGCTCAGAGATTCCTGACGTATATATTAACGTTCGTTTTTGTACTCCTTTACGATTTCAACTTCACCTCCCGCCTCCTTGTGAACCCTTACTCTTCTGCTGACCTGCAGCATTTCCTTAAAGTGGAATCGATGGTGGTGCCTGTCCAACAAAGAATGCCGTGGATCGCGACGAGAGCTGGAGACTCGAGGGAAAGAGCTGTAGAGCACCGTTCGAGATCCGTAAATGGTCATGTTGTCTGGGGAGCGGTTAACGAAATGCTGAAAAGGCGTCATTTCCGTATTTTGTGACGTCAATTTCGCATTTGCGGATGAACAGAATGTCGCAAGGAAAGCAGAGTATGTGACAGCCAAGCTAAATGATCAGAACTTCAGCGCTCACGTTGTTTTTCAACTGCAATGTGTGTCTTGGCAAAAATACGTCTTAGATGACGTGTTTTACAAATGTCAAGCGGAAAAATTAGGCTTTTGTTGCATAACACTAACCCCAAGCAAGGGAATAGTGAAGTTCATTCGCTTTACTCACGTGCAATAGACATACATGTTTATGACGGCCGACCATTTTTTATCGGGAACCTCATAGGTACATTGACGGCGTATCCATTTGCTGTAGGTACAGTGCAATTGTTACAATAAAGTGGAAATGAGACGCAATTTCGCCGATTTTATTTAAATGCTACCAATTAATAATCATTAATTAATTGAATAGTCGTATTCTGCCGTGCACTTCTACGTAAAAATGTGTATAACATTAATAGTTCTGATTCGCTCTCACTATTCCGAAAAGGTTACAATCCTCAGGTTCCACAATACTCAAACAGGGATGTTACAAGTCAGGGAAATCCGAAAAATGTCAGGGAATTTTTAAACCCGTATGGGAAATCAGGGAAACGTCAGGGAAAATCGTCGAGCTGTCAGGGAAAAATTGGATGAGGGGGAAGGTCGTTGAATTGGTCAGTGCCCGACGCACCCCAACTATACGTTCGTTTGTTACTGCTGGAGTCAAATAGTCTTATCTTCCGATTTTGTCTTATTTTCATAAATTTGTCATTAAATTTGATGAGTAAAGGTAACATGGGTGTGTTTTCTTAACTTTCATTTGCACTTAATTTTTCACTGCTCTCTGAACGTCAAGGAAACGCTTGAGGAAAATGTCAGGGAATTTCATGTCCAGAATCTTGTAACAACTCTGTCAAATTACTCTCCCACTTCATAAAAAAACAAAGTAATTCATCGAGTTAGTAAGTGATCACAGTCGAATGACCAAGCCTTTACTCACGGCGCCAAAGGCGCGCACAATTGGACCGTACCCACCCATCCAAGATTCCACCCCAACCGGTTCAATAACATTCAGCAATTTGTCTGTTGATGTAAATGTGGGTGTGGAGGTGTTGTGTTTGCGAGAGAGAGAAACTTAATTTTAATTGACAAAAGCTTTTTATTTTATTTTTCAGTTTTATTATTTTTATATTTTTTCATTTATAACATTTTTTTCATTTTTTTGCAATTTTGTATTTTATCATTTTTTTTTAATTTTTAAAATTGCATTTATTTTTTATTTGTATTGCTTTTGTATCTTTTCTTATTTTTTTTCAATGGTTTTACAATATTTTATCTTTACTCAAAGTCAATAATAACAATAAAAAGGGTCTTTTTAAGGACCAAAGAAATAACGTAAGAACTTAAAAACTAAAGATGACAGGAAAGACTCAAAGTCGAGTAATTTGTTGAGGCAGTTTGTATGTGGTTGGGATACTTGGGTCGTAGTCCCATATGTGTGTCAGTAGTGGGTTACCTGTGCCCTCTAGCCTGGCTTGAAAGTTACTAACTAAGTGTCTGATGAAGTCAGTGATACAGTCGAATGAAATTATGTGTATCCCTTTAAATAAATTGCTGCTGTGGCGTCACAAGGAGTTTTTCCAACCGAGCAATGTCGCTTTTCGCTCCTCCCCCCCCAAATTCATTCTTCCTCGCCAGAATTCTTATGAGGCGCGTTTACAAAAAAGCATTATGCTCAATAAAACACTCTTAATCGCCTCACCGTCGCCAGTAGTGTGTCATTTTACTCGAAATATATTTAAAACTAATGTTTTTTTCTGGTCAGACCTGAATTTGGTGCCCTCCCTGAGACGGCGCGGCGTATCGTGTGCTCGCCTCTCCCTTATGATGCCGTTGAATTGTTGTAGTACTTCATGCATTAATTTGATTGAAAAAATGGATGCGTGTTTATTAAAAGTGAAATGAGAGATTCATACCGCTTTTACTTGATACGCAATTATATTTAGCGGTGACTTTTAACTGTTTTGTAAAAAGCTATTTGGATTGATTGCGCTTAATCATCTCTTCCATCATGTAACCAAATGTGGCTTTAGAAAATTGTGCCAAAAGTGGAATTTTTTTCTCCACGCTTGTATTTATTTATTGGAGAGTTGGCCAGTTTAATTTGAAGGACCATGGGAGCCACTTTCGTGTTCAAATAAAAGAACTGATATACATGTAAGGTACATGCTACACTGTTAAAATGAATCATAATGGCTTAAAAAAAAATTAATTCCAGACTAACTTCATTCATTGTTAATCCCGCATATATTCCCTATTTCCAGTGATATTTTAGAAAATAACCAAATTTTCTGCGAAGGCTATTCGATTCACTGTTAGTCCACGCCGAGAGGATAAGTTCTGTTTTGGTCCGGAGCCTTCTTTGAAGTCATTAAGGCCTACGAGTTTCACCGCACCTGTCCATGAAGTTGGCTCTTGCAAACGAGCTTAAATACCACTGGCGTGTGGTATAATTTCCCGTGTTAATCTCATCAACTCTGTCCACGCTGCTCTATATCTGCAGCACAAGTACCAACTCATTCAACAGACAGCAAAATCACGTCTAATCACTTCCTCAAAAATGGTACTCCCACGTATTGAAGCTTTTGTAACAACTTAGTAAATAGAGCTCTGAAAGGGTTGTTTCTTGTCGAACGTGCTTCTTCTTTTCTGCGATGTAGGATACAAATGAGATTTATGGGCTAGCAAAGTAAACAGCACGAAATATCTTCCCAGGGCCAAGAAGGAATTTCTCTGTTCAAACCAAGTCTGCAGCATTTGTGTATTATATACGTCGAATGAATGGAATAAATACCACCATCGATTCTCCTGTAGCAAAATTTCGTCTGTATAAAGTTACGGAATGACTTGAGAGCCAAAACATTTCCTTCGAAGAAGATAACGTCTTAACCCAAAGAACCCGAATTCAGAACAATATGGAATTGTGAAGAGATTTTTAAATTGGTGCCGCCAAGTGATTACCTGACGACGTAAGTGGGCGCGTTTTCGTCCGTTTTTAGTGTGAATAAATCTGCCCCCGATGCAATAAATTGCCTTCGCGGAAATTGTGAATGACGTTTTTAATAATTATATTTGGCGAAAAATGGCTGGAAAGTCTGCGCTCGACCAGTAGTTATCCACAATGGAAGATAGTTACTGCTGGGTTAATTTGTAAATTAAAAATGGAAAGTTATTGGCCACTAGCCTAGTTAGGCTATGAAAATGAAAAGTATAACTTAGTTATTCCACATTAATGTATTAAAACAATACGACCTAGGTTTCGACGAAGCTCGTCATCATCAGGTACATTAGAGTAAGCAAATTCCACCAAGTCGTGCCCGAGACAACAGTGTATAATTAGGCATTAAGTGATAGGCATTGGGTAAAATTGTGAGCAGCATTCCACCAACACGATTTACAAGAGACATACTTGTTAAATATCTATTACAATTCGTGGAATACGAGATTTATTAAAATGTGTATGTTCACAGAGTAACAGGCGTCTAAATATTCTAGTTCTTAATACCACCGGTGAATATGGAAGTCACGTCTGGGTTTCAAACAAAACATTATTAATTTAGAAGTTTCTTCATTCACGAAATACTTCGGCATCATAAAACCTATTTTCGAACCTATGACAAATACCGCGAACGGATAATTTGTTTTCTACGAATAAATAAGTCCTGGGGGTCTCAAATTACAGTATATTCTAGTTATAAATGAATCAGTGTCGTAGAAAAATCTTTGTTTGCATTTTTAAACGAGTAAACAGTAAGTGGAAAAGTAGATGACATTCCGCATATTTAAATTCCCACAGGGGCATATTTCATAGGAGCAATTGAGTACGCACACCTTCAGTAGAAGGGGTCTCGGTCTCTTTAAGTGGAGGGCCCCTTGAAGTGAGCTGCTGACTCCTAGACAACCGCCTTGAAGTGACTTCTCACTTCAGGTGTACTTTAAGGCGCTAGTGTAGATCCGGCAATAGAATAACGCTGGGTAAACAGTGAGTGGTGAAGCAAGGAATTGCAGGGCTTTAAAGGATGAAGGCATTTATCTTCTCATCTCCCTTCTCCTGATTTCGTCCCAATTTCTCTCTCACCCTTGGGCGTCCGCGTTTCCCAAGCGTTCTCTCCTCTCAACACGCACTCCACCCATCCATTTCACTTTTTAATTATTAAAGAGCTAAACCATGGAAGAAGATGAAGATGGATGGCTAAACTTAGCCTTCTACTTTTCCAAACTGGCTCCTAGCTTCTTTGCAAACGTAATTTGTCGGAATTTGATAAAATTTTCATTTTTACTCGTGATGAATATCATGAAGGAGAATGCAGTATCCAAAATTAGAGCTTACGCATGATCGAAGCCGTGAACAGTCAACAGGGCAAGTATTGCATTGAGACGCTTTGCGTGTGCCACGGTATGGACCGAGCTCGAATCGCGTTAAGGTAGTTTGAACGAAAAATCTCTTCACCTAGAATTTGATGAATTTGTCCTCATTTTAAAGATACAACTCTCATCTTTCCAACGATAAAAAAATATCAACCCCTTGCCGAACTACTTTTCGAGCAATTTGTCTGTAAATATAAGCTGTTTTACATGGGATAGATTATGGCTGAGCGCTCCATAGGGAGAATATTGAAGGAAATAGGAGTTTATAACTCCTAGATTTTGTCAAAAAACTAAGTGTATAGATTGCATATTTTCTCAACTATTTATAAAAAAAATAATCTATTACTCACCACTCTAACTTTTACAGAATCGCAAAAAACCTGCCGGTTTGAAGGGTTTTCAGCAGTTTGGCGGGAAAAAATTAGTCAAGTTAGAGACTATGTAGCTTTATTTATTTAATTACCGAGATTTTTGGCAAATATAACTATATATTTGCACCATTAATATTACAATATTTATTTCGTACTTCTTACAGACTCTGAAAGCAAAGAATAAAATTTGAATTTGGTCTCCACTATGACTAGGGATCTATCTCGCTCAAACCACCTTAAGCTGACGTGAAAATATTTCGCATTCTTGCGATGCATTTGAAAATGAAGGAGGGTGGACGGTGGGAAGGGAGAACGAACTGGGAGACGGGAACGTGGCTTGGGCGCCGCTTATAGTGAGGTTAGGAAAAAAGCAGAGATAAGAATGGCGTGGTTTTCTGCTTCATTGTGTGACGGAGCGTCATTATGAGTAAAAATCAGCTTATTAATGTTAAGTTGATTTACTATCATAAGAAATCGGTGAATTCTTCCATGCAATCGCAATAGTAACTTCGGCAATCCAGGAATATTCAGGAATTGGGATTGATAATAGTATTTGTAATCCTTTTTTAAATAAATTGCCTTGCATAAACTTTTAAAATTTCGTGTGATAATTGTAAACCTTTGAACTTTTCAAAAAGGAACTGCGAATATCCGGAACTGGATGATTAACAGCGAACACTAAACATGATTTTGTTTTAAATTCACATTATTTATTTATTTATTACGGGTAAGTGCCCAATTACAAAGTATAGCACATTACATAACATGATCAAATGAGATTATGGACAACATCAATAATAAAAAATACTAAAATTTATAAAATACACGGGGGAACAAAATATAACGCAATATAAATCATTAAATTCACAACACTACAGGAAAATTATGAGATCTGTCATGATCTAAAATATTAAAGTTATGTAATACATTTTACAACGCATAATGTACTTATATTTTTCATTACCATATTTGCCGAGGTTCCTTTTACTTCTTCTTCATTGACTTCTCTTTTGGAGATTCCGGTCGTGGTAGCCTGATGGACCCCTGGCATCTCATTGTTCGTGGATTCGAATACCACATCGGAAATGAATTATTTTTGTTTTATAAATATCTTAGGTGAGATATAAGCTTGACGTAAATGTAAGAACTTATAAGTACATGTGACTTTTTACATAGCATTAATGGTATGGGTTTGTGACCATAGATTTAAACGTAGCGTAAAAAAGACTGTGTACACGAGCGAAAAAAACTCAATGGGTAACCAGTTGGAGCTCCTAACTGCCAAATTGTCAAATATTCTTTTAATACTTCTGTGCGATTCTCGCTAAAATCAGAGAAAATCACCAGTCTTTTATGGGTTACGGACATCCAGTCCTTCGAATAAGTAGCGATTTTCAAATCGGACGAGGAACTCGAAGTCGTAATTTGCTTATTTTGAACAAAATACGCCACGGGTTCATAATTTAACGTCCCTTCCGATGGACGGAATACTAAACTCAAGGTGCTCTCCCGCTCTGTTGGTACCACTCCGTCGGTCGGTGGTCGACAGTTCCATGGTGTAGGTAGCGAGGAGTGTGTGGAAGCTAATCGGACTCAGAAAAATCGGACTCCGTATTTCAATAAATACTCGACGAAAAGAAGTCTAGCCTCCTTTCTGTCGCTCGACTTGTGGTGGAGGACGGGAGTAGTAAATGCAATTGGTCGAAATTCACCCATTCCTCAGATATGGCGCAAAATGTGAAATATCTCTGGTTATAACATGTGAGAGCTTACAATTAATCATGCGATAATGGCAACTGTCCCGTTCTTCTTCAAATCATTATGTTGCGCACAGGGATAACGAAAATCAGTTTCAACGACATTCCCGAAATAGCATACAACCCGCCCTATGCAAAGTGGGAATTAACATCTGACATCACAGTCCCCGTGATAGCTGTCCGGGGATCGATGGTATTCGTCATGGAGTCTATATACTCATACATGTAGTATCCATGGTATTCGCACTGCCTTCCTCCGCCATCTTCCGTAGTCGGCGCTGCCGGAGGTCCTTAAGGCCCTCAACGGAGGTGTGGGTTGAGGGATATTTTCCACATTTGTGGCGGGAATTTGTGATTGTAGGTACTCATTACAAAACCAGGACAAGAGAAGACTTATTTACCAAATAATTACCGACCAATTTCTTTACCCAGAGAGAAACTGTGGAAAAGAAGGTAAATGGTCGTCTCTTCCGGTGTGTGGAGACTAGAAATCTACTTTCCAATGGTCTGTTTGGTTTTTTTTTGCCGCGGTAGAGCGCGACATTTTTTTTCGAGGCGATAATGTTTTCTATTCCGGAGGCCTCCTCTTGCAACGTCGTTGTTGCCATTTTGTCTGATATTGAAACGGCGTACGAAAGGGTGTGGCGACATAGGATTTGAATGACTTAGCACTAGAAAGGATTTCGAAGCAATTTGCCGATTTTTCTAGAAAACTTTTGTCCGACCGCCATCGTTGTAAAGTTGGGTAAGGAAATAACCTCTCATGATTTTACCTGCAGGAAAACTGAGTAATCCAGGGCTCTGTGTAGAGCGTGACGCATTGTATTACCGCATTCAATGAAGTCATGGAATGTATTCGCTCCCTGGTGATGGGATCCCTCTAATTTGACGACCTGACAATTTTCTGCCGATGGTCGAGACTAGTCATTGCTGCTAGACTGGTTCACCTGGCGCTGAATAGACTTAGCCACTGCCCCAAATGAAGCGGCTTTGTCTTCTCAAACCGTTGCGCCTCTCAGTCCTGGCCCTCGGCCAAACGTTGTTTTTTTTGCCTATTTTGCTGCCGGAAATTGCCTGAGGAGTACCTGCGATTGCGTAATGTGTTCCTGGGGAACCACCGTCACTTCATCCCCGTGTGCACCGGCGGGTCGAAGTGGGGTGCATTTTGTGGGTGTGTAATCATCTCTGCCCTCCGTGGGGTCATGAGGACAAAACTAATCCGCTCTGCTCCGTTTTTATATCGGCATTTCCTGCTGTCAGGATGGCCATATGTTAGCATCCAGTTCTGCAGTACTTCATTCCTGATCTGTTCCGACTCCAACAGCACTATCAAATTGATATTCGATTATTCCGTAATTAATCGGGCCTTCCACAACATGCAGTTGACAGTCTTATTCCTTGGTATGAAGGAAAGCTCAAAAGCATCTGTAGTCGATTCCTGGAATGTGAAGGCAGCCTCAGTGGCCAAAGAAGCACTGAGTGATTCCAGATGACAAACTGTCGCTAGTACCCACATATTACCTTCGGCCTGCATTGAGGAATGTAGCCTAGCGAAAGTCAAGGCAACAAATACCACCATCAATAAACTCCTTTCATTGAATATTGGTAATGTCAGTGTGGCCTCCTCCTGTCAGTAGTGCTTTCAGGGAAGAGGTTACCATTACACAGTTGAGAATAAGGCATTGCATCTTGACACACTTCTATCTCTTCACCAAAGAGAAGATCCAGCTGAGATGTAGTGATTGCAACTCTGATTGATAATTATGCCTCTCTTGACAATGTGTGATTTAATATCAGGATGCAGGCGAGGGAATGAACATGAAGAGTGACTTGTGGCTAGTCCTAGGTGCATTATAACCATGGTTATGTCAGCAAGAGTTTAAATTTTTTAAGTAGAGCTTGTCTTTTTATCAAAGTAAGAATTAATTATTGTAATTTTGATGTGCTTTTTCTTATAAATCCATTTTAGTCTTAGCTCTGAGATCAGATCAGATATGCAGATCTATGCATGAAACAGATAGCCTCAGTTGCTGTTGCATCCTCTATTAGGTACTAATCCTACCTACCTTCTTATGGAGACATAGAAACGCATGGGATATCAGAAGAGCTGATTTTTGCCTTCCTACAATAAGCGGGTTTGAAGTTTATATTTAAGGTGAAATAATGGACCAAAGATGCTGAGTGTGCCAAGCCCAGCTCTAGACTCCTCAATTGCTTATGGGGTATCTCTGTCTGCTCCATGCATACCACCCAACAGCTGGGATCCAACATTGATTGAAGTGGTTACTGAACTGTACAACCGGTTCTGAGTGTCCAGCCATAATGACGGCCACGAAACCAGATGTTGCTAGGACTTAGGGAGGAGGGGATGAAAAGTTACCTGGTGTAATTTTTCAAATGACACTATTTAATTTGAAAAATAATAGAAATAGTAGTGATATAATTTATTTTTTTGCCGAACTTGTCAATGAAAATTTATATATGACCTAATTGAAACCCTAAGATGACAAATAATTACATTTAAATTATTACAATTGTTAATTCTCTCCTTGATGATGGCAGTTTTGAGCCCACTCTAGGGATTACCTCCAGGTTAATGTCTGACTTTAAGCTGAAGATGTTTCCTGGAATGGGCATAAAACTGTCAACATACATGGGCTTGGGCAGCCAACGTGGGGAAGCACCAAAAGCCCCACAGCATTGTGTACAAAATCCCCATGGAAGCTTTTGCCAGAACTTAATACTCTGCTGTCGCCAACTATGAGTCTACACCCCATGTGAATGTGTCCATTGGCTACGAATGATCTCAGTTTTGAATGTTCAATATACATAATTGTAAAATTCATCCCTCTAATTGTAAGTAGTAATAAGCTAGTTCAAATGCTGCTTGATATCGGATTCAAGTCTTGAAGAGAGTATCTACCTTTCTAGGCCTAAAGGAAAATCCTGTCCCCAGTGTTTGGTCTAGTATATTATCCATGGTGTGAGCATTATTTTTATGAATTCTGAGACACATTTTAAAGGTTGAGCATCTCAAATTGTGTGCTATTCTTTCATGACAATTGTTTTTTTGCTTTTAGAGAGATGGGGCGTAACCTTACAATTCCTGGTGGATCCCGGGTAATTGATGCAAGAGGAAGATATGTTATTCCTGGTATGTCTCCTTATTTTTATAGTTACCTATTGTCCCCACATTTTTATTCTGGTTGTCTTCTTTCAAACTTAATTAATCTTAAGTGTGTTTAAATATTAGGTCTTGTACAAGGTCTCACATATGCTTGACTTTGTTGCTGATATGACATTTTTGTGAGGGCCATTTAGAGCTACACAATTCTATGTTACGCAGCAAAAATAGTTTTGCATGCATTGTAAGTTAAGGGGATATTTGGGTTATTTTGCTAAATGTAGCTAGAGCTGGTTTCGAGTACTGAGATCTTCTTTTAAATGTAGTCTTTTCCTGTTGTGAAAAGTGTTGTGTGTGAGGGAGTCAGTGGTTTGGGTGTGTATGCAAGCTGTGGCTGGAGCTGGGGTTGTTTCCCGCTTCATGCTTATCATGGCTGGGACCACAAGGAGTTATCAGCCACAATGTTATGTCAGGGAAAGGGATGGTCCAGGAGATGCAATGGGTCGGGGAGTTAACTGAGGGAACATATCTTTGGGCAACTTGCTGTGACACATTCATAATTACTTCCGTGTGTATTTGCGTAAAATCTGTATCATTAAATTCATGACCACTACTTGTTTCCGAGGCATGCAATGCAGATTCATTACCTGGAAGGACAATTAATTATATTTGAACTAGTGTGGGCTGCAGATAATGCATGCTAAGCTGTCATGAGCATGGGGTAGACATAAAGGCTTATTGATTGGCAGTTCTCATATTTCTATGTCCAAATTTGCCTGCAAAGGTGTTGCATCTGCATAAACCTTCACAAAATGATAGTTTGTCATAAGTCCTCCTCTTATACCTGATTGTGTGCTCCCGGAAAACTTGCAACTGCTAAACCTGGTGCTGATATATGTTCTTGCCATTTGCCAAGAGTATGGGTAATCACAATGCATGTGCACTTAACAATGTGAATCCTGCTGCCTTCAGAACATCAAGGGTTCTGTCTGGGCAATACAAAAATTTTATGATGGATTCATAGAAATAATATGGGGATCAATAGTTGGGTCATATGCTCAGCATAATGTGGCCTAAATATCTTATCCTGTGCCTTGACTCAATGCACATTAAAATCAGACATCCTAGAATAAAATCATTAATTGCTGTCATCACTACATATGTAAACATATGGATATTTTGCTATTGAAAGATACTATATTTGTTCCTGATAATCACTTAATATCTGTGCTGAATGAATCAGCATTTGTGGATAGTTGATCTTTATACTGATGTGAGAGTACCCTAAAATATGTTCTGTACACGCCAGGTGGCATTGACACTCACACTCATATGGAGCTTGAAATGATGGGAGCAAAATCCGTCGATGACTTTTACCAGGGAACAAAGGCTGCCATAGCTGGAGGAACTACAATGATAAGTAAGTAAATAGTGTCTTCCTCTTAAAGAATTTGTGGCAAAAGATTGTCTGCATGTCCCTTAAGAAATATCTTATGTTCTACCTTCTATATTATTCATGAATTTGAAAAGCCTTGCCATAAAAGTTTCTGAAAATTTATTTTTGAATTAATGTTGCAAGGGTCGCTTGATAAGTGATGTGTCGTTTGTGTCCTGTCTTTCTCATGATGATCTTGTCCTTGATGGGGTATTCTTTTGTTCAAGAGTAAGTGGAACATCTAATTGATTTCCTTTGCAGTGGACTTTGTGATACCTGCCAAAGGAGAATCACTAATTGAAGCTTATGATAAATGGAGAAATTTAGCAGATGAAAAAGTTTGTTGTGATTATGCCCTACATGTTGCAGTTACTTGGTGGTCTGAAAAGGTATGATAATGCAGGTATCAGAATTTATTTCTTCAACGTTGTGAGACTTTATTTACATTTAATGTGCCTGCTCCATTTTATTTCATAGGTTAAGGAAGAAATGGCACTTTTATGCAAAGAAAATGGGGTTAATTCTTTTAAAATGTTTATGGCATACAAGGATGTGTTCATGCTTGAAGATACAGAGCTTTATGAAGTGTTTGAGACCTGCAGAGAGTTGGGGGCCGTTGCGCAAGTTCATGCTGAGAATGGGAGTGTAATTGCTGAGGTAATGACGTAAAACAGATGGTAAAATGGATGGACTGATTCCTCATGCCCTCAGTGTCCAAAGCTCTAATTTCCCTCATTTGAAAATGTTTGGATGCAAGGAAAAGTGAATGGCACCCAACTGTTAGTTTACCTTCCAAGAAGCATTCATAACTTTTGCCGTTGAAAATAATAAGTTTCCCATCCTTTATTAATATCGTGGTCTAAGGAACTCAATTATGTGATTATTTGGTGCAAAACCTGTTCATCTATTAATGTGAGAGTTATTACTCATGAGGGGTAGAATAAAGTTATACCACTGACACTCGGTTAGTAGCACAGTTGAGTATTAATCTTTGGTACAAGTTTTGCTGTTGGATACTGAGGTGGTCAAGGGTTTTTTAAATTAATGTTATTGAAGTGAAATTGTTTCTTCAATTCAAAACTCAGAATACCAGGAAGCTCTTGGCTGCCGGTGTCACTGGACCAGAGGGTCATGCACTCTCAAGACCCGAGGAGGTGGAGGAGGAGGCAGTTCATAGAGCTGTGATGATAGCGGGACAAGTATGTTGGCAGAAATGCCCTGTTGTCATCAATTTTCTAGTCATATGCTTAACTTGCTACATCAGAGAAAACAAATTTTAACTTTGATGACAGATTTTGGAAAAATGAAATTTATGAATTAAATGTAACTCTATTTGTCCCTCTGTAGCCCTGATATTTATCTGCTGGTTTTAGTTGTGACCAGAGCTTGGTAATAGATGCCTTTTCTTTAGTTACTAACTGGCTGGGATTATCTGTTGACCAGTTCGTTGGTTATCATAATTAATTTCATAATTGCTCATCTGGTAAAACTGAACATTTCCTGGTTTCCTATAAATATCCTAAATAATGATAACCTATGTCTCTCAGTGGTATCCATTCTCTGCTACAAATACATGAATTTTATCTTCACTTAAGTTAATTTGTGCAACATTTGAATAAACACATCCTAATCAGTTGTTCTCTACTATTTCATCAGTGGTTACAAACCAAAAATTCATAACACCTTTTAAAACCTTTAAGTAATGGGTTACCTGTTCACGTTAACACATATGTGCATCAATCTGGTGAATTCCACTGTTGGAAGGAAGAGGGAACACTAGCCAACCTACTTTGGTGAGAGCAGAAGTGGCCAAATCTATGGACAGATGATGTACTTCTTCACAGCCAGACAGTCAGACTGTGGAACAGTGTCATGGTTCTTCTGTAATTTCCTCTATAAGAAACTGCTTGATTGGATACATTTGTGATTTTCAAAAACAGCAGATTCAATGCAATGCAAAATCTTTAAACCACGTCATGTACATACTGGTTACTTAGAAAATTTAATGGCATTACCAGGCAACCAATTAATACCAAAATCTGTTGTGCTACCACTGGTGACTTAATTTTGTGACTTTTTGCCAGCATACAATGATGATTTCAAAGAACTATAATCGCATACCTTGCTCTGGTAGCAACATTGATTACAATGCAGTTTTGTTTTTCATACATAGTGGATATTGTAGAGTTTATGTAGGATAGAGTGTGGATGATGGACTAAGATGAATTTTCCTTAGGAGTTATTGTGAGGATGCGAAAGTTTTTCTGCAATTGGGCTTAAGAAAATTGCAAAAAGGAAGCAGTCAATGAGTGGCTAGAGAGCTCATGTGATGCCCACAATGTTGGTGCCAATGCTATCAAAGTGAGGACGGGGGTGCTCGGTTGTAAGTCATCCCGCTAACCCCTCCCCCCCTACTCACCTATCCACCGGCCTTGGTTGCATTGATCAATATACCTGTGATGCTGAACAACCTTGAGCAAACCTACGTGAATGTGGCAGCTGCAGTGGCAATGCCTACTCTCAATTCAGGAAGCTGGCACAAGGCTGTAAGCTGTTGTCTCCCCTGCCCACAAACACTCCAGGACTGCCCCTGTGGCTGCCACATACTCTCCCAGCCCGCTCACGGATTGGCTCTTTTAATTTCCAATGCTCAATCACAGAAGCAGTGTAGCACTCTCGCAATACAACAAATTTTATTCCAACTTACACGCAAACCGTGGATTATTTCACTCTTACACGACCAGGGTTTCAATGAATAATCATCATCATTAGTGAAATAATCTGTGATTTGTGTATAAGTTGGAATAAAATTTGTCATAATGCAATGCTACCATAAATTATCTCCAGAGTAGGATTTATTTGTGTGTTTACTCTAGCAAAAATTTCAAAGGAAAATTCACCTTAGATTTTCATGCTATATTCAATCGCACACATGTTACTTATTTTTTTAACACCCTGAGTACACATTCATGGGAGAAAATTGCAGTATATGAAAATATGAACAGTTTATAAAGCCACAGTTGTGGCAGATTAAGCTAAACACTGACCCAAAAAAAGGACACACATAATGCTTCCAAATATTGTGAGGAATCATGGAAGGGATGCGGAGGGTAGTGGTGAGTGGTGCCAATGATCTGCGTTGGCGTGAATGGCCACCAATCTTCCTGTAGCCATCCTTCCCAGACTATCTCCCTCCCGGCTCTACCCGGCTACGTCTCCCATGACCTCAAGTTCGGCCAATGTGTCAATGCATCCTGCCCTCTATTCCCCAGGCTTGAAAAGGGCCCCCACTCTCTCCTTTCCCTTTTCTCTCCCTTCTCTCCCTCCCGCCCCTCTCCCCACCCCCCTCCCCCCTCTCCCTCCCACCCCCTTTCATCCTTTGAGAGGAAGGCCTGACGTCCGACAAGCCAAATTTTGGAAGATTATTTGTGTCCTTTTTTTTGTGAGCGTGCCTTAATAACTGCGATGCCTGTGGCTTTCCCGTACGTTTCTGTGATGCATACATTATTGATTGTAAGTATCTATGATGGTGTGACAGATTTAATTTTGTGATGGTGCATCTGTACATGAACTTATGTAAAACTTTGTATAGTCTTCTAACTTTTATTCCTTTTCTGACCAAGGGTTAAACCTTCATGAAACCATAATCAAGAGAATGACTATGTTAAATTTCCCAGTTCAGATAGTGAATTAGTTTTTGTGGTCTACTTTTTACTTAAGTTTGTGAAAGGATGCATTATGAAATGTATTTTTTACTGTCTTAACTCAATGAATGAATGGTGTGAAGTGCTAGAAAGTTAGTTCCATGCAATGTGATCATTGTGATGGTAATTTGATGCTTTTTCTCCCCATTAATTGCCTTTGTTTCTGAGTGGTCATCCTTATCTGTATTCATGGGGGTTTCATTCAATACTTGTTGGTTATTTGTGTGTGAAGAGTAGACTCTTCGCTAGGCATCCCTAGAGACAAAATTTTCCTGCAAAGGTACCTATTATTTCTTGTGGCCACACTATATGTTGTCTTATTGTCTGAAATGAGCGATGCAGAAATTAGACTCTAATTAATCTCACGCTACACATATGGATGACCTTCTCAGCCTGAATACCTAGACCAAAGTATTTCATAAATCAATTCTCTTGGTGTAGCAATATTCTATTTTAACTCATTTTAGTATGTAATGATGTTGCTTAAGTATTGTGCTTGATTAACTTTTTATATGTATGTATTAATCTAAAAAAAACTAAATGAAGTGAAAGCTAATGATGAAGTAATCTGTAACTTTTATAGAATTTCCAAGGTTATGCGTAAAACTAACTTTCTCTTAATATTCTTGAATACAATTATGCTCTATAAGGTGTGCTATTCTGATGGCTCCATCTTTCAAAGTAAGTATTAATCCTTTCAGCTACTACCATATAAACCTTGCTCTCTGTAATGAAAAGTATTTTGAGTGCTCCTTAAGTAGTTAGCATAATTGAATGTGATGGTATGATGCTCAATATTTCAAAATTTGAGGAATTTTATTGTCAAGACTTGATGTGTTGTAATTCATGAAGCCATCCATTGCTCATTTATGCTTTTTAAATTTCTTCAATGAATGAAGTGTTAATGTTGTGAAGTAACTTACCATTGCATTTTGCTTTTTAATGACATAAACATCCTAGAGTTCAAATATTTGTGTTTGAGATATGTTATATGAATTCTCTCTGTCATTAAATAATTTTTGCTAACAGCCTTTTTGCGTGATATATTGGTTGGTTAATAGAGGTAGTTCACATGTATTAGACAAGCATTTTTGGACCATTATTGATCATCATATTCACTCATGCTCAATACAGCTCAAAATCTTTGCAGTAAATGTTATAAATGAATGGTACCTAATTGCTCTTTGAATGTGTTTTGACATAAATGTCATTATCCCACATGCCCATTGAGAAACTTCAGCGGGCATACTTCATTGTTGTGAAGAGCGTGATAATCATTCAATCTACCTCTTTGTATTAAGAAACGTGTGCACATTTTGGGATTAAGCATCAGTTATTGGCAGAATGAAAAACTGGTAGGCATAGTATCTTCATTTTACACTGAGAGCATTTCTTATTTTCCCCACCAGAGGCACGCAGTAACTGGACATTGCTCAGCTTCAGTCCCTTAAGCCTTAGCTGCTCAGGCTCCATCCGAGCTATGTGAACATTACAGTCTCTTTAACATTTATCTATTTTACTCATACTGTTCTGATGATCTGTACTATCAAAGTGATATTATACATAGCAAGAGTAGTCTTCTGTTCATTTATCCTAATTTTCAGAATGATATACATAAGACTTCTGTCAATTTTAATTATTCCAAATGGAAGTACAGCTGTAATATTATTAGATAGGTAGATATGCTTTTGGATAGTGTCTGAGGCTAAGGTGTACTAGTATAGTAGCTTACATCTTGCTGCGAAAAGGATTCTCTGGATTAACCCTCCTCATGGCCGAAATGCTTGATTGAATGAATTTTAGCTGTAGTCTCTCTGCTCCATTAATGTGTAATGAATGAATGCACTTACTGGGTACATAGTTAACCTAACTTAATTTCTTTGTCACCACAGTTATCAGATACTTTTATTTTTGCCTGTTTTGCCTTGCACTTTCTATTTCTTTCTACTCATCATACTGCATGTCTTTGGTTCTCCTCTGTTGAACATTTAGTGCTAAATTTATTGTCATTGAACTTGGCAAGAATTATGTGTTACGAAAGGAATACCCTTTCTGATTCTAAGGAAAGCTGTTTATACTTCTGTGAATTTTTCATTCCACTTTCATTTCATATTGGCTTGAAATGGTGTACCAAGTAATGCAGAATGACACTGCAAAAAATTTGACTGTGCCAATATTGGTACCTATGTATTTAATTTAATTCTGCAATACATGATATCCCATGATTGTTCAAGCAAGGTTTGCTCCTTGATTAATGGAAGGTGGTGAAGGATCTGGTATCCTTCTGCTGGTGAATTAGTTGAATGAATTCTTCTTGGGTCTTCATCTGAGGGACTGGTTATGTTGTCTCCGTTCCGTTTGAGGTCTGATACGGCCCTTGTCATTAGCACCTCTGATGGTGAGGGCTGTGTTGGACCTCAAAACGTTGTAGAAAATGGAACCAGTCACCCGGATGAAGAAGATTCAAGAAGAATTCATTCAAATGGAAGGTGGTGTCTGAGGCACATGAATTAGCAGTGTCACATCACAGTAGAACTACTGGATGTGTCGAGGAGGACTTGAAGAAATATTTAAGTCCTATTTTTGTCACAGGTATTTCTACCATCTCCAACAGAAATTGAATGTAATCTATGTTACCTCTATGTAATGAATTTTTTACCTTGATCGTCAAGATAAAATAACAGTATAAAAAGTGTATATTACTTGGCTGAGTGAACTCCTGGCCTCTGTTATTCCAGCAATTCAAAGTTTTGTAATTGCCGTGGTAGTTTTTAATGTGAAAGGCCTTAGTGTGTCGCTGGGTATAAAGGACAAGGAAAGTGGAAGAGTCAACAAAGTATGTAGCTCCAATAAGAAATGTAGCAAAATAAAATTTGGTGTCTTTGTGCCCCTGAAGAGGCAGTTGGTTATAGGTAATAGTAACTTCTTACTCTGCTTCCTTTGAAGGTAGTATGTAAGAATCAGTATGAAAATACAACTGTGTACGTATTACTTGGAGGTGAACTCAAGGGGCAGTTATTTTTTTTCACTCTTTTAAGTACCCTTACGTTGTAGACTTTTGCCATGAATTAAGATTGCTAGGTGGTGTAACTGGCTATCACACTTGACCGGCAATTGGGAAATCTGAGTTTGAATCCCGGTCAAGTCAAATGATTTTTTTCTCATTGAAATTCATCCCCTTGGTGTATTATAAAGCCAGAAAATTTAAGAAACCAAAGGAAATATTGATGGGGGAATGGGTGTAATTCAAAGTGTGAGAGTACTTTTATCTAAAATGTCCATCAAAACCTAAGGGGCTGGAGTACATTCACGCGCGAAGCTGGTCACTACATGCACTCAGTTTTGTCTTCATGAGGGGCCCCATTTTCATGAACACCTCTGCAATTTCAGCCTAGACATTAGAATATGTGTCTTGCAGTAGTGTGGGTGGGTTTCGCTGTTGGCTGTAACCCATTAGCTGTGGTGAATATGTATACATGTTCATGGGCAACTGTAGAAGGAGCGTTCTTGTATGTTTGACGTTGTCTTGCTTTGAGGGGGCTAGAAGGGTCTTTACCTGCTCGGCCTCTCCCTATGCAAGAGAGGGACAGGTTCTGGCCCCTTTTCTTCCACATGGAGTGGCAGGCAAAAATTTAGCTGCCACAGCTGAAGGGTTAAGATTACTTGGTTACAACTTTGTGTACCTCGCTAAGAGTATACATAATTGTAGGTATTCTGCATTTTGCACCTCGTAAGGTGGCATAAGAAAGAAGTTTGTGAAAGGGAATGCCAATGATAGTACACATTGTCGGTTACAAAACTTTGTTTGATTAAGTTGTGAATAACATTAGTCAAATGAGAATAGGTACAGTTTGAGGATATCTAATGCAGCATTTCAAAGAAATTATCATGCGCTAGAAGTTTTGTTTTTCAATTTCTGCAAAATTATTTCTTTGGCTTCATTTCATGTGACCTCTAATTTCTGTGCCTCACGTTATACATCATCAGAATCACTGAATCAGAGTGTAAATGACCAATTTTTGCACATTTCTCTTACCTTGGTGTCAGAAAAAGTTTTAGGTGACGTGGTTTTCATCAGAGTCCAACTAGCTTCCACCTGTTAGTAGTACATGTACCTGGTCCCCTCGAACCGCTTAGAGCGTCTCAACTCAGCTGTAAGGATGCTTCATTTGATGTGACAATGTTGTAGATACTGAGGTGATGCAAGTCAGTATGTCTCCCCCACCCGTGGTTTTGTCTCTCACTCCTTGATTCATCTCCAATGCTGTTTGCCATTTAGGTGTAAGTAATGATGTGCACTATAATTAGAATGCACGCACTACTTGCATTATCCCACCTATTTCAGCCCCAGCTTTAGAATGTTAGTTTGATTGAACTTCTCCCAGAATGATTTTACTTTACTTCTATGGCATGGCATGGCTTTTTTGTAGGTAAAATGCCCCCTCTATGTTGTGCACGTAATGAGCAAATCTGCAGCTGATGCTGTTGCTGAAGCAGGAAGGAAAGGCCTTTTAGTGTATGGAGAGCCCATAGCTGCATCCTTAGGCACAGATGGAACGCACGTTAAGCATGACTGTTGGAGACATGCTGCGGGGCATGTAATGAGTCCACCCATTAGGTCAGACCCAACCACTCCTCAGTATCTGATGGAAATGCTTGCCAGGTAAGTATTGTGGTTCATTCCTTATTCAGTCAACCGTACCTATCTATACGGAGCCTGAGATGAGTAAACATTCAAATACATTCTGTTTATGGGACCAGCAGGGCAATCGTTGCTCTTGCTCAGTTGTCTGGTATACTTACTGATCAATTGAATAATGTGGTGGCATTCAGCCTAATGTTCTTCATGTTGTCATCATGGTAAGGAAAATACTTTAGATTCTCTTAAATGGAAGAGCTTTTGAAGTAGTTGTATGTTATTTGGAGCAAGTGCGAGTGAACGTGAGAAGTACTCTTGTCTATTATCCAAATTTCCAATATCATCCATGAGATTAACATCCATTGCATTCAATGTCAGCGAGTAACTTTATGGTTGGAAAAGTAATTTTATAATTGTGAACTCAGTAATTTAATTCAAAGATTTCTCTTAAACCATGATTTGGTTTTTTGGTGCTCTCTTCTTAAAAGCCAGAAACAGTGGATTAAATTTGCTTAATGGATTGGGATAAGCACTCTCAGTTCAGGCCTCAAAATATTTCTAACAGTAAACAAGGTTATGGCCACCATCAATGTACTATTTGTCTCATTTTTACCACCCTTTCATTGACACTCCTTGTGTTCCCCTCTAAAGATTTTGTCAATCAGTCATTTATTGGTTGGGATATATTCTCTTTGAAAAGCAGCTTTTTCTGTGAGCTAATGTGAGTGGGCATTTAAGGGGGACTTAGAGAGTTGAGGGGTGCTAAAGTGTTCTCTTTGTTGAACTATTCATTCGGATCCTGTTCAGGGGAAAAAGCAGAGCTCTGTGGAGTTATCCCAGGAGGATATCAAGAGCCACGGAACCATAAGTATCATATCTTTGAGATTAAACATGATTTGATAACTTTAACGGTGAAATCAGCACAGCTGTTATGTGGCACCTAGTTTTTCAACAAATTCTGTCTCATGGCAGATTTAGATAAAGAAAGCTTCGTACTGTGCTACATGCCATTCCAACTGAATTAGAGCACACATGGTTTAGTCAGACCTGCAAATGAAAACATACCTTTGCATTAAACTTCATTAAACTGCAACAGCTTCATTTTTCTTCTTTAACTCTTGGAAGTTAAAAAAAACTGAAGTAGTTCCATGCATTCCCTTCACTGCAAAAGTACCTCTCTCCTCGGAATAAAATGTTATTCCTCAATTTTCTGAGTGTGAATCGAATGTCTTAAAGAAGTCACGATTTTTCTAGAGTGACCACAAATTGTTTGGTGTTTTGGGTACTTATGGTTTTGTCCTTTTTCCTTCTCTGCTGTCACTTCCTTGTACAAAATGAAAGAGCAATGGGAGATAGTGTAAACATGTGTGCAGTTATGTATGCTAAGATTGTGGTACAGTTCACTTTTTTCTGCTGTGGAAGCATTTTTTTCTTCAACTATCGTAGGCTTTAAGGCTCATTTAATTTTGGTGCAATTATCAGAATAAAGGAAAATTCAGAATATATTATCTACTTTGTCCTTTTTGTATTTACTTATTGGTATATGAGGATAATTGGAGGATGATACAAGATTTAAGAAAAAAAAGTCTAGCAGGTTATTCAGAGTTCCTCAATCTGTACATAATAGAAAAATGTTTGTGCATAGGGTGTGATTGCCAGGTTTAAATAAAACATTCACTTCCATCCAAGCATATAGTCTAGTTGTTCCTGAGCAGATTAACCCTTGTGATAAATTTCTTACTGTCACTTAGTGAACTTTCACATAGTTTCAAATTGTTAATTTCCCAATGGCTCCTCTGTCAATTGCCACAGTGACACATTTTTATCCTCTTGTTGTTCAAACTGAACAGCTTGAGCTTCAAGCTAACTCAGTTCATTTATGAATGGCCGTTTTTAACCTCTCATCCATGTAATTCAAGTCTGTTCTGCATGAATTGATGCATCAGGTTGGGAGGAGAGATATTAGGATATAAGTGAGTAAGGTAGGGTAGGGAGGACAAAAGCCTGGCACTTGTATTAGCCTGCTCTTAAAGAAAGATATCAAGGGACCACTGTGTAATATCTTATCCAATTAATGGTTTACTGTTATTAAAAGAACTCTCTATGAGCTCTTTCAAAAGCAGGAAATATAGGAAACTTATCAAATTAAACAGGGGACTTGATTAGTTTTAATGGCAGAGGGTAATTTGGTTCAATTTTATTTTGTGCTGTGTTAGGGCTGCTTTGGCACACCACTCTGGTAGCGCAAGTCAAAAGGCACTGTATTTTTGGCTCATAATTTATTGGATAGGATACTGGTAAAAAGTGAGTTTACTCATCAATGTGTAGCCTATCTGTGAAGCGAAGTGATGAACATCAGGTGAGGATATTTGTTTTTCAGTGGTAGATTTCAAGATTTTTTCAGATAGCACTTTTGGATCTGATGTTAGAGCCATCTGCCAAAAGTTGAGGGTAGCTATAAGCATCTGCAAATTTAGTACTGCCTCTAATCATCCTAAATTGATACTTTACTTCCACCCATTCATTATGGAAACCACATAATATTTTATTTGTATAAGATTTAGCGATGAGGATTATATGTAAAATAAATAACATATCCACGAGAATGAGCCATAGCTAAAGGGTATATTAACATTTGATTTCGTGCACAGTACAGATTCTTCAAATATCAGTGGAACTCATCAGCTCAATGTGCACTCAATATCATCATGCACCAATTTGAGCAAATCACGCATGAAGTTCGACAATCATTACAGAAACTATTTTTGCTAGCAAATAATCACGGAGGCTGCTTGCTGTGCATAAAATATACAAGAAATGGAGTGGCTAATTATTAATACCTCACTGTTGACATATGTAGTTGCTATGCGAGTATGTCCACCTTTTAACCAACTCTTTCAACTTCAGTCAAATATTTCCTCACCACTCTGATAATGTTCTCTGCAAAGTATTGAAGATAAAGAAAAAATTATTCTGCAATGTTTAAATGAGAGTCAGCTTACCTTTTTATATATTAATGAACTTTCTCTTCCCTATTTCAAAATTAGGCATGCCCTCATGGACCTTATATGGAAGAAGTCCATTTAAAGTTAATAAAAACCAGAGTGTGTGTAAATACATAACTCTATTCACCAGAAGTTAAAACAGAGATAATGCGGTAAAATTCCAACTGGTGACTCTCCCATTCTTGAGTTGCTGGAAAAAAGTCATTCATAATGCTTCTTGGCACAAGGTGAACTGCCCTCTCTCCGTAGCAACTCCCTTTTGTGATGTTTCTATTAACTATCACTTGGCGCTGACCATGCGAGGCTGATTATGACACGAGATGGTGAAATGTCTCTTCATGTTGAAAATTACACTTTTGTTTCCTTCCTTTTCCCCCCGCCGTGGAATGGTGGTGAAATGATCGCTTGAATTGAGCTAATTGAGCTCACTGCTTATTTCCCATTTGAATGTCATGCATCCAACAGCTCATTTAATGCGATGTGCCTTTTGAATTTTGATTCATGGATTCGTACTATAGTGGACTAGATTTTGTTGCCTCTTGCAAAATGTGCAGATGCATTCAAGAGACTTGTCATTTTTCCTTTTCCACCGCACTTGCCTCCCTCGACTGTTTACTCTTATTGGTCTGAGTCCATTTGTGTGTGTCTGTGTGTGTTTGTGTGCGTGCAAGATGAGGGTATGGAGAGACACTTGTGAGGCTTGTGCATAACCAATGGAGATCAGAAGCATATGTGTTGCGAACTGGGTGGGATTTCCTCTTGTCAGGTCAACTGCCCACTCTATGTGGTACGAGTAATGGGCAGGCCTGCTGGTGATGCGATTGAGGCAAAACAGTCTAAGGGAGTGGTGGTATTTGGAGAGACTTTGGCCTCAGCTCTGGGCACAGATGGCAGAATGTACTGGAATTCTTGCTGGAGTCATGCAGCTGCTCATGTCACGAGTCCTCCCCTGCGCCCTGACCCCACGACCCCAGTGCACTTAATGAAGCTGCTTGCATCGTAAGTGCCCAGCTCTCTATGCATCATGTATTGGTCACTGATTTTAGAGGTCTCCAATCCTTGGCACAGGGCTTATTTCACACCCTTGGAAACATTTTACAATTATATTGTAGCTAGTAGCTTTGGTTATAGACCATGGAAGGGTTGAAAGCAACTGCTAATGTATTGCTGATGTTTTTCAATGGCTAACTTGGGTGTTCATTTAGGTGCAAGCAAAGCCTGGAGAATCCAGCAAACCCTAAAAAAGAAAGGGAATTCATTTTGGTATATGCATAAGTCGAGGAAGTTCTGGAAAAATCAGACAAGTTTAGGAATACATATTTAACTTTCTCTTTATTGAAAGTACAATGTGCCGATTTTAATATTGTGACAAGAATTATGCATTTGCTTGATCAATTGATCCCCTTGTGGCTTGTTCATTTCTAAGACCTTTACCTGCAACAGCATGACACTATAAGAGTAGTCACCTTTTAAATTATTGATTTACAAGCCCAGCAATATTCTGCCACTTTCACTTCATCCTAATATTATGAACAGCAATTTTTTTACGAAAGCAAGTACCATACATATTCGAGTATAAATTGAGAAATGTCTTGTTTCAGCTAAAACTTGAAACAGCCTCTCTTTGACTTATATGGAGAATATTCGCCTAGAAGCATCTTGTTCTAGGTATCATATTATGGACCACCAGTGCCAAATACACTGGAAACCATTCATTTAAAATAGAAACTCATTCTACGAGACTGATTGTGTTGTTAAAAGGACCAAAAAATACAGATATTCTGCCGTTAAAATAAAATTAATTTTGTGGGTTATTAAGGTAAACATACAAAAAAAGGGAAAACATAATGTCCTGTAATGTGCTAGCCAGCTTTCAAATGGGCGAGTGCATTTGAAAGCGAGTGCACAAATTTTATTTTTGCTCTTGTATGATAAAGGGTTGAACTGTTGTGAAATATGTATTTCCACCTAAAATCGATTTTCAAACATCGCTTATTATAAGTGGCATCAAGTCACAAAACTTTCGCCTTTCCCTCTTTGTTGCTCCATTGTGCTGTGTTGTGAGCCACAAATAAAAATTTATGTAGCCTATGCACTGTCCTGCATCATGGCTATTCGGAAAAATTAAGCCTTACCATTTCCAAGAACTAGTTTAGGAGTTATTAGGCCCTAAACATAGATCAAAATATTAAAAAAAAAATGGGAAAAATTAAAGTCATATAAGAGCTTAGAATAGATGTCTATGTAGCCAAAAATAAAAAAAATTAAGATTGTTGTTTTTTTATTATGAAAAAGTTATTATATTTTAAATATGACCATTTTTTTGACATTTATTGGAGTTTCACTTCAGAGCTGCGGCACACCATTTTGCGCTAACTTGTGATATTCGAAACTTCATAACTTTGACTTAAAGCTCACTCACTCAGTGATTCAACCCGAAGGTTGGTTTGGAGAGTTGATGGTAGAGCTCAACCCGGACTAAGCCACAGGCGTGTCTATTTCACACATTCAGGGTAGGGGGGCCAGTTCCTTTCCCAGGGCCGCCTCGCACTTTGAGGATTTTTGTTCGGGGGCGTTCAAAGGCTTCACCCGGATTTGAACCCGGGACCCTTCGATCAGTAGCCAAGTGCTCTACTCACTAGGCCACCACACTCTCCTGACTTAAAGCTAATAGAATTATAAAGCTTTGACTTAAAGCTTGACTGAAAGACATTAAAAGCTAATATTTAGCACATCGTATTTCCCTATTAGGTTCTTCCGTTGTGACAAAACTCATGAGAATCAAAGATGGTCTAGCCACGAATGCATAGCCATTTGGTAGAGTTTGCGTGGAATCGCCCAGGTGTGATAAATGGCATGCCTCTTGCATACGTTGCTATGAAGTGCTTCCCTGTTTCCATACTTGTGTGGCTTGCTGTTCGAAGACTCTTTCTAGGAAGTGGCTTCTTTACTTGGGGTATCCTGCTTGGTACATCTTTCTTGCTTCTTCCACCTTTGGTGATTTTACCTCCCAGGTAGCAAAATCCTTCCACTTTTTCTTGTTTTTGCTGCTAAAACTTCATGGTGGCTTTCTTCTTGACTTCCGGCAACAACTTATTTTGGATATCTAGGTACATATAAAATTTCAAATTGTATTGCTTTATTTTCATTTCCATGCTGTTCAATACCACCATCATATTTTCTTTCTCTTCTGCCAGTTTGCTCTGCCATCAGCAAAGGATAGCTGGCTGATTTTTTTCTCTACATGCTCATGTATTCCTGTGTTTAATGTTTTCATTTGTTAATATTTTAATTAAATATTGAAATGATACAAGAAAATAAATAGTGAGAATATACCTTCAGGATGCTGTGTGTGTGTCATGATCATCTTAGATCCCGCTATATCCTCCCCGTTAGACATTGAGGTATTACAAGCTGACAAATTAGATGTTTGTTACAAGTAAGGAAAAGTATTTGAGGAAACTTTTTTTTTCACAGATATTTATTAATTTAAGAAATATTACCTTGTTTTTATGCATATTTGGTATCTTCATGTGGCATCTCCGTATTATCTAAAGGTGCTACACTAATGTTGAAACCAAGGTTTTATCTCTTCAATTAATATTTACCTAGTAATCACTAAGTTTTATACCTCTAGAAGCAACTTCATCCAGTCAACCATCTGTTGTATGTGGGAGACTTTCTGTAAATCCCTGCAACCTGCAAGGCTTGGAAAATATGGGAAGTGACTTGCCACACACTGGTATAGATTTGAAGCCCTTCCATTTACACTCATTGCCTCATTTAGCACACGTCCCTAGGGGTCTGAGCGCTATTCGAATTTACATTATACGAGACCACTTAAACATTGGGGAGTTAGGGATGCGTTTGCAGTGGCATATTGCAAATTGGGTAGCAGCAAATTTCCCAGAAACCATATATATTCCAATTAAAAGCCTTGGAATGCTTGTTGTTATAATCTTTTAGTGTTACAAATATCTTTAGAGACATGTAGTAGGCACTTAAAGTTGATTATGTACTCTCACGTGAAAACTTTGCACGTGCTTTTAAAATTCTCTCCCGGAAGCGAGTTTCCATATTCCTTTCATTCGGGTGGGCTGACATCTAGGGGCATTTGGGTGGAACTACTTACTCATGGGATTTTTGGCGTTTGTCATGCATTGGCAGAGCTAAACGAATGAAATTTGTTTTCACCATTGGCAAAAAAGGACGAAAACCACAAAAAATAATCTGATTGTCCCTTTTATGTGTTGGCACCGTACACAACTCGGCCACCGCCAGGAGTTGCTTCACTTCTTCACGGTAGTCACCGATGGCCTTGAAGGTCGTAATGAGGACCGTTCTGGTGTAACCACAGATTTTACTATCATTACCAAGCATAAAGCTGCACAAATGGCTGATTGACTCATTAATACAAATTCCTGGACATTTCTAATCGAGGTAAAGGTTTGAAAACTTCAGGGGAGGTTTGTATTCACGCATTGTTTTGACCAAAACAGTTGCTGCTCCAACCGTTTTGCATCAATAAAACTTTCTTCCACCACTATGTAGACTCATTTACTGGTTCACGGCTTGTCATAAAATTTAGGAGACGAGATAAATTTATTCTGCAGGTCGACTACCCTAACGGCATAATGACTTGAGAGCATTGTTCACAGCCATTGTACAGTAAAGGCTTTCGATGAAAATGTAAATAAATGAGAGCAGCTAAGGCGAACAATAAAGTTAAGTCGCATAAAATGGGAGCAATTTTGTTGTACTTGTGGTTAGTTCACATTTGATCAAGGTAGGGGAAAGGTTAAGTGATTTGGATGGGTGGCATTGGGAATTTTTCACCGAGGAACAAATTTGCGCTATTGTGAATTTACGCTAGTCGAGGTTGCACTAAACGAGGCATGAGTGTATTTGGAGAATTCGTGAGGTATTATGTCATGCCATAGAGGAAGGGTGTATGAGTTTGCCTGCCACAACTGGCTTACATGCCAATTTAATTGTTATCTTCTATGGCCTAAAAATACTCTTTGATTTTCTTACGCAACTGATTTTTTGATTATGTTCCTCCTGGCCAATTCAGTCTTCATATTTCTTAACATGTTGAATCCTGAAAGGTTGTCATCAAAGCTAGAGTAAGCATTTGATGACAAATTTGTGGTTTCTTGCTTAACCCTCTTACTGCCACGTACTCCTTTGAGTGGTACTTACTGACATGAAATGCCAAGAATTGTTAAATAGAATGTAACACCTTAGAAAAAAAATATGGTGAAGCCATTTTTGAAAATATCAACCTGCAGTTTTTTTATTTCACCAAAAAGGCAATACTTGTCTTTTGTACAATTTTTTAAATCACTTGAACTTCACACCTAATTACTGCAGTATTATAAACATAAACAATATGTATTGCCCAAGGGCGGTCCCAGCCTTGACTTTTGGGGGGGGTCATCATCATGGGTTTCAAGTTTTAAAATTTGCTGTCGAGGCCAATACCAAGGAGGAGGCGGGATATTCATTCAAGAAAATTATAAGTTAATTAAGTAGCTGTCTATAAAAATTTCAACATATTTATATTAGGTATATTTTCAGTCTTTGCTCATACATATTCAAGATTTGGGGGGGTCATGAAAATTATAAGTTAGGTAATTAAGTAGCTGTCTATAAAAAACTCAACATTTTTGTATTGGGTATATTTCCAGTCTTTGCTCATACATATTTAAGATTTGGGGGGGTCATGACCCCCTTGACCCCCCCCCCTGGGACCGCCCTTGGTATTTCCATGGGCCAATATTGCCTGAGAACCGAAAGCCGATACATTTATCAGCCCATTAAGAGGGTTAAATAGTAATCACCCACTTCCACGAATGTGTCAACTTCAGGATGGAAAAGTCATTTTATTGGACTCAGATTCCAGTGCTGGTGGATTATCATCAATGTCCAACTATAAGACTCCCATTTTTGGTCAAATTATCAAAAGTGCAGGGAGGAGGTATGTCTTCAAGTGGGAAGAAACCACTCACACTCATACTTGAGGTGATGGCCCAAAACAGTGGAGAAGAAAGGATAGTAATGAAGCTCATATCAGTAAATAAAAAGAGTATTTATTAAGAACTTGCAAAAAGTTTTTATTACCAATATATGTATTTATTTTCCTTAATGAAAATGTTGTAACTTTGTAAAGACTAATGCAACCCACAATACAATGCTGTTGTAACTGCCTTTCCACGAATTAGAACTATCTAGGCACAGGGCTGCATTAAGGTTATCGTAGGCCCTAGGCACTTTTTAATTTTTATAAATACAATCTTTTAGTTAATACATATTTGCAAGATCCTTGAAAAAAAATTAATGCATTTTAATTGAAACAATATGATTACTTTATATGTATTTTATAAATGAATACATATCTATTTTTATTTTGAGCAGAATTTAGTATCAAGCTCTCCTAATGCAAATGTTGCTTTTGGAATAAACCTGTCAATCTCAGGATCAAATTCTGAATGAGAACAGTTTTTTTCAACTTTAAATCATATTAAAGCCGTTAAAGATCCAATTTGTCTCTAGCAAAATGATTGTATTTTATCTGTACTTTCCACAGAAAGTAATATGTCAAAACAGGTGCTAATTGAGGAAATTGTTGAAGATTTTACTTGCTATAAGTGGAGAAAAGTTAACATAAAATAAACTGGCTTAAAAATTAAATGCTTTATTTTAATGCCCATGACCTATATATTCTCAATAATCTTGGGTGATGAAAAGTCAGGGGGAGGGGAGGGAAGGAGGTTTATATTTGGAAGGTGGCTATATTTGGACAATTATGGTGTATTATCGTTGTGAGTACTGCACATTTCATGACTTGGGCATATGACTCAGTGCTGAAGATAAATGATTGTTTCTCTTAAACTATCTGCCTGAATTGAATCCTCGGAAGTATGCTGTACCTAAATTGTCATTTAATATTGCGAAACGCAGCTGTCATTTAGAGTTCTTTATAATGTTAAAGAGTGGATATGGTATGGGTGTTGCCATTCAGTCTACCTTTAGTCTCTCTTGTGAACTTGACCTCTCTTTAATAAATGCTTTTATTTAGCGTAAAATA